>CM063503.1:88928682-88941182 GCA_032207245.1 Pardosa pseudoannulata | reverse complement strand
GTAAAATAAAATTTAGTTACAATTTGTAAGTTTTGGAATGAATAATCTGTCATTTTTGTAATTAGAAAAAGTATTATAGTCATACGTAAGAATACTGTAAAACTGTAATTATGACTAAGTATTACTCTAGATGTCTGGATAAGATTTGTATTTTTAAATTATCTTTATGTAAATAATTCTATAATTTGAAGCTATGAATGTTGATTTGTTTAGTTGTAAGAAAACGTAGATTCAATTAACTTGCAATATATAAAAGGCAAAGACTCACAGCATAATTGCCCAATAACGGCCTTCGAAGGATCAAGAAAAGCTGAGAGAACTGAGGATGATAATTATGTAGAGAAATCTTAAGAATAAAAAAAATTAACTTTCTATCGTTATTATTTTTAGTTATTATTAAAATTTCTTGATACCTCCTCGTATTGGTAAAAAAAAAAATTAGATAATTTTGAATGCTGTTAAATTTTCTTAATATTTTCCACCAATGCTTTTAAAGCGAAATTTTATTTTTAAGTATAAAAGCTAACCTGTGAACAAAATCTACCATAATTGGCTTAAAAAAATGCGCACGGACTATTTTTACTTATGAAACTTAACTATTTTAAATATATTTCATACAATATATTTAATTTTTATACAATATATTAATTTAGAAACAAACAAATTAGTTTTGAAATTCCACTGTCCCCTTCACATTTCATCAAATTTTCAATTATTTTCTATTATCGATTTTAATCATAACATTTTAATTAGTTTCGTGATTATGTTGATATTTTATAATTTTTCAAACCTTACAAGAACTAGCTTTTATGAAAGTACATCAGTTAAAATCAACGAGAATAGTTTTATCTATTACAATACTTCCCTTTAAAGAACTATTTTGTTTTAAATTGCAGTCCAACTACAGTTCAGAGCAGGCTGTAATTTTAGAATTAATCCAAAAGTTACCTGACTTTCATATTATTTTTACTCTCATAATTTTCTAATAACAAAGAATTAAGCTATTCATCAATATATATACTCAAAGGTGAATTAGGCATTAATGAATTAAATTGTTTCTGTTTTTTGTCCGTAGTGGCTACAGATTTTAAAGGTAAGAACACATTATTATTATGGATAACCGACTGGAGTCTGTGATATTTATTTGGTTTGTAATTAAACTACAAAAAAATAACTTGTACATTAAGCCAAACAATTTAATGATACTCTAAATAAAGCTTTAAAAATAACATTTGAAAGTCTGTAGGCTATATGTTGGTTTCTACATTTAAAATAAACTAGAAAAAAACAAATATACGGATTTTACTTCTTTAAAGAAAACTTTAGTCACACAGTTAACTTTTTCTTTTAAAATATTTTAAATTAAGAATGGATTATTAATTAAAGCTTTTCTGTAAGATTCTATCTTGTAAGCATTACCCGTGGCCTTTTATGTATAATTTACTCATGCAGACTCCTCTGTAATTCCCTTTCTTTTGAATAGAAGCATAATCACGCTACCATATAGATGCTTCCATCAAAAACTTCTTTTTAATTTAAAACTGTCTCTTTAATACTCTTAATGGTTTAGAGTATTATTAAAGATTAACCTGATCTCTCCTGTAATTTTTGTACAAATTTGTAGACTGCAAAAAGAACAAAACTTGTTCCTGTTCTACCTTCTTAGATTGGCTTATTGCTTTTTCCTTCTCCGTGCTTAAGTTTAATAATCTGACTGGATTAATTTCTTTTGTCTTCAGGATATATTAAAGAAAAATTAATCCGTGATATCGCTATTAATTGAGACATTGTATAGAGTCTTTTTCAAGCCAAACTTCAACAAAATAAAAATTTTGTAGACGAAAAAGTTAATTTTTAAGATACTTTCGTGTTCTTTTTGTCAAATTTGTGCAACTCTACTAACACTAATTAGTGTTAGAATTAACGCAAAAGTTACCTCACTTTAATATTATTTTTACTCTCATGATTTCTTAATAACAAAGAATTAAGATATTCATCAATATATGTATATACTCACAGGTAATTTAGGAGTTATTGAATTAAATTGTTTCTGTTCTTGTCCCGTAGTGACTACAGATTTTAAAGGTAAGGACACGTTGTTATTATGGATAACTGACTGAAGTTTGTGATATTTATTTGGTGTACAGCTAAACTACGGGGAAATTACGTGTGTAAATGTACATAAGCCAAACAATTTAATTATAAGCTAAATATATCTTTAAAAATGACATTTAAAGTCTGTAGACTATATATTGGTTTGTACATTTAGTAACACTAAGTAACACAATTTTATGATATCTTAAATGGAGCTGTAAAAAATTAAATTTTAATAAAATGGTTTGAATATCTGAATATTTATTTCACTGTATTTGTAGTTCCATAAATAACATTTTATATACAATGTTTAGACTGTGATTTCATTTGCAAAAATTTTTACAAATTGTTTTATTCCCATATTTTAACATTTTAGCAGGTCTTTAAATTTTTCCTTTTTCGTTATAAGGGAATAAGTTTTTCTTAATTCAAATCACAAATCACACTGAGGACCAAGAATGAGGAGGAACTAAACACTGGGGATTCAGCTTCAGGTTAACCACCTAACCAAGACATATGCTTCGCATCCCAGGGCTTTCGTTTCCGAATTGGAAATCGACACCGTAAACCTTGGACACTAAGTAGAGCTGTTGTGCCAAGGAGTTTAGTTTTAGACCCACAAATCAAGAAATTCATATTTTTGAATAGCTCGAGTTGTATATGAAAGAAAGCCATTAAACATATTATATTACGTGGTACTTTACAGATCACAGATTTTAATAAGGTTTCCTTTATTTAGCTATTGAAGTTTATAGTTACAAATTTTTTTTTCACCATTTGACTAAGTTAATGACGCTTTATTTAACTCAGGCGTTTCAATTTTTTTTTGCCACTGGGCCTTTTTCAGGAAACGCTCACTAACTTCCGTTCTTGAAATCAGTCCATGTAGTAACATAATGTTCCTAGTTCTTACTTTTAGGCTCATATTCCAATTTTTCAAACAGTGATTTGAAGATGTTCATCTATTAGTTCCAATGCACACTATATTATATATTGGAAAACAAGAACATATTTTTTTAAATTACATTAAAATTTATGAGCAATGGTGGTATATTGCTCCAAGTTTTATTAGCAAATATATATATTATTTTTTAAAAATTATGTAAATGAAATAGCTGAACTTTTTCGGTTTTTAATGTTATATTTGTCATCAATAGTCTTAAATCACTGTGTTCATTAGCTATTGATAAAAACTTTTAGAACTATATGTCGAAAAGTGTTTTCAATTGCTTTAGCCGTATTAAAACTCTCCAGTGAATCCTTGCCAGTATTGTTCAGTGGTATACGGTTGGTCCACAACGCCTCTTTTCAATAATCAGAGGTAGACTGTATACCACTCTTTGGGAATCATTGCTTAAACCTTTAGAGTAGGAATTTTTGCCACGTGCATTACGATTAAAAATATCTGATATGATTTTTCCACATCGATATTTAATAGTTTCAGTGACGTTTATTCATACAATATATTAAATAATTAATTACTGCTGAAAAATCTGTAACAAATGATTCTATACCTACACATGTACTAATTTTGCATCAATTTTCTTACTAAAGGTTACTTATATTTTCTTACAAAATGGACAACATTACATGCCTCCATAAATGTCACTTTGAAGGATTTCCAATCAATGAAGTTTCTTGGTGTTCAAGTATAAGATGAACAGACTCATACACACACAAATGTTTTAGAAACAACTAAATTGGTAACTGAAAATATTTTGAAAACGTATCTTCTTCTGTTACTCAAATTACACATTGTTTTGACCCTCTTGATTTCTTATTATATAAATATCATAGAAAAAATCCTCTTATAAACTGTTAGATTTAAAATATTATTCTACATTGTGTAAATATTTGTTGCTTATGATAACACTAAATAAAGTTTAAAAAGTCTCATAAGGGAGTAGGAAGCACATTTAGATAATAAATTGTATACTTATATTAAATTTTTACTTTGCTATAAACAATATTTTAAAAAAACCTAAAGAGGCAAAAATCAAACACAAAAGATAAACTTTGCTTCTACATTCACTTCTTCAACAAATGCGAGGCATCGACTTATCAATCTTTTTCTACCAACTGTTAGAAATTTAAATCTAATATGAAACCATATATGGGCCCTAAATGTATAAAAAGTTTCACTGAAAATGAAAGTTTCCTGAAATATATTTTAAACTAGTTTTTTATAACTAAAATTCGGAGAAGTATACGAGGTGCAGGTGAACGAGAAGTTTAAAACGATTTTTAAATGTGGTAAAACAAATAAGATTTATTGCATAAATATGATTTATATAAATATTATAGGTGTTATAACAATCTTTATATCTCTTTATCTTGTTAATAGGCCTCCTGGTATCCTAGTATAACGTGGTTCAACCCCGTTATACCATGTACAAGAGTCTAAGGATGTTCTTTACTATAAAAATTAATTTAAAAGAACCCTTTTTTTTGACAAATATCACTTAAATTTAAAATTTCTATTGCTTGTTAAACTGTAATGGGACGAAATATTTATCGCCTTTGCAATTAAGTTAAGTCCAATTGTTTTTAATTGAGGAAACCTAAGTAAATTTCAGTCGTGACTCCATAAAAAAAACTGCGAAGTCTAAAATAGAACTTTGAAGTTTATTATGACTAAACGTCTTTACAGGACAAGAACATTGCACTGAATAATTCACGAAAATACACTTCTATTATAAATTTCGCCCATCAGTGAGTAACCAAATGGATTTTTTTCCATGAGACCAACAGCTTACAGAGCGTTATTGCCAATCAGAAATAAAATTTTGATCATTTGGGTTAGTTCGAAAATGTGGCCAATTTATAGAAAATTGTCATTTATTCCAGTTTTCGGAGGTGAGTAGAAAGAATTTACTTTGGCGAACACTCCTTTAAATATGACATTATACGGCTGGGAAATAAGATCTGATAGAATGAGAAAGGATAAAAGAAAATTTTAGATAAACATTTTAGTTTAAATAATTTTGATATATTACATACATATAATTATTTGTTACAGTAATGGTACAGATCTATATTCTGCTAATCTGATATAAATAATTATAAAAATAAAAATAAATTATAAACTTCTTTACCCATAAAACAATAGACATCAACACTTTTTCTTTCACTGTTTTTGTGAACTAAAACTTATAAATTTACGTATTTTGTTATAAAATTAAAGACGAAATGTTTTAACATCTGCAAAATAACTTTCAAAATAAAAAACCTAAAAAAATCAGTTAACGATTGAAATGAAAAGTTGATCTATCCGATTTAAGATTTCAAAGCTGTGCTAGCTATAAAAGGCTAAATAATCTTTAAGCACACACAATTTTTCCTTTACGGACTTTGTACCAATCAAGACATAAGATCTTCATTATAACGGACTTTTTTAAATTTATCATAAAATAAATATTTCTACTCCTTTTAGAATGAAATTCTTAGTAATCATATAAATATCATCTAATTTTAAAATATTATTTAGTATGACATTTGAAGTGGTATATTTTTAAAAGTAACATAACTATACACTAAAGGGAAAAAAAAGAAATTTGCTTAGCCACACGAAAACTTTTGAAATTTCTATATTAAAAGTTAAAGTTTTTTTATAAAATTGATGATAAAATCTTTTTTATTCTATAAGTCTGAAATTTTAAAGGCATCTGACACTTTAAAATTCCAAACGAACAAAAACTTAAATTGAAAATTAAAAAAAAAAATTGTTATTATATAAAATATGGTACATCTATCACAGGAGTTGCCAAGCTCCTTGATAGTCCAAGCCATTTTTCAAAATTTGAAATTTTTCGAAAGCCGCAATTAAATGCTTATTTAAAAGGTATGCAAAAAAGGTATTAAAAATTTCTTTTACAGAAATTATATTTATTGAATGTCATTTGGAAGTTCTTCGTCTTTTAATTTTTCAAGGAAATTTTTGAATTGTCGATGATTTTTTGCATTGGTGCGAATGTAATTTACAATGTGTTACACTGGTTTCATAACATCAGGATATTTTAAATATTTTGTAACGAGATGTTCTTGGTGAATTATGCAATGAATCTGTATCATTTGTGAAATTTGAGAATCATTTCTTAGAAGCCAAATAAGACCGATTTTTTTACCCAGCATTGCCGGAGCTCCATCAGTTGTAATAATTTTTTAAATTATAATAACACAAACATGAAAAGGGAACTCTGGTACAGAGCCACAAATAATCCTTCAAAGAACCGCATGTGGCTCGCGAGCCGCAATTTAACCCCCCCTCCTGATCTATAATATTCATATAATTGAAGTTCTCAGAACAAAACATACAATTACTTCTATTTAATATAAAAATGTATTACTAATTTACACATTTCAAAAGTTTTTTGGCAGTTAAGCGAATTTCTATCTTTTTTTTCACTTAGTTTATACATTTTACAGTTCTTAAAATTGTATGCGTCATATAACAAAACTAAATAGTTTTTATAAATGTTAATTTTATAAATAAAAATAATCTGTTATAATGAAGTTTTTCAGCTTGAAAAGTACTGTGTCCTCTTAAGATCAATAGGTAATACGGCGGGACCAAATTTGTGCTTGTCCTATCCGAGCTTTCTATAACGGGGTTTAACTGCCTCCTAGAACTTTCATAAGCAAAAATGATCTTTATAGTCCCGTAAGTCTTCATCCTTTTTTTAAATGTGTCAGCTAAGAAGATCGTAGATCGTAGCTGAGAAGATGTAGAGCAGCAAGCAGCCGGATTCGCAAGGTACCTGTAAATACGAGCTTCTGAATGCTAAGCAAACTACAAAAGCCCGGATCTACAGGGTAGGTTACGAATGGCTCAGTGAACTTAGAAGCCACCTTGTTTGGAAAATCTGAAAATATAACAAAATAGGAGTTATTTAGGATCACATAATCTTTTATTAAAAAGTGAGAAAAGAAAAATATAGTAAGAAATAAAGAGCTCATGCCTGTATAAGTGTCAATTAGTAAAAAAAAGTATTAAATTTGTACTGAATATTTTTTATTAAAGAATACCAGATTATTTTTTTTCTTTTTAAACATATATTAAAAACACCAGCAATTAACAATATGAATAAAAATTAAAGAGCTTATTTAAGCTTTCGTCTCATTAAATAAAATATTATTTCAGTACAAAATTTTTGTAACTTTTTTTGTCAAAGAATACAATTAATTAACAAATAAAGTAATTTAAGGATAAATAAAATTTTATTTATTTATTTACTTATTTATCTTACTTGGTTGTTCATTGGTTTACAGGATAAATTTTCAGATTGTTTGTCTACCATAAATAAATTTAAAAATATCTTATTTTTATTAACATTAAAGCAAATTTCATAAAACTTAGTATATCTTGCTTTAGAAGCGCTTTATAACGTTTGTGTGGGGACATTTATAAAATAACGCAGAATTAAACGATGTTTCATTGCCGTGGTGTCAAGAAGGTAATATAATCCAAATGCTTTTCAATTATTAAGGAACTAGGGTAGATTATTTCTCGCTCCTTAGAGGTAAATAAATAAAATATATGAATAGCTTATTAAACCTTAATTGTATTGAGGGATAGGTAAAATACTGATGCATGAAAAGAACGGTGCTTTTCATGCATCAGTATTTTACCTATACCTAAATGCAACTACGTATAATATAATCCAAATGCTTTTCAATTATTAGTAAACTAGGCTAGATTATTTCTCGCTGCTTAGAGTTAAATATAAAATACGTGAATATCTTATTAAAACATAATTGCATCGAGGTATAGGTAAAATACTGATGCATGAAAAGCGCGGTGCTTTTTCTTTGTATACAAATCTAAACGAGTCCCTACAGAAGCTTATGGTTGTTTCCTTCGTCCCTCAGTATGATTGAAAGATTCTATTAAAACAAATCTGCTCCTGGCAGCGAGAAAAACCGAAACGTCACTTCAAATGACGAATGAGAGACCACACAATATGAGATGAAGAAGAAAATAGCCGAAAAAGTCAAATCGGGATGCTGCGTGGTCGCACAAAATGTCAATTACTTCCTTTCATACATACGAGGATTTGAAAAACTTCTTGGCATCGTTTAAACTTACAAAAAGAAAGAAAACATCACTTTTTTTGTAAAAGTTAAATTTTGAAGCCAGAAAAAAATATTTAAAATTCATTTTATCATATTTTTTTTAACTTTCAGTCAATTTGTACTGAGATTTGCCGTAGCACTTAATACCACATGAAATAAAATATTTTATATTTATACATTATAAAAGTTTACAACTTAAATATAGAATCATTTCATTAGAGGAATGTAGATCATAAATATTTTAGTAATATCTTCATTTTTTAAATTAATTTGCGCCATCAAACAACGAATGTCACCACATGGTGAGATGAAGGAGAAAATTGCAGAAAAAGTCAAGTTGGGTTGTTGCATGGTCGTACAAAATGTTAATTACATCCTTTCATATATACGAGGATTTTAAAAACTTCTTGGCATCATTTAAGTTTGCAAAAAGAAAGAAAAATCTTTTTTTAAATATTAAATTTTGTAGACAGTAAAATAAATTTTTATTTCATTTTATCATTCTTTGTATACTTTGAGGCATTTTGTGTTGAGATTTGCAGTAGCACTTGATACCACATGCAATAATATATTTCATATTTATTCATTAAAAAAGTTTACAACTTAAATATAAAATCATTTCATTAGAAGAATGTAGATCATGTATATTTTAGTTATATATTCATTTTCTAAATTAATTTGATCCATCAAACAACGAATGTCACCACACGGTGAGATGAAGAAGAAAATTGCAGAAAAAGTCAAGTTGGGTTGTTGCATGGTCGTACAAAATGTCAATTACATCCTTTCATATATACGAGGATTTTAAAAACTTCTTGGCATCATTTAAGTTTGTAAAAAGAAAGAAAATCTTTTTTTAAATATTAAATTTTGTTGTCAGTAAAATAAATTTTTATTTTATTTTATCATTCTTTGTATACTTTGAGGCATTTTGTGTTGAGATTTGCAGTAGCACTTAATACCACATGCAATAAAATATTTCATATTTATTCATTAAAAAAGTTTACAACTTAAATATAAAATTATTCCATTAGAAGAATGTATATCATATATATTTTAGTTATATTTTCATTTTTTAATTCATTTACGTCATCAAACAACGAATGTGACCACACGGTCAAATGAAGAAGAAAATTGCAGAAAATGTCAAATTTGGTTGCTGCGGGGTCGTACAAAATGTCAATTACTTCCTTTCATGCATACGAAAATTTGAAAAACTTCTTGGCATCATTTACGTTTGTAAAAAGAAAGAAAAGCCTTTTTTTTTAATATAAATTTTGTTGTCAGTAAAATTAATTTTAATTTCATTTTATCATTCCTTGTAAACTTTCAGGTATTTTCTGTTGAGATTTGCGGCAGCACCTAATACCACATGGAATAAAATATTTCATATTTATTCATTAAAAAAGTTTACGACTTAAATATAAAATCACTTCATTAGAAGAATGTAGATCATGTATATTTTTGTTATATCATCATTTTTTTAAAAATTAATTTGTGCCATCAAATAACGAATGAGACCACACGATGAGATGAAGAAGAAAATAGCAGAAAAAGTCAAATTGGGCTGCTGTGTGGTAGCACAAAATTGCATCCTTTCATATATACGAGGATTTTAAAAACTTCTTGGAATCATTTAAACCCATGAAAAGAAAGAATTTTTATTTTCGATGTTAAATTTTGTAGTCAGTAAAATAAATTTTAATTTCATTTTATCATTCTTTGTAAACTTTTAGCCATTTTGTGTTGAGATTTGCTACAGCACTTAATACCACATGCAATAAAATATTTCATATTTATTCATTTAAAATGTTTACAACTTAAATATGAAATCATTTCATTAGAAGAATGTAAATCATGTATACTTTAATTATATCTTCATTTTTAAAATTAATTTACGTCATCAAATAACGAGACCACACGATGAGATGAAGAATATAGCAGAAAAAGTGAAATTGGGTTGCTGTGTGGTCTCACAAAATTACATCCTTTCATACATATGAGGATTTTTAAAACTTCTTGGCATCATTTAAGCTCATAAAAAGAAAGAAAAATAATTTTTTTTTTTTTACAGATATTAAATTTTGTAGACAGTAAAATAAATTTTAATTTCTTTTTATCATTCTTTGTATACTTTCAGGTATTTTGTATTGAGATTTGTCGTAGCACTTAATACCACATGCAATAAAATATTTCGTATCTATTCAGTTAAAAAGTTCACAACTTAAATATAAAATCATTTCATTAGAGGAATGTAGCCATACAGTAATAACACCAGCAATATCACCGATATCAATAAAAGTATTTAAAATCATCTGAAAAGAGTAATTGAGAAAAATATAAATATATGTTTGTCCAAAAAAAATTGATTCGAGTTTATTTTTAAAGTTTATATTATTCATGTGGTTTTCAATTCTCGTTTTGTCGTGCCTTTTCTGTAAAATGAATCTATTATAAATTATCATTATTTCAGTTCATACAAGTATATCAAAGTTTCTCCGTAATTTAAGCCCGGTTTCCCCTCGATTACTTCTATTTTCAGGTTTGGAGCTTATGTTCTATGAAGCATAGTTTAATCTTCCAATGACAGATTTAAATGTTTGGATACGCTACGCTCGTGGCTTCTGATTCGTGACATCTCAACAGGAAATAATCCTCCAGCCAATACAGTTGTTGCACCTCTGTGGTAGATAGCAAAACACAGGCGTTTTTCGTCTTGTCGAAATCTGAGAATTTGCCGGAGTAAGTGTTCACACATTGGTTATTGCAGATTAATTCTTCACCGGGTTCTAATA
The DNA here is from genome assembly GCA_032207245.1 of Pardosa pseudoannulata. Taxonomy (NCBI): domain Eukaryota; kingdom Metazoa; phylum Arthropoda; class Arachnida; order Araneae; family Lycosidae; genus Pardosa; species Pardosa pseudoannulata. Next base: position 88,930,221 of record CM063503.1, on the reverse strand, counting down.
TTTTAACTCCAATATACGTTTTAATGTGTAATTATGTATTGCTTAATTATGATAGGAAAAATTACTCTGCTTTCCTAGCATTAATTATGCAATAATTATATATCACATGAGGCTAACATATGTAATAATATTAGTGAAACGCTTTCCTTTTGTTAAAAACACATTAACAATAGACAAAATGCAACAGTTATAACTAATTTTTTAAAACAAATATGCCATAACCAAATGAATGACGAGGACTCAGAATGTAAAAAAAAAAAAAAATAATATTGCAAGAAATTATGAATTTATATGTAATGTCTTCCACTCTTTTTTTTTATTTTTTAATGATATTTCGTTCAAGAAGGAGAAAAAGAGTGAAAATGTCACTATAAAGCAGTAATCTGGAAATTATTGCTCATTTTTTATTTAATAAATGTCAATATTTTTGCCTGTTATATGTATATGTATATATATATATATATATATATATATATATATATATATATATATATATATATTTATAACAAATGAGATTGTTTGACTAATATTATTATATATGTAGCAACAAGTGATATTAATTTCTATTAATTAATACTACTATAGCAGATTAGTTCTTCCCATCAGAATTAAGCAAAATATAATTATATATTAAATTCAATATTGAAGTTAAAGCGTTAGGACCCAGTGAGGAATTGTGCGTTTGTATAATACACACACACGCACATATATATGCCTGTGTGTAAAATAAGTGGGAAACTTGTAGATGAATCTTGATTGCGGTTTTGTCTATAATTTTAATCCCCCGTTTCAAGGCTAGATGGCTAAAGGTTAGAGACCTCTATTTTATCGCGCTCCGTTTTACCAGGGTCAAATGTCCCGTTTTTATCCAGCTGGATATCCATCATCAGTGAATTAATTTGTCTCAATTTTCTTGAGGCAAATTTGTAGGGAATTTATTTTCCTCATCTAAGAAAAAGGTGTTTGGATATAAACTGGTTTCTTCGAAGAAAGCCTCTTTGGAATGGCTGGTTAATTTTCTTTCAAAATTGTATTTTTTCGAGGCTTTATCGGAAATCCACATGTACACTAACAACGTGAGAAATAGGTTCTTTTTCTGAAATAAATAAGCAACATACATGATTAAAACTTCAATTTTTTTTGGTAAACTTATTACTGTACTGATTCTGTAGGAACGATGTTACGAGGTGTAACACTATTTTTCCCCGCTTCATTGTTTCTGGATTATTCGTTTAGACTCATATAAAGCCGAAAAAGTTTGGATTTTTTTTTCATTAACTACCCTTTTTGTGGGATATGAGAAAACTTGGGTAAACATTTAACTATGTTATTGCCTAAATAAAAGCATGACAGACTTCTATTAATTCTTTAGTTATATTCAATTACATTATATTCTTTTTTTTCTTCCGATATTCATAGATGTTATGTCTGATGCCACTATATAAACCATTAAAGTATTTTTTTTTTAATTTCTGTAAACCAGTATTTCTAGGTGTGCTAACAGTCAAAACAAGTAACAATTACTTATTTTTTATGTTA
>CM063503.1:88818682-88923682 GCA_032207245.1 Pardosa pseudoannulata | reverse complement strand
GGCATTGGTCCCGGCAGAGAGAAATTTACGCTGCTCCGCTGAGAGGAATAAGTGACACGAGGGGGTGGGGCAGCAAATTTACGCAATACAGGCAGCTTATTTAGAGAATAAACATTATACTTATATTATAATTTTGCATTGAAATAAGTGATATTTAAAAAATTAGCATTGGTGAAGAGACAAAAATCAAGCACAATGTTTTGTTTCTGCATTCACTTTTTCATCATTCAAACACTGGCTTCCAAGTCCCATAGGGTGTTTGTTCATAACTTGTTAGAATAATATACATACGCTTTAAAAAATATCTCTTATACTTAAAGTATTCACATCTTCAACAAATTTGAGACATCGACTTCCAATCTTATGCTACCAACTGTTATCTAGAACTATGTAAAATTTTTTCAAATTTTACATAGTTCTAGATAACATCCCATAGGGAGTTTATTAATAATTTGTTAGAATCCCATATAAATGATTACAAAAAAAAATCTCTTAAAGTATTAATATCTTCAACAAATGTGAGACATCGACTTCCAATCTTATGCTACCAACTGTTATCTAGAACTATGTAAAATTTGAAATCCCATAGGGAGTTTATTAATAATTTGTTAGAATCCCATATAAATGATTACAAAAAAATCTCTTATAATTAAAGTATTAATATCTTCAACAAATTTGAGACACCGACTTCCAATCTTATGCTACCAACTGTTATCTAGAACTATGTAAAACTTGAAATCCCATAGGGAGTTTATTAATAATTTGTTAGAATCCCATATAAATGATTACAAAAAAATCTCTTATAATTAAAGTATTCACATCTTCAACAAATTTGAGACATCGACTTCCAATCTTATGCTACCAACTGTTATCTAGAACTATGTAAAATTTGAAATCCCATAGGGAGTTTATTAATAATTTGTTAGAATCCCATATAAATGATTACAAAAAAATCTCTTATAATTAAAGTATTAATATCTTCAACAAATTTGAGACACCGACTTCCAATCTTATGCTACCAACTGTTATCTAGAACTATGTAAAATTTGAAATCCCATAGGGAGTTTATTAATAATTTGTTAGAATCCCATATAAATGATTACAAAAAAATCTCTTATAATTAAAGTATTAATATCTTCAACAAATGTGAGACATCGACTTCCAATCTTATGCTACCAACTGTTATCTAGAACTATGTAAAATTTGAAATCCCATAGGGAGTTTATTAATAATTTGTTAGAATCCCATATAAATGATTACAAAAAAATCTCTTATAATTAAAGTATTAATATCTTCAACAAATTTGAGACACCGACTTCCAATCTTATGCTACCAACTGTTATCTAGAACTATGTAAAACTTGAAATCCCATAGGGAGTTTATTAATAATTTGTTAGAATCCTATATAAATGATTACAAAAAAATCTCTTATAATTAAAGTATTAATATCTTCAACAAATTTGAGACATCGACTTCCAATCTTATGCTACCAACTGTTATCTAGAACTATGTAAAACTTGAAATCCCATAGGGAGTTTATTAATAATTTGTTAGAATCCCATATAAATGATTACAAAAAAATCTCTTATAATTAAAGTATTAATATCTTCAACAAATTTGAGACATCGACTTCCAATCTTATGCTACCAACTGTTATCTAGAACTATGTAAAACTTGAAATCCCATAGGGAGTTTATTAATAATTTGTTAGAATCCCATATAAATGATTACAAAAAAATCTCTTATAATTAAAGTATTAATAGCTTCAACAAATGGGAGACATCGACTTCTAGTCTTATACCACCAATTGTTATATAGAACTGAATCAAGTTTGAAGTCCAATAGAGTATTTACTCAGAATTTGTTAGAATCATATATAAATGTTTACAAAAAATTCTTTTACATTAAAAATATATATTATTAAGTAATTACATAATAAATAATCATTCATATGCTATTAAAACATTTAGAATTTTATTTGAAGAATATAAGGAAAAAACGGCTGAATTTGCGGAGTCTTGTTTTGAAACCTTGATATCTTTTATGAGACACTACCTACCTCGACGGGTGCAAGGCATTCCTGATATCATGCTGGAGAATTCCCTACATTATGATCATCCTCGGGAGAAGGGATTTTAACTTCTGAATCCGTACTCCACTTCTGCCTCCTGTCCAGCAATAGGAAATCCAGAATCGCAGATTTATCTTGCATGTTTCTTGTCTTGTCCTGGCGTTCTGTGGACGAATGAAAAATAAATAAGTAAATAAATAAGTTATAAATATAGAAAAGTATTTTTTAAAAAATCGCTTTTTTTTAATAAGAAAAATGATGAAAAAATGAGCTAAAAAGTAAGATTTTGTTAAAGATTTTAATTACACTGCTTGCAAATAGATGGCGATGCTAGTTTAAACTCTGCATTTGGGATTCCAAGAAAGCTGCACAAGTTTTGCATTCGCTAAACTCTCCTAACTAAATTAATTTTTATAATTGAATTTGGTATTGTCACTAGAATTGAACCTATATCCAAAATTTCAAATCTCTAGATAATCAGGAATGTAGTTAAAAAATGATTTCTTACTTAAATGATTTGATACTAGTTTAAATGCTCCAAGTATGCTACACACTATTTGCCATCCGCCCACTCCTCCAATTTAATTTTTTTATCATTGAATTTTGTATTGCAACCGGAACTAAACCTATAACCAAAATTTCAGATCTCTAGATAGCCAGGAAGGTAGTTAAAAAAATGATTTCAAAACATTACTGACACACCAAGTAAAGTTAAATAAAAGCGTTTAAAAATAAATTAAAACCACAAATATTGAAATTAAAGAGGGGAGATTCTTGACATTATGCTGAGTTTATTCTAATGTTTTCCCTTTATGCCATCCCGAAGTTTTTTAAGGGTGATTGCATATAATATTAAATAAATATATTCAGGGAAAGTAAACCAATAATTAAGAATTACTCTTTTTGCCCTGCTTGTAACCCAAAATGAATGCAAAAAAAAATCGTCAAGTGGTAACGGTATAAAGTCATGTCGAAAAAGTCACAATGTCTTGTAAAGAATCCCGTGAAAAACGCAGATCTTAATATCCTATTCTTAAAAAAAAAATTACATGTAAGATTTTGCTGCCGAAAAAAGGGTTAAACAACAAAATTACAGATCTATGGACTCAATAATGAACTCAATATACTCGATCTGTGGACTCTGTTTACCGACAATCATTGGGATTTACTGCCCAATTATGTTTTTGCATATATAAATGAAATTATGAAAGGAGGTGGTAATAATGAGAATGCACTCCTTAACTCACCCTTTGGATTTCTACAACCCTTTTTTATATAAAAATTCCAGTGTACAATTTTTTTTTTATAATTTACTTTTCAGTTGCATTTGAATCAGATTTTCATAGTTCTGCATTATTATTACTTAGCTTCTTAAAATATTAATATATTTATAATTCAATGAGATATAAGTAAAAACTGCTACAAACGGTTTGCAATTACAAACTGTTGATGAATGTATGCATGAATGAATATGTAGGTAATATTAATATTACCTATACATTTATACAAATAATATATTACCTATAGGAGTTATTTAAGAAAGATCAATTTTTCATAACAATGTAAAATAACGTAGATTTATTTTAATAGTTCCACTAAACTCCATTTTTTCTTATATAAGGAAACCTCTGTATAGCGATACTGCCTCTTACGATATTTTCTAAGCCCGCTTTAGAATATCTTTTTTACTAAATGTATTTTGCACCTTTCTACATCAATAATTCTTGTTTAGCAGCATTTGTCTGTAAATATAATTTAACTTCTTTAAAAAAGTACTTGCATCATATACCTCAAATTTATCTTTGGAAAATGGCATTTGAGTACAAAATGTAAAATAAAATTAACGGATTTATTTAATATAATTTTATTATAAAACAAAATATTTTTTGTTTCCATTTTATTCATGTTTGTATTATAGTTTATAAAATGTGCTTCTAAAAAGGCTGAAAGGTATGCCTTATCAATATTAAATTGTTAGATAATTGATATACCCATTGCATTTTTCCAATAATAAATAAATTCATTAACTAAGTTTTTCCTTTTTAAAATTCAATATGAAGCACGGGGACAATGATGGCAAAATTTCTTCTCGTTATTGTAAATATATTGAGTTTATTTTGATACTCATTAGGAGAGACTTATAATCACTAAGAGATTAAATTGTCCATTAATGTGTAATTAATTAGTGATGTGTTACTTAAATTAATAAAATTTCTTCTCTAAATAGAATCCAATTTATTACATGCACAAAATGTACATTAATATTCAATGCACAATGCTCAAACTTTCCATAACGATAACATATGTCTACAGTAAAATTTTTCCTAGATTCCTACAGTATTGTTATATAGAACCCAATTTATTACATGCTCACAATGTACATTCATATTCGATGCACAAATCCTCAAACTTTATATAACGATAACCTATGTCTACAATAAATATTTTCCTAGGTTCCTACATTATTGTTATATAGAACCCAATTTATTACATGCACACAATGTGCATTAATATTCGATGCACAAATGCTCAAACTTTCCATAACAGTAACCTATGTCTACAACAAATTTTTCCTGGGTTCCTACAGTATTTTTGTATATACAGGCTTCACTATATTGCCAAAACTATTGAATACTTTAAACACTTTTTAAAAGACGAAAGCTTTACATGGCCTAAACAATTTACCTAAAAAGGAACATGAATTGCAGAATTATGTTTGTATGTTGAGTTTATAATTAGATTAAGCATAATGAGTGGAATAATAAAAAAAAGACAAGATACATTTATTAAATTAAGTCATGAAATATTGAATAAATTCTTAATCAAAAAGAGAAGAAGTTCATTTCAAGAAATTTATTTTATAAAACGATTAATAAATTTATCCTATAAAAATATCAACAAAATGACTTTATACAATTAGTCATAAAATTGTTTTTAAAATTTATTTCATTAGAAGGTATATATTCAGTGGTAATTATGATAAATCCTGAATTGTTGCATATTATTTAATACGTTCAATTTTTGATTTAAGGAATTTTTTAGTATTTATATTACGTATTATCTTTAAAATATGAGCCTCATTACTGAAGCTTCCAGTTGAAGTCAGGTAATAAAAAACATAGGTAATTAAGAGTGGAAAGCAAACATTTTTATTACTATAAAAAGAGCATTAAATTTTTTCTCATCATTATTAATTTATTCATCTCTAATAAATCGTTAGAAAATTTACCTGTCATATGCATCTATTTGAGCAAAAGCTACAAATAAGTGCAGATTTTAACATAATTATGTTATGATAAAGAGTTTTCCTCAGGAAGTTTTCAATGTATTTCCCTCAATAGAAATCCAATGTGAAAATGAATCATCTAATGACATAAGCTTTCTTATTTATGCCTCCGATTAGAAACAGATGACAAAATATTCAGAAACGGCCAAAGTATTCACAAACGGCCAATAACACTTCAAGCTTCAGCAACGAGAGATCGTGAGAAAATAGTTTCCAAGTTCTTCTTAATGGATCTCCTTTTTTTTTACTTTATTTGCTTCTACTCATTGCTTTTCCGCTTCTTTTTTAGTTTCTGAAGAAACCGCCAAACACAGTTTCTTAAGTAACATTAAGACGGAAAGGAAAAAATGGAAAAAGGAAAAAAAAAATCTACACTTTCTCATATGAAATACCCTCTCTCACTTGTAGCTTTAAGAAATGGCTCTTTTCACAAAAAAAAAAAAAAAAAAAAAAAAAAAAAAAAAAAATTCAGGGAAAAACGTCGCATACATGTAAAAAAGAACATGTATTGACGGTTTATTTTTACTAAAGCAGTTGAAAAACCCAGTTGTTTTTAGATTCGTATGTCTTGCCAAGATAGCAGCGTCTGAGCCCAGAAACATGCTCTTGAGTAAGTTTTTCAAAAAGATTTGGTATCTCTAATTTGGTCTGTTGAGTACCGCCTACTAAATCTTCCCGATTTCCTTTTACTTCAGATCAGAAAAACGGAACAAAAAATTACCCGATGTCCCGAGATTTTATTGTCGTTAAGCTGTAGAGAAAAATTGGAGCCTAAAAAATGATTGAGAAAAAATGGACATACGTAGGCACTGGCGGAAAAAGGTATTAAAAGATTGTCGAAAAGAAGACCTTTTTTTTTCTTCTTTCATTTCTTTTCCTCATAATTCTCCATTTAATTTCCCTTTTCCTGATAGTAATACCCTGTTACTCGCCAATCCAGATCGAAGGTTCAAAAAGGTGTTATGACGAGCATGGAAACAAACACCACTAAATCCACCTAATGATTTTCTTTAGGGCTAATAAACGCTCTTTTATCGTCTTTATTCATATATAGTAACTAAACTGTTCTACAAATAGTTGAGGTTTGCATTACTTATAATATCATTTATGTTAGTTATTATAACAGAATTATTAGAGAAACAAATACTTTTTGTATTTCTTTTCCCCATAATAATACATTTAATTTAAATTTCCTCATAATTTTTACATTACTCATTTTTTTTCTATATTTAATTAAAATTTCTCATAATTTTTACGCTACCTTTTTTTTTGATGGCATTGCCCTACTACTAAATAGTTGAGGTTTGTATTACTTTTATTATCATTCATATTAGTTTTCATCATAACAGAATTATTAAAGAAACACTTTTTCTATTTTATTTCTTTTCCTTAAATTTTACATTTAATTTAAATTTCCTCATAATTTTTAAGTTACCCTTTTCCTAACAGCATTGCTCTACTACTAAATAGTTGAGGTTTATATTACTTATAATATCATTTATATTAGTTTTCATCAATAACAAAGTTACTAAAGAAGCAAATACTTTTCCTATTTTATTTCTTTTCCCTATAATTTTACATTTAATTTAAATTTCCTCATAATTTTTACATTACTCATTTTCTTCTATATTTAATTAAAATTTCTCGTAACTTTTACGCTATCTTTTTCCTGGTAGCATTGCCCTACTACTAAATAGTTGAGGTTTGTATTACTTATAATATCATTTATATTAGTTTTCATCATAACAGAATTATTAAAGAAACAAATACTTTTCTCTTTTATTTCTTTTCCCCATAATTTTACATTTAATTTAAATTTCCTCATAATTTTTACATTACTCATTTTCTTCTATATTTAATTAAAATTTCTCGTAACTTTTACGCTATCTTTTTCCTGGTAGCATTGCCCTACTACTAAATAGTTGAGGTTTGTATTACTTTTATTATCATTTATATTAGTTTTTATCGTAACAGAATTATTAAAGAAGCAAATACTTTTCCTATTTTATTTCTTTTCCCTATAATTTTACATTTAATTTAAATTTCCTCATAATTTTTACATTACTCATTTTCTTCTATATTTAATTAAAATTTCTCGTAACTTTTACGCTATCTTTTTCCTGGTAGCATTGCCCTACTACTAAATAGTTGAGGTTTGTATTACTTTTATTATCATTTATATTAGTTTTTATCGTAACAGAATTATTAAAGAAACACTTTTTCTATTTTATTTCTTTTCCTTAAATTTTACATTTAATTTAAATTTCCTCATAATTTTTACATTACTCATTTCCTTCTATATTTAATTAAAATTTCTCATAATTTTTACGTTACCTTTTTCCTGGTAGCATTGCCTTAATACTAAAAAGTTGAGGTTTGCATTACTTATAATATCATTTATATTAGTTATCATCATAACAGAATTATTAAAGAAACAAATACTTTTTCTATTTTATTTCTTTTCCCTATAATTTTACATTTAATTTAAATTCCCTCATAATTTTTACATTACTCATTTACTTCTATATTTAATTAAAATTTCTCATAATTTTTATTTTACCCTTTTCTTGATAGCATTAACCTACTACACAATAACCTAGATTGAAAGTTTAAAAAGATGATATGGTGAACCTGGATACAAACTCCATTAAATATATTTAATAATTTTCTTTAACTCTTACATTAACTCTTATACATAACTCTTAATCGCCTTTATTCAGTTTTAATAACTAAACTACTTTATAAATAATTGAGGTTTTCATTATTTATAGCATCCCTGTTATTATTTATTATTGTAACAGAAATATTAAAACAGAGACATTTTCTGTTTCGTTTCTTTTCCTCATAATTCTACATTTAATTTCCTTTTTCCTGATAACATTGTCCTGCTACTCCCTAACCCAGATTGACGTTCCAGAAAAGTATTACTATTATAAAAGTACCACTAAATCCATTTCATAATTTTTTAGCACTAATAAATGTACTTTATAGTCTTTATTCGGTTTTAGCAACTAAACTATCCTACAAATAGTTGAGGTTTATATTATTTATAGTACCACTTATATTATTTGTTATCATAACAGAAACGTTTAAAGAAAAACAAACCCTTTTCATTTTATTTCTTGTCCTCATAATCCTACTTTTAATTTCCCTTTTCTTAATAGCAATGCCCTATTGTATCTCCCTATGGTTTTCTTCCTTTTCCTACAGAATTTTTGTTTGTATTATTCTTCAAAGAGCGGAGATAGTTTTTAATTCCTGTTTTATACTTCTTTTATCATTTAAAAATATTTTAGTTTAAATGTGTTTTATAAAAAGTGTTCATTGTATGTGCTTAATAAAGAAACATGCTGCATTTAATGTAGACGTAAAATATAATTTTGTTGTTATAATTTACATGTAATAATATAAATACCATTTTTGTATTTAAATATCATTAGAAAAGCATACAACTTTCCATAAAGATATACCACATAAAGATACCACTTTATGGAGTTTGTACCTCTTTAAACCTTCAATCTAGCTTACTGTGTATTAGGGCAATGCTATCAAGGAAAGGGTAACATAAAAATTATGAGAAATTTTAATTGAATATAGAACTGAGTAATGTAAAAATTATGAAAATTTAAATTAAATGTATTATAGGGGAAAAGAAATAAAATAGAAAAAGTATTTGTTTCTTTAATAATTCTGTTATATGAAAACTAATATAAATAAAAATGAATGGAATATTTGTTTTATATTATATTTGTTTTCTAAACAGTGTTTACTTTATTTAAAAAAAAAAATAGCAGTCGGGAAATCCATAGGTTTCCCAGACTGGTATTCACATATAAGAAATTTCCCTTATAGGGGAAGATGATCAAATCTCCTGGTCTTTGTATGAGAGAGTTACTCCTCTATTTCCTCATATTAGACTACATTATTCCAAATATGTAAAAACATGTTTTTAAATAGAAACATAAAAATTAAAAATTATTGGAAAAAAGTGTATTTTCTACAAACAAACATACATATTTTTTTATATATATTGTAAATTACTTTTTATAAAAAAAAAAAATATCTGTATATGAACAGCATTGCAGAGTTTTCCTGCTTCCATAGGTTTCCCGACTGCTATTCACATATAAGAAGTATTCACTTATAATGAAAATGATCAAATCTCCTGGTCTTTGTATAAGAGAGTTACCCCTTATTTCCTCAAATATTAGACTACATTATTCCAAATATGTAAATGTTTAAAGAAACATAAAATTAAAAATTACTTAATTTTTACAAACATACTTTTTTTTTTATATTGAAATTACTTTTTATAAAAAAATATCTGTAATGAACAGATTGTAATCCTGCTTCCATAGTTTTGCTGCTATTCACATATAAGAAGTATTCACTTATAATGAAAATGATCAAATCTCCTGGTCTTTGTATAAGAGAGTTACCCCTTATTTCCTCAAATATTAGACTACATTATTCCAAATATGTAAAAACATATTTTTAAATATAAACATAAAAATTAAAAATTATTGGAAAAAGTGTATTTTCTTCAATCAAACATACATATTTCTTATGTATATTGTACATTACTTTTTATAAAAAATATCTGTAAATGAAAAATTTGACACTACTTTTGCGAGAAATCTGCATCTCCCGACTTTAATATACTTTTTTATTAACACAATGCGTGCGAGTACATTTAGCAGAGAAATTGTACCGGGAGCGCGTAAATTTTGCTCGTAAGTTTGGTTATTCGGTTAAATGTCAATAGATCGAAAATTACTTAATTTTTAACCAACTTTTCATATTTTATATTGAAATATATAAACAAATATGTAAATAGAAATATATGAATAACAACCATAAGATTTTTGTGAACAAAAAATATTTTTTTTATTGGATAAATTTACAATAGTACCGTAAATATGAAAAATCAAATAGAAATATTAGTATATAGTTTTAATATTTTCGAATTATATTATATATAAACATTTTTACATTATAGAAAATGAAAAGAGCAATTATAAAACTAATAATGTAAAAACTAATTTTTATTTGTCTAAATTTTTCTAGGATCTATGTAGAAGACTAGAAGATTCGGCTTCATTTTCTTGTGTATACCATTATTTTTGTACCCACAAACAAAACCGTGTTGTTACACTAACCCGTACTAGTAGGTGACCCTCGCTTAAGTATCAATCGTCAGAAAACGTACCAGTACGTGTCCCGCATACAATGTGTTACAAAAAAAATCCAGTGTTTGTTTCTTGTACATCTGATGAAATTGTAGATGAATCTTTGACGTGAAAATTAAAGTTAGCATCACCATTTTTTTGTGGATTCTATGAGAAAATTGTGCAAATTGCAATATTACAAAACAGCAGCAATCAACAAGATAGTCTTTTCAAGTTCGTTGTGGAATGACATTAATTATTGCATATGTAGCAGATATACAACTCGGTGAATCAAGGGGTTATGAATACAAAATTTGCATCTCTCCAACAGGGTAAATGACGCCTTTCTATCACTGAGAATTTTAAGGGTATATTTTGCATGAAAACATCTCGAGTGAATCCTAATAACTTTAGTAATCACTTCCGTTTCTAAAGACAATCAAAGCCAAAAGAAATTTTTTTGACTTATTTAAAATGGAAATCCAAACGGATACCTCATTATTTCTACTTATTGTAAAAGACTCACTTCTTTCTTCTGCATGCATTTAAAAAATTTTTTCTTTATTATTTTCTCCTCATTGCTCTTATTAAAATCGGTACTCAATGGTTTTGGAGAATGGAGACGACTTCAGAAGTATAGTTTATATAATGGTTTTGAAATATGAATACCATTTGTGCATCCATAAGGTATATTCATTTTTCTTTGTATTTATAAAAATATGTTTTTCTAACCTAAGGTATAATTATCTCTACTACCATACTCAATTTGCCAACCACAAGTATCAAATGAAACGCCATAAAAAATATTCATCTGTTTTTTATATTTGTAAAACAAAACTCTGACTGAAGGTATATTTATGTCTACCATGATTCCCGATTTACAAAAATGAATAACGCTTTATATGGTCTGGAATTCACTCCTAGAATATGTTCATTTGTCTATTTCTCTTTCTGTATTGGAAAGTCTATAACCTATATAAAATAAAAAGCTCGTTTGTTTTAAAGCTCATAGAGATTTATTTTTGTTGTTTTCAACATTGTCTGTTTACAAAAGGGAGGGAAATCTGTAATGAGCAGTTCGCCTGTAATCTTGAGAGAAATCCCTATTTGCTCGCCATTATCCCTACTTGACATCTGTTTGAAGGAATCTTTCGACTGTTTCTTAAATATGGGTTACATGTGGAAACGTATGCTTTATTTCTTCCCCCTCCCTCTCTACAATGCAGCTGATATAAGAAAGCTGGCGACAGGAGAGGGGAAAAGTCTGCACTGATGCCCCCCCCCCCTCAAAGTAGCTGGAAATGCGACTGGAGTTGCGATCTAAAGTTTCTTTAACGGTACATCCTTGTTTTGAGCTTTTGTAATTTATACAATCAAGACTTAAGATGAAAAAGAGATGGCACTTACACTGTACTATTATATTGGAATATGAACGGAAAATCGCTGTTTTAAACGATATCGTTTTCTATTGTCTGGGGGTATCATACTTGTTCGTTTTTAATAATGATATAGCCCACTATAAGAAAAGAATAACAATACTTCTCAAAAAATGAAGCAAAGGTATACTGACTCCACGATAGAATATATAAAGAAAGAAAGAGGCAGACAGAAGAAATATAGATTGATAGGTAGTCAGTCAGACAGATAGATAGCCAGGTAGATATGTAAACAGACATATATAAAAGAAAATGTATCATTTTAGCTTGTTGCTATACAATCGTGAGGACGAACTACTCAGAGCTATGTGGTATTGACATGATATATTTTGATCATAATTTAAAACATTTGTATAAATATGAAGTAACTGATGCATGTCAAAATACAATCCACTTACGGTGCACAATTATTAGTGGTCATCAGCTATTTGAAACAAAAACATTCAGCATACATTATGCATTGCAATCTTTTATGCAACTGTCACGATATGTATGTAATTATCTTTATCATATTGGTATAATCTGAAAGTGTAATCAGGGGATTATACATACTTAATTCGATGTTGGAACTGAAATCTAGAGATATAATTATTCTATCAGGAGGTGTTGCCTAAAGTGGTTACTGAACGCATATCATTTCAGAATGTTTAAAAAATATATAGGCATTAAATACTTATAGTGAAATGGTATTAGTCATCTAGAGGTAAAACTACCATTGAGAGAAGGAAAGTGAAAAGTACTACAAGAGCGAAATAACACACTGAAATATTATTTAACACTAAACTGTGATTAGTCTTAAGCATTTGCATTGAATTCCAGTCTAACTTTTAAATTCAATTTTGTATGTCCGATTAAATGAAAAACTTACCAGAATCAAATAATTGAATAATCCAGGTGTTTATTCTTCCATTAGTATTGAGAATGTTCTACACTTTCGTAATGAAACTATATTTTAGTGACCTGCCGTGATTTCTACAACTAAATAACAGAAACTAAATTTTGTATTTCGTTGCAAAATTATGTCTCTCAAAGTTATTTAACTGAGTGACAGTCTTAAATCGTAAATCATGTAGATTTATCTTTAATCCAATATATCTAAATATTTTTTACTGTGTTCGTAAAGTCTTGTTTTTATTGTCTTGATATTTTCTAATTATAAATTTAAATAGCCTTTTTGTCAAATTTTGGCTCTTCAGATAAACTTTATCCTTTTAATGACGGACATAGAATTGTCACAAAATCAATAAAATGGACAGAACGATATTTCATGTGACCATTGGTGGGGGGGGGGGCTTTACAGCTATTTTAGGTTCTAGTCAATTTTCTTGTTATATATCTATAATGAAGTGAAACATTTAAATACCTCCATAAAGTTCGGTTCTTCAATACTTAAGTAGTGAAGAAGAGGCTGGCCCTCAAAGAAGTTTTTCCTCAGGCCCCAATTAGACAAAGTCGGGCCCTGTTTGTACAGAGGCACAGCGAAGTGGATGGGTGTTTACCTTCTTCAATTCATATCTTAAAATAAATACATCCCTACATATATAATATATGTATATATCAGGCATGAAAGTAGACAACGACAAAATAAGCTGAACTTCCCCGGGTGATGATTACATTTTCTCTTACATAACTCTTTTTCACAATATGATTCAGTACTACATACAGGAATGTTGCGCTCCTTCAAGCATTTTGGAGCAATTTTCGGAGCAGCAAAACAAAATTAGTAGTAGGAGAACGAATTTTCGTAGCAGCCAAAATGCAGATTTGGAGCAGGATAGTGTTTTTAGCAGTTAAACTAACAATTTAAAGGATAAACCGTAGTTTTTGAGGAGTCTGCCTAATAATTTAGAATGATTGGATGGTAGCATTTGGAGCAGCCAAATATTCAATAATTGCTGATATGGTTTGTTGGTTTGGTACATGCAATATATAGTACGTAATTGCTATAGTACGTTGAGCCAATCGGAATGGAAGTGAATCAGTATGCGTAGTCATATCTCCACCAGCATACATCTCAGCGAAAATACGCGGTAGAAGATACTGATTTCGACCAGGACTATCCCCCCCCCCCCCATTTTCCAATCACGATTTCTCGATGGATTTGCATCGATCTCAGAAATTGTCCTAAAGGCTGTCAAAAAAGCGAATTCCGCTTAAAAGCGGAAAACTTTCATGCCTGATATATGTATACAGCAACCCTTATGGGGGAGGGGTTATAACTCCTACATCTGCAACTTCGCTACCCCACTTCCTCTGTAAATAAGATTATGAATGAAATATATTCTAAATATAAGATCATTATATTTTTCAATAACCATTTTTACTCTTTACGTCCTCTGATATACAGTGGATTTGTTGTAGTTTGGAGTGCTGCAGTAATTATTTGTATCAGGATTACTAATATAACTAATGAACAATCTAAGATGTTAAAAATCCTAGGCAGCATCTGGTACTATATATGTAATTAGTTTAACATAAAATGAAAAATTATACCGATCCCATAGAGGTGTTATAAATAGCAAAAGTAAGAGAGACCTAAAATATCAAATTTTCATTGTGAGCCACTAAAAGAGTGGCGTTATCCATCATCTTTCTAAAATAATTCGTACTAACAACTGTATGGTATTAGACTAGCCCATCGCAATCGTTTATTATTCATACACTCTTTGTATGGTTCAGATTTTTTTTTCAACCCTAGATACTAAATGTAAAATGCAAGGCACACAAATAAATGTTTTGATCTTGAGGTGCCTCTTGCATATTACTACATCCTGCTAAAAGACATCGAGGTAATGCCATATGCATCAAGCTCTGCTACTTATCCATGGTTTAAACCTTATAATACAGCATACAAACATCCGTCATAATTAATCAAATAAATACCAGTTTCAAACGAGTAAAGCAACAGAAAACAACACTGTTCTTTGTTCAGATTACTCTCAAATACGGTCTTTTACTCGAAATGCGTCAAGGTGAGGCTCCACTGGGCGCGGTATGTATAATGCTTTTGCAGTATTTTTGCTATGGAATAATTTTAATACTGAGACTGCTATACTTCACCAATAGTGCATTACGAAAGTTCCCCATTTGTGCATTACTGCAATTGATATGACTAAGATTCTATGAATCCTTGTGTATTTCAACATATAAATTCCATTTATAGGTCCAAATTGGAAGAATTTTATAACTGCCTTGTATTGTTAGTTGATTTGATGCAAAAAATAAATAAATAAATAATAAAATAAAATAAATAATAAAATAAGATAATAAAATAAATAATAAAATAAATAATAAATAAATAATAAATAAATAAATAAATAAATAAAAAAGAAGAAGCTAAGAATCTAACTAATGATTATAAGGTAAATGTAGCTAATGCACCTTATTTTAACTCTCTCCTTTAGATTATGAAAGGAAAATTAATTTGTTTATCACGACCCTATTAAATAAAATTCAAGAATCCTAATATGAGGTTCGAATGCCAGGGGGTGGGGGTTACAAATGCATGCACATTTAGAAAAGTTAAACATATTAACGTTTAATTTCATATTAACGTTTTACAACATTATAAATAGTATAACTAAATTGGTCAAAATATAACGTATGACATTAATTACAAAAGTTAGTAAATTTATTGATATTTGGCAATATTGTTCCAATGCATTCACAAAACCAAAATCAATTAAAAAACTCGAAAAAAAAACTTAAAAACTCGGTACTGATGTAAGTTTGCTTTCGTTTTCTTCCTTTCATATGTCTACTTCTGGTCTATTTTTGGGTCTTCCACAATTGCGATCCTAGTAGTTACTAGATTTCTAATATTTGTTGATCTAGAAAAGCTCCTGATGACCCAGAAATCATTTGTTTTTCTCATGACCGTAAAATATTTGTATTAAAAAAAAAAGATAAAGCAAAGTAATTTTACCAGTTCTTTTAAATTTTACAAAATCTATACTGTCGACTATAATACAAAGCGACGGATATGGAATTATTCGACAACATGTGTTTGAAAATGATAAATTTTGGAGAAATAACATTGATTTATTGGGGGAAAATTCGGTACCAGATGAATCGAACGATCAATGCTCTATTATTACCTGTCTTATATCCAACATATCAAATATTCTCTTATTTATTAGTGTACATCAGTATAAATGTGTTTTATTTTTATTATATCAGAAAGTGTTTTGTTTTCAACTTTGAATAAATTAATATTTTTTTACTTATTTCTATTCGGTATGTTCGTGTCCACTGAATGTTTAAAATCAGTGTTCCCATTTAGTGTTACCATTTAGGGGAACGCGCCCCACAAAGTTGAGAACCGCTCGTTTACACAATTATTTTCGCCTAACATAAATTTGTTGCTTGATATTATACATTCTAAAATGTATTGACAAAAATTTTGGAAGAAATCTTACTAGTATTTTTTTTCACGTTTCTTATTACAACATAAAGTATCCTTCTTTAATCTTAATACCTTCCAGAGTGCCTACTGAACTGAACAACAGATATTAGCATTTTTTCATCTTAGGACATAACAATACCTTTCTTCAGTAGTAATTTAACCATTCTAAATACATGTAATTTATAGTTATATTTTACGAAACATCATCTGAAACATTCTGTAGAGTCTTTCATAAAAGACTGGAAATGCTAAACGCGATTAATTATTGACGATTTTTCTGAAAGAGACCAACCCGGAGAGACCAACAGATAGTTACTTCAGCACAAAGAGAAAAAAAAAGTATTCAGCAGTATTAAAGATTTCTCACGTAGAACTATTAAAAATGCAGACTGTCATATCATCAATCATAATTGCGCAAGAAAATTTTGCAGCAATCTATGCAGCAATCACTTACTTTGATGATTTAAAAAATGTATTGGGTCATGTCCTTAAACTGGTTGTCTGTAAATCGAATAAAGGAGAATTTCAATTATATGAAATTCTCCTTCTAGCTTTGTCTGTAGATAACTAGTGTTTTACTTCTAATGACTTTGATACGAATACAATCAGTCTGTATTCTTATTAACTCTATTGACAGGACCAAAACTTTTTAATCTCAGAGACTCATTAAAAATGTTTCCTTTCAATCATAACTAATCTGTGAGTTTTAATTTGAATTTCAATCCGGTGTTATGAGAATAATTCAAGCTACCCTATTAAATCAGGATTTTACATTATTTTAATAGAAACATGATCCATCGTTTTACAAGCGGGTGGAAATGGAAAATGATAGATGTGAGAAATGGATGCAGAAATTCTGTTTAATGTGTGAATATTCATAACACTCTCTGTGAAAATTGGTATTGTATGAATTTCAAAATGTTTATCAGTTTCTTCCTCTTTGAAAAATATCTTATTTTGGCGTTTTAAGTACTATTACTTCGTAATATTTGATTATATCTATTTTTAATCCAATATTTTGGATAACTGTTATCATTTCATATTCTTAATTAACTACAATACAGAACACAGTTTCGTAGTACAATTATATCGCCTTTGCCTGTGTATGTGATATTTAGCTGAATCATGATCGCAGATGTTGCAAAAGGTGTGCCAGATTATCGCGTTATAAGAATATCTTCCGATACACCAGTGAAGTTGCTTTTAAAAATACGAACTCATCAGAAAGTGACACAAAAGACCTTAGCAGCAACGCTCTCTGTGGAGGATTAATGTTCGATTAATTTAAGAATGTTTAACACTTTTGCCATCTTTGAATCTTATTTTGGGGATTTTAAATATTGCTACCTCTTAATATTTTATTGCATCAATTTTTATCCCATTACTTTCGTGAACTGTTATCATTTTACATTCTTAATTAGCTACAACACAGAACACAGTTTCGTCCTACAGTTACACCGTCTTTGATGTGTATGTGATATTTAATTGAAATGTGGTCGCAGATGTTGTAAAAGATGTGCAGATTATCGCATTTTAAGAATCTCTTCCGATAGACCTGTGAGATTGCTTTTAAAAATACAAACTCATCAAAAAGGGACACAAAAGACCTTAGCAGCAACTCTCTCTGTGGAGGATTAATGTTCGATTAATTTCAGAATGTTTAACCTTTCTGAAATCTTTGAATCTTATTTTGGGGATTTCAAGTATTATTACTTCTTAATATTTCATTACATCTATTTTTAACCCACTACTTTCGTGAACTGTTATCATTTTACATTCTTAATTAGCTACAACACAGAACACAGTTTCGTCCTACAGTTATACCATCTTTGCTGTGTATGTGATATTTAGCTGAACTGTGGTCGCAGATGTTGCCAAAGGTGTGCTACGACGTGCCAGATTATCGCGTTTCAAGAATCGCTTCCGATACACGAGTGAGGTTGCTTCTAAAAGTGCGAACCCATCAGAAAGTGAAACAAAAGACACTATTCACAACACCCTCTGCTGCGGGGGTTGGGCGAAGGGGTCGCAGCTGACTTCCTCGCCCGATCCCTCGGCCCACATCTGCGACGATTATTGCCGAGTGAAAGTGCTGAGGCGCGCCCGATTGGAGCATCAGATAATGGGAATGAGACAGTAATTAGACCTACAGATAACTAACGATCAGATCTGATGGAGACAATGATTGTTGAACTCGCAGAGAAATGTACACTTTATGTCCTTTCAAAATAGCCGGGGAAATGATTAATGGTATTCACTTTCCTGCCACTTACTTGCCGAATTTTGTTTAAATTATAGAGCTTGATTTAATTTTATATTTGCTCAAGGAGAGAAATTAGAATTCTTAGCTTAATTTTATTCCTGAGCAGTAACATTTTTAGTCATTTTAAATATTTAGAGTCATTTACATCTTCTGATCACTATCGAGGATATACTGCCCATCATGCCTGTTTAAGTGTCAGTCGGAGCTGTTAAAGAGAAATTAATACCTTAAAGTAAGAAATGATTTTTTCTTAAAGTTAAAAAATAATTTATAAAAAGTAAGAACTGAAGAAATTGCATTGTAACTACTTGCCTTAAAGTGCTCGTCAAAATTTGCTTAACTGGGCAAACCTTCAAAAATTCGAGGTTTTTTTTTTAATTTTTTACATTTTTAAAATCTCTGGGCATTTCTGAATCATTTAAAACAAACCCCTTTGAAATAATCGAGTTAGAACCTGTAAAACTATACAGTCTTTGAATTTGATCATAGCTTTTAAGGAAACTATAATGAAAATATGAAAACTTTTAATACATTTACTGAAAATGGTGTTTTTTCAACTTCCGCAAACTATAATGAAAATATGAAAATTTTAAATACATTTACTGAAAATGGTATTTTTTCATTTTCCGCAAACTGTAAATAAAAAACTATTGCACTTATTGATTTAAAGTTATCACAGTAAATACATTATAAACCTACCGATGAAACCCTACTTACATTTTCCATTGTTGTTTAGTTCATATTAATATTTATAGTACTTGAAATGGTATTTTTAAACATTATTTTTTTTTTGGTGGGTTGAAAATTCAATCCCCTTCTGATTCAATAGTTTTGGAACCTTTTAATAATTTAAATAGGTGGAGAAATATATCTAATAATTCTTGTTTACAAAAAAGCAAAAAATAGTAATGATATTCACTTTGTGTTGTAATTCTGCATAGAGTGTATCAGATTTTTTTTTATCAACTTTTAAAACAGGCTGTCACTTTTCACATTATATTAAAAAAGATTAAATAAGAATACTGGTAAATAGATTAATAAAAACTGATTAAATAAGAATGGATAAGAAACTCTGAAAATCCCATATGTTTATCATAATAATTAAAAAATATATGATAATGTGAAAATAAAATCTTCCATTTATAAAGTTGCTTAAAAGTGAGATATCCCTTTAAATTATAGGGGGATAGTACAATATGTTAGGAAAATCAGACTTCAAAACTTGCACTCTTCCTCTTAATAAGAGTGCAAGAATAATTGCACTCTTGTTAAATTTCTCTTATTAGGTTCCTCTTAATAGAGTGCCTTATTCCTCTAATTAAAAATCTGCTCGACATTTTTTTTTTGACACTTCCTAAATTTTTTAAGCAAAAGTTTCTTTAAAATGACATAATTTATTTCAAATCCATTTTTTTATAATAAATAAGTATTAAGTAAACACTGATCAAATCTTATGACATCAATTATCCCCCAAAGAGAATATTTGAAGGGAAAATATTTCTCCTTGAATATTTTCAGTAGGTTTTCAGTAGCTTTAGTTAAGATATTGGGATATTATATTTTCTATCGGCTGTTCTAGAACACTGAGTAGCCCGGCCCTGTATGCAGGTGCTAATCAATATTACTATATCTCTTTCCCTCACCTAAACCTCGCATGAAGCACTCAAATTAAATAATAAAAATGCTTTAAAATAAATTTTGGACAAATTTTTATCTTTAGTGACATTTTTATATATCTAAGCTTCACGTTTCTTCATATTTGGTTTATATTCCGGTAACAGATGATAATACAAGATTGAAAAGTTGGTGCCTCAGATTTGTTAAAGAAGTGAATACAGGAACAGTACATTTTAATTTTTTTAATAATTGTTTTATAAAATACCATTTAAAACAATGTAAAATGTTAACAAAAATTTATAATCTAAGTGTATTATCTGCCTTAATTGTTCCAATGGTTCATTTGCAAAATCTCTTCCACCATAAGCCATTTAAAGATGCTATGGACCTCCGTAAATTTTACTTAGTAGTTTCATAATGAAGAAGAATTCAGAAATTCTAACCTAGACACCATTTTAAGCGTAACAGTTTACAAAAATATTTGTTTCTGTTATTTTCTTATTGTAAGTGAGCGAGAATATTTAGTAAACACTAATCAAATCTTGTGACACCAATTATCCCCAAAGAGAAAATTTGGAGAGAAAAAGAAATAAATTTCCTCCTTGAATATTTTCAATAGCTTTTCAGCATATTTAGTTAAGATATTGGAATATTATATTTTCTATTGGCCGCCATGAAACTGGCGTTGTGTACACATTGAGTACGATATTTTATGTTATGCTTTGCAACATTTTATGTTATGCTTTATGATTTTATGTATTGCTTAAAAGCAATTTTTGTGTTATTTTCATAAAATTTTAGGATTATAAATTAAATAAGACTGTGAAATAATAAAAACTTATGTGAATTAAACTGTTTGAACATCAATTTAAAAATTCAAAAGTCTTTTCAAATTTTCATTTTAAAAATTCAATTAAATAAATTTTACTAAGTTTAATAAATTTATAATGAGCTCAAATTTTTAGGCATTTTGTAAGAGCCTGTTAAGGCACTTGAAAATTATTAGGTATTATGGGTAGGGTTTGCCATTTAAGTGCTTAAGTTATTAAATTATTGGTGGGGTCAAATCATTATAATTTATTTCAGAAAAAACTAGTAGAATCGAAACGCTTTGGAGGCTAAATAAATTCAAGGAGCTTAAATCACTGAAGTTTTTGCCAAGATATAACCTAAGTATCGATGAGAAACATCTATACCGTAGAAAATGTGTGAAATGACCAATTTCAGTAGAAAAAACACCTAATTTTATGAAAATTTTATACAGCTTAGAGTGGCAATATCCTGGTGAATATCTTCAGTTTTTTACAATACATAAAATAGAACGCCATTTAAAGTTTAACAATTCACAAGTTAATTTTTTACTCTGATTTTCTTATAATAAGTAAGGATGAGGGTTAAAAGTACATTCTTTTTATCCTTTATACAAAATTTTAAGATTATCTTCGTTATGTTAGAAAATTAATGTTTAAATGAAATTACAAGTAAACACATATAAATTATAATTTAAATGCTTAAAAGACAAAATTTAAAAAAGTTCTAAAGAATCATTTTTTTATTGAATTGAATAAGTTTATATTTAATGGGTGGAATCACAATTACTAGAATTTATCCCAGTGAAATCAGCAAAATCGAAACATTTTGGAGTCTGTTACTAAATTTCAGGAGTTCAAATCCTTGAGGATTTTGCCAAGATATCGTCTAAATATCGACTAGAGATATCTCTATCGAAAAAAAAAAGTGGGGAATGACCTCTTCCAATAGGAAAAACACCTAGTTTTATGAAAATTCTACAGAGCTTAGAGTGGCAATCTCCCTGTGACCATCTTCAATTTATCATAGTGGATTTTTCTTTCTTCCTGCTTTCGATAGTAGACATTCTATTCTGTCTGCACCAGCACGCAAGTCCCAAACAAACGCCTCGTAACTTAGTTTTCCATTTGTATTTCTTTCCATTCGAGAATGGAAGGTTTAGGAATGAATTTACGTATAGGTCAATTTTTTCCCGACATTTACGTGGTAAAATTTTTCAAAGAGTTAAAAGATATATAGAGTAGGAAAAGAAAAATGATGGTATTCCGTTTGATCGATGCAGACCGCTAGCTGAACAAACTTTTTCATGAATTTTGTGAATGAAATTCTTACATTCCTTTCGATTTTCTCAGCGTCAAATACATTCGAAAATTCTCATACTTTTCGAAAAGGAATCTGCATAGAGTAGGAAGCCACTCTTCGATTGACTTTCCTTTTATTCAACAGCATAATTTTCAATAAGCTCTGTGAAGTTTTTTAAGTAAAGCAACCAATTACTTTTAGAATTCAATAATATGTATTTATTATTTTAAAACTTCATTTGTATAAAGTAATTATTTTGAGGCATAAAGATTGAAGTAAATCTATGATAGACTTTCCATTTATTCAACAGCATAATTTTCAATAAATTCAGTGAAGTTTTTTAGATAAAGCAACCAATTACCTTTAGAATTCAATAATATGTATTTATTAATATAAAATTTTATTTGTGTGAAGTAATTTTTTATGCATAAAGATTGAAATAATTCTTATTCTATTCTATTCAATCGATTTTTCTTTTATTCAGCAATGTAATTTTCAATAAGCTCATTAGAAATTTTTATATTAGATAACCAATTACATTTACAATTGAGTAGATTCTGTTTGTCATCTTAAAATTTTATTTGTTTGAAGATTTTTTTTCAATCTCTTGACACGTAATTCTTATTTAAGGTGACAGTGAATTTTCGAAATAAAATTGTTTTGTTATCAATCTATTTAATATGTTGTCAGCACAAATTTAATTAATATTACCATTCCTGGTTTGATTTGAAGAGCTCTAAAATCCTTTTGTTGCTACAAGATGGAAAACGAGACCTAGACATACTTCTTAAAGTCGATTTATATGGTTACGAATATCTATAACAGCCGTGTGATTTGAACTCACGAGAGGTACAGTAAAGCAGCGCTCTGGATATTTCACCTTCATTCGGCCTTACAATTCCTGGCGATTCAATGATATTTTTTTCAAAGATTGTAGTCAAAAATAAGCTTAGGTTGAACGATGGCCGAGTAGGTATAAATCTACTCGGTCAGGATTTCGTGGAATCAAATCCCACTAGCCTAATGAAGATTGAATAGGTTACATGCTCCGTTTTAGTGCTGGACTTTCTGGGTTCAAATCCTGTTTCTGGTTTGGATATTTGCAGCCTTTCGTTAAAAAGCTTTAAAAAGTATGTTAAGGTCTCATTAGCCCTCGTGTAGCAAAAACGTTGTTGTTGTCTTATACCACTTGGTCAAACCATGCACGATTTAAGCCGGAGACTACTCGTATTAAGGCAATGGGGTGAGCCTTTCGTTTTAACGAGCAGCGCAAGGGTGAAAGAACGAATTTTGCTCAAGTGGATCCTCATAATTTTGAAGCAATAACCAAGCAGAAGACCCATAGGCTTGGCCTGGCACCCCCCAGAGGTATTGATTGAGAACTTGGAGGACATTGTGACCACGGACCTATTTTACATGCCCCAGTCACCTTTAACAAACATGGCTAATCTTAGGCCGGTTCGGGCTCCGAACCCACAACCCTCCAGTTACGAGAGCGTTGCCTTTGCCGACTGAGTTACCTCGGCACAGTACAAATGTAGACCGTAGTGTTCAAAACCAATCAACTAAATCCTACTGTTCATGGATGTTCGGAATCAGCTTTTAATAGTAGATTCCGGTCTCAGTAGCCACTACGTATTAAAAACGTAGATTGCGATACAAAGCACACTAAATTTATATTTATCATTGCTACGTCCCATGATTTTATATGATACTAATTTCTGGTCACTGAGGAACTAATATGAAGATAAATTACTAACATTTAAGCGGAATATATTGATACAGTCAGTGGGGATATTACTTGGAAAATAAGCTATAGTCATGAAATCTACAGGAAATTCAAGCATCTAAACATAATAGAGGTTATAATATAATACATAGAAGTTACAAAATGGGATTACTTGGGTACTAAAAATAAGTTAATCTGATCATTGATTTTAAATTAAACCCATACTCAATTTTCTCAAAGTGAAAGTGTTTACATTAGAATTTATAGCTAAAGCTTTTAAGATACTAAAATCGGGTAAAACATTTTTATTTTCGTCTCAAGATTATCTTTATTAATGATGATATCCATACCTTTTTACTAGAAGCAGACAAATCAAAGGGAATAATTAGTGTTAAAATATTTTATAAAAATAAATTATTTTCAAACGCAAGCTAATAAGTACTGATATCTTTACTTACACAAAAGAAAACACTGTTTAACTATTGGTTTAAAAGAGTAACCACTGCTTACTAAAAAGGATTTAATGTTTGATTTATGGTGAACAAAACACGTTTCTATAATAATATATAGTGTGAAAGCTCTAGAAGGAGTAAAATTAAAAATAATTGAAAAAGAAAAAAATTGTCTTAATTATTTTATTTTATTTTTTTTTTTGGGGGGGGAGGGATAAAAAAATATGCTTAATGTAATTTTTTCTATCAAGTAGTAAAATCCTTTTTATTGCAGAATAATATGTTTTCTCCTACCGATGTCAATTCGAAAAAGCGGAAATTTAATATAATTTTAGATAAGTGTACAAAACTGATTTAGAAAATAAAACGCTTTAAAAACTAATAAAGTGCTACTGTAAATTAAATAAATTCAACTAATTTTTCTACTTCCATTTAACTGGAGGAGCCTGGAAAAAATATTTTTCGTTAATTGTTTTTTTTTTTTTTTTTTTTAAGTTTCCCTCCTAATATGCATAAGTTTCATACCGTTTTTATTATGGTAGAAGGTATCGATAAATGCCAATGGTTCAAGTAGGTGAGAAGGAGTTACAAAGGAAATATATATATCCCCAAGAAATTTTTTTCTCGAAAATGAAATATTTCAGAGTAATTTTTTATGATACTCTAATAAGTGTTCTATTCTTTTAAAAAACCTTAATTTTTTCTCTTCATTCTTAATTTTTTTTCATCATGAAGAGAAAAAAAAATTATTACATCGGAAACATTCCTAAGAAAAGAATATAAAAATTTGTTGCTGTTTGAAAAAGTACCTATAGGTCAGTATTCGTAGACGAAGAGAGGGGTGAACATTCCTGTAGAATATGTTCCCTCTTTCCCTATAGTTTCCTGGAGAGGAATTACAGGGGGAATTCTTTTCTTCCAGACTGTTATTAAATCATTAAATGATTTTAATGAATTTTTTTAATGATATTGGATTTTACTGAACCTAGTGAGAAGGAATTTTTGTTCTAATGGTATTTATTATTTTTATTTAATTTCATATTTTTGTTAATTTTATAAATTGATAAAAATAATATAATTCCTTGGATACTTTTAAATGGGATAAATAAAATTATATGCCATTATATAAAGTTTATACTAAGTCTAAAAGAAATTGCTTCTTTTATAACCATGACGATATGCTACTCCCCAAAATTAATTTCTAGATACGACGCTGATAAACATAGCTAAATTTTTAATTTTTAAATGGACGGTGGATATTACAAGGTATTTTGAATGATTTATGAAACTTTGCACACATATATGTCGAAATATAAAATATTAAATTCTTTAAAACTTAAAAAAAAATAGGCAAAATTTTCAATGTGTTTCAAGTCGGAAGGAGAAATTTAAAAATGGACTAAAATTTTTGTAAAAAACTCAATTTGTCTAACAAATTATCTGATTTTAAGAAAAACAAGTTGATATGATTAATTTACTTATTATATTACTTATTTTACTTCAATATACATATGTGCATTAGAAGTAAAGGAAACTAAGCCTCAAATTTCAAATTTTGCAGATTTTTAATTAAAATTTTTTTAATTAATTAATTATTATTATTATTATTATTATTTACAGATTTTTTTAAGTTAGGTCTTTTTTATAATAAAGCTTTATAAACGCATTGGGGTAATACAGAAGGCTTAGTGACTGTAAACATATGAAAATAAGATATTACGTATCGAAATGGGGAGATATTATTGCATCAAAACCTTATTGGTTCAAAGTGACTTTTACAATTCATTAAACCTCTCAATTTTAAGAAATACAAATAATGCTTTTGTCACATAAAAGTGGAGAACAAATCATACACAAATACAGAAAAATTTCAATTAAAAAAATGGACATAGTACCCTTTACTTCCAGTGTACAGATATATGTCTAAAAAACTTGATAACTCTAAGTAAATAATTTATAAATGAACGTGGTAACGGCTACTTTACCTTTAACAAGCAAAAAGATTTTTAAAAAAGTTAAAATAAATTTTATGAATTAATTTTTCACTTTTAACTTTTTAAAAACCTTTTTAAACGTAAAAAAAACCTTTAACTGAATTATTAAAGTCGCTTCTTTTGAACACTGTAGTCCTCTTTCCTAGATTATGAGCCCTGTATTCGGAAGTGTTCTCATGGGGAAAAACAGATTAGGTTTTCCTAGTGACACATATGCCACAATCTCCCACCTCCCTCATAGAGAGCAATCCATCCTAAAACAGCTTTATCATAATGTGAATGGATTCATAGTAGTGGCTTGTTTTGGAGAGCGTAATGTAATTTTCACCATTGAACTGCTTTATTGCATTGAGTTTTCTTCATCGGCTATTCGACTACTATTTTTTCAAGAAATTAATTCCAGAATATGAAGCATAGCTCAGAAATTTTACTTGTTATATATCACTTTTGCATACATAAGTTAACATAGTTCATAATAATTCTTTCCTATGATTTATCAATGATTCAGTTATGCTATTCGGGGAAAATCTCGGGGACCATGCCGAGCGATGGCCGAATGGTTAGGGTGCTGGCCTTCGGAACCGGAGTTCGTGGGTTCGAATTCCACTGTGCCATGGATGTTCGTAGACATTCGGAATCGGCTTTAAGCAGTAGGTCCCGGTCTCGTTACCCCTCGAGTTGCAAAAAGTAGACCGTAGTGCTCCGAGCCAAATCGGGGAAAATCTTAAATTATCAGCTGTCATTCAAGGAATTTCATTTCTTTTTTCAGGAATTTTTTGCAAAAAAGTGCAAGTTGCAAAAAATCTGAGAATGAGAGATGGCAAACTACCTAGGAACCGATAGATACTCTAAAATTTTAACAGTTCAGTCACAATGTTATACAATTTGTAAAAATATTTAGAGATGAAAGAATTTTTGCCATAACACAAAAGGGTATAAAAGCTAAATTCTATGTGGCTACACTTCAACTTCGGGGCCAAGGCCTACGGTGATAGTCTCTTTTTTCGAGATCAAAGTCCCATGAATGTGAAGCCTGGAGTATGTTCTGGTTAGGTGGTCAGTCTTACGCAGAACCCCCGGAGTTTAGTTCCAAGCGTGCTTGATCCTCAGTTTGTCTACCCATTGAAGGGAGGAAAGACTGCGCCAACCTTGCCAAGACAAAGGATCGAACCTCGGACCTATGTCTTAGGAGCGTGAAAACCTACCCTAATGCCACTACATAATTCTGCCATAAGCAATTGCATCATACCTCGGTATTCCTCTTTTGATACTTCTATTTCAAAGTGTGAACATGAAATGAGTTAATTTAACAGAACTTACGAATCACCAGATAATAGTGTTCTTTATCCTTGAAAATTATTAAATTTAAAATGTTCAAACAATTGCATTCATAAACTTTGCCTTAAAAATGTTACATTCAAAAACTAAATTAAAAATAATAATACTTGATAATGTACAGTAAAGAATTAAAAAATGCAAGTATTAACACATTGTATACGGGACACGTACTAGTACGTTTTCTGATGATTGATACTTGAGCGCGGGTCACGTACTAGTACGGGTTAGTGTAAAAACATGGTTTGTTTGTGGGTACAAAAATAACGGTATATACAGGAAAACGAAGCCGAATGTTCTTGTCTACTACATAGATTCTGGAAAAATTTAGACAAATAAAAACTAGTTTTTACATCAGTTGATGCGGAACCACAGAACGGGAAGGTTGATTAAAACCCTAAATATGACCTAAATATGACCTTCCTGGAAGAATATCATTGGATATGCGGAAACATATTTTAGAGTCACGGTATAAGGAGGTGGAACATGAGTTGTATAAAGTCAGTCCTCCGAAGCTTCGAAGCTAAAACAAAGTTTTGAAGTCAGGATATGATGGATGAACTGGATAATAATTACATCGATGTCTTACCAATTTCCGTATATCCAAAGGCAGTGGTAATGAAACATACCAAAATTCACTATTTTTAAATGTATGGGGTAACCCGTTTTACTACCTCTCGTTAATCTGCCATTCATTGATAACTTCAGAAATAACAACAAACAAAAAAAAATGATTAAGTCTTGCCGTCATAACAAGGTTTTAAGATTTAGGGTTAACTTTAGAGGATATGGAACTTTACATGTCTATTGTTTCGCTACACGAGGGCTAAGGAGGTGATAAATTATTACTGTTAGCCGATTCGGAACGGCTATGCCATTTATGCCTTCAGCATGACTTGAACCCGTGAACTCCGTGAACCCGTCGAAAAGCAGCTCCCTACCCATTCGGCCATCGTTCGGTGACATCTGCAGATAAGCCTTCGTTCCTTTGATTGATTTTAATTCATTCAATACAAATTATTTTTTAGAGAGTAGCATTCGAGAAATAGTCTGTATAATTATTAAGTAGTACAACATAGAAAGAAATAAGAAACATAAAAGGTTCATTTTAATAGCATCCAGTAGGCGGGGTTAAGTATATAACCCAAGTTAAAATTACCTTAACTTAAACCAATAATCTAAATGAATTCATTTTCTTAAATCAATTTCAATTCAACAGTATTTTAATATACTATTGCTAGGGGGAAAAAATTGCTTTTCAAAGAGTTAAAGAAATTTCCCTTTCTCGGGTCATCTTCAAAAAAGTGCGAATCGCAAATTGAACAAATCTGAAACCAAGAGGTGAAAATATCGAGAAAGATAAATATGATAAATAAGAAGCGGGAGAAATTTTTGACCGGAAAAACAATGCAAACATTCTATAGTCTAGAAATATTAACAGGTGTAAAATGTTTGGTGCAACACTCAAAGATGAGTAGCAATAAATGTAAAGCACAGGAAATGCAAAAGAAATTTCTTTAACTCTTTGAAAAGCAATTTTTTTTCCTAGCAATGGTATATTAAAATACTTTTGAATTGAAATTAATTTAAGAAAATAGATACAATATTTATACAGACTATTTCCAGAATGCGACTACCTAAATAGGGAACAAATAGAAAGGGATGAGCGTACCTTAGGTTATCTTTGATTTTATTGTTAGCTTTGACACTACATAATATTTATACAGACTATTTCCCGATTGCTACTATTGAAATAGGGAACAAACAGAAAGGGATGAGCGTACCTTAGGTTATCTTTGATTTTATTGTTAGCTTTGACACTACATAATATTTATACAGACTATTTCCCGATTGCTACTATTGAAATAGGGAACAAACAGAAAGGGATGAGCGTACCTTAGGTTAGCTTTGATTTTATTGTTATATTCTGGAACAAATGTTTGCCTTTTCGTGTATGATTTCTATTTCCATCTTCCTCTATCTTCACCAAAATGAAAAAGAAAATTAGTATACATAATATATAGAGACGGATGATATTCTTCTTGATTTCATACGGACTATCATATTATTTCTTATGAGTAGTTAAAGGCTTAAATTTTTCAAATCGGCTAACTGTTGCTTGCTTTAAATTATAATAAGTATCGTTATATAGTGCTAACTTTGTTTAGAAAACTTATTCGCAGTTTATAACCGACATTCCGTAGCATCAAATAAACCATCATGGTATGTTCATTTAAAGTTGAATTTTTTTTTCTATTTTCCTTATTATTTTCTCGGTATTATCCTATAATGTTACTTTCCTCCCTACCTCCTAGTTCGAATTGATCAGTGGGCGATTTGTGCATACCCATAACAAATGAAAGCTCTGAAAAGTATTGATCATCGTTCGATCGAACAGGGTAAAGAGACCCCATGAAACTCCTCTTTTCCTATAGAGGGATAGAAACAGGGGGAAAGGAGGGGATCCACAATCACAGTAGAAACATATCCTGCAACTATAGTAAGAAGTCTTCGATACCTAAAAAAATTTAAGTTTCTATTTTTGTTTCGGAAGTATTTATAGATGAATTTTTTAGTGAAAGAATGTTATGTAGAATTAAATGGAAAACAAACTTAATAGTTGTGATATTACACAGAGCAACTTCTTGTAATTCAACAGCTCTTTTTTTATTGCTCTTCCTATACACAGCTGATGGTAAGGTCATGACCATGGCTTTTCATTGGAAAACTGGACTGATGCAGGAACTTTTCACTTCTTCGTCTCCAAAATTGCTCTTAGCCTCAACTTTTTTTTCTCATAAACTAACATAATGCTGCTAAGAGTTGTTGGTGGATTAGTTGCTCTGAGTAATAATCTGTCATCTATTTCCTATGAGTGATTAAGAGAATAATTTCTCTACTCAAGCAACAATTCCTTGCTTTATACTTTATAGTTATTAATGTTACATTTTTTAATTTTTATTAATGTTACATTACAATATTCCTTTGTTCTTCAAGACATTTTTTAATCAAACTATCAAAAATATTTCCCCATAGCATCAAATAACTCTCATGGTGTTTTCCTCCTCTAACATCGAAAACTTTTTTTTATTTCCCTTATTCTACTCTCTGTTCACCTGTAATATTACTTTTCTCCCTTCCTTCTGGTTCAAACTGATCAATGAACGATTTAATTTTATCCATAACAAATGAACACTTTGAAATAGATCGATCATCGTTCGATCGAACGGGGTAAAGAGACCCATGAAATCCTCTTTTCCAATCGGGGATGAGAAAGACGGAGAAAAGGGGAGCACGATCTTAGTAGAAACATATTCTGCTAACTGAACTGTAAAGGGAATTACGATTGCAAAAAAAAAACTTGACTTTCAGTTTCTGTTCTGGAAACTTTAGAGATGAGAAATCGTCGCCGTAACACACAATGTTGTGTAGAAATAAATGAAAAGCAAACTTAAGGTAAAATAGAAAGAGATGTGCCTTATTTAAACTGGCTTTGAATTGCTATCTTCTAGCTTAAAATTTTTATATTCTGGAATATACTGCATATAATTTGTATTAACTTATTGCATACCTTCAAAAATATTTTCATGGAATATATTATCTTTTTTAAGAAATAGTGTTTACCTTTAGAGATAATCATATCATTTCTCATGCGAGATTAAGAACTTGACTTTTTGTACCCAAACAACTAATTCTTGGTATAGATTTTATAATTATTAACGTTATGCATTGTAAATTTACTTTAGTTCCTCAAATATAATTTGCAATTTTTAATTGAAATATATAAAACTTTTCACCTTAGCATCAAATAACCATCAAGGTGTTTTCCTTCAACGTTGAGAACTTTTTTTTTTATTTTCCTTATTCTACTTACCCTGTCCTACTATAATATTGCTTTCCTCCCTCTCTTCTAGTTCGATCTGATCAATGGGCGATTTGAGCATACCCATAACAAATGAACGCCCTGAAAAAGATCGATCATCTTTCGATCGAACAGAGTAAAGAGACCCCATGAAACTCCTCTTTTCTTAAGGGGGGGGAGAGAAGGGGCACGTCCATACTAGAAACATATTTTTCTAACTTAAATAAGTAAGGAGTGTTACGGCTGCTAAAAAAATTTGACTTTCAGTTTCTGTTCAAATAAAGGTTTTTTTTTTCTTTTTTTACTTCTCACAACAGTAGTTTTGCAAATGTAGTATGGTTAGATTACAGAGGTTTTTTTTTTATATAAAACAGGAATGGAGGACAATTATAGTTGACACATTCTACCAACTTAACTATAAGTTTCCGCTCAAATTAAATTTTTTTTATTACTTCTTAGAACAGTTGGATACCTGAAGACAATTTGGCAAATGCAATATGGCTAGATTATAAAGAGGTATTTTTATATATAAAACAGGGTTAGAGGAGGGTTATATTTGACACATTCTGCCAACTTAACTGTAATAACTTTCTGTTCAAATTAAATTTTTTTATTACTTCTCAGAACAGTTGGACATCTTAAGACAATTTGGAAAATGCAGTATGGTTAGATTATAAAGGTTTTTTTTAAGAATATAAAACAGGGTAAAGGAGGGTTATATTGTCCCGGAGATTCGAATGAACACACCGTTTAACTTAACAGAGCAATTTATTGAAGCTAAGTAGCAACTCGCAACTTTACAGGATCGAAAAGTTGCCTACAACTAGTGGGTATCAGATTTTATACCCGAACAGAATATTTAAGAAATAACTAATTTACATATTAAAAAAGATCTAGAATATTCTAGAACATAAGGAAACAATAAATAACATTTTTAAATTAAAAATCCGTACTTTGGATAAACTGCCATGTCAAGCATCGAACCCACAATCTCCGGGTCTGGATCGCGTGCTTTGACCATTCGGCCTCTGAGCCAGTTGGCTAAGCTTTTTTATGCGGCAATATTCGACACATTCTGCCAACTTAACTACAATAAGTTTCTATTCAAATTAAATTTTTTTATTACTTCTCGTAACAATTGGATATCTTAAGGCAATTTGGCAAATGCAGTACGGTTAGATTATTATAAAGTTTTTTTTTATTTATTTAATAAAACAGAGGTAGAGGAAGGTTATAGATGACACATTCCTCCAACTGAACTATAATAAGTTTGTGTTCAAATTAAGTTTTTTTAATTACTTCTCACGACAACCAGGTATGGTGAGGCAATTTGACAAATGTAGTTTGGTTAGATAATAATGTTTTCTTTTTATAAAACAGCGGCGTGGGACGATTATAGTTAACACATTCTGCCAGGTTAACTATAATAAGGAATCTTACGATTCGATATAAATGTTGGCTTTCAGTCTCTATTCAAAATGAGTTTTTTTTTTTTTTCTCTCTTTCAACTGTGGGATATTTTAGAGCAAGTTGGAAGATTTACTTTGATTAGATTACAAATTTGCGTTTATATAGAAAGCAGATTATTTATTGTTACTTCCGTCATATAGAATTACGAAAAACAATTATTTCAAATTATACAATGTTTTGGCAGGTGTTTAGAAGTAGTCCTCAAGCAGGACCAACCGGACGCCTGCCCAGTGCGGCATATAGTCTTAATACATAAAAAGCTACCGATTGAAATTCCAAAACTACTCAACTCTATATTTTGTAGCAAATGCAGCTAATGTTTTAATCAATGTAGTAATATTTTTAGAATTTTCTTTTAATTTTGACAATTTGTGTGGCAAAGAGTTTCTAAATATAATTATTAAAAATTTTCATACACTCTACAACTGTTACGATAGTTAAGTGATAGGTTCTGCTAATTCAGAGAATTACATCAGCAGAACACATTTATTTTAAAAAAATAATCAGAAAATTTAGTGATAGACATTAGAAAAAAAAAATACTTTTAGATTGTTTACTTTGTTCTTTGTTTTTATCTTTTAGTTTATTATTGGTTTTTAATAAATAAGTTTTATTTTGTTATACTGCTTTTGGTTTGTAAGAACTATTCTAGTTTTGTAAGTTTATATCTATCAATCTATATCTTTTAATAGTAATTTTTATTATGGAAGAAGAGGGTTGTGAAAAAGAGAACATTTTACATTTTTTCTCGGGGTGACAAGACAGGTAGAGCTGTCATGTTGACAGTATTAAAACTACTGTAACTGAATAAAACATTATTACTTTAAATATACCCAGATTTAACACAAAAACTTTAATACACAATGTCTAAAAATTTGAGAGACACTAAGAAAAAAGTAATACACCCGAGAAATTTTGAAGTTATCAATACGATACCAAATCAAAACTTTCGAATAGTAAATTTGGTGTTTAAGTTTTAAAATAAAGCTGTACGTCAAAAATAAATTTTGGGAAAGTAAAATTGCAAATTTCATTTGATTATGAAGCATATGCCTAGCTTCACTTTTAAGGGGAAAACTCTTTTTTTTCGTACTTGTGGTCAAAATCTGTGATTATGAACGTCTCTTATCCCTCCCTTTAAAACGCGGTGTGCAAACCCTTAAAAAGAAAAGGAGAGACAAAACAAATGAGTGCTAACCTTCAGAAGTATAATTAATAATCGGGCCATTCCAAAATATTTCGCTTGCATTTTCAAATATTTGACAGATAAATAATCTACTATATCACTGAGATGTGTGTGTGGGGGGGAGGCTTATGAAACTGACTATGATGTTTATATTCGGAGTGAAATTAGAATGATTCTGAAAGTAGAAGTCAGATTTAGAAAATGTTTACTACATAATTTAAGTTAAACACTTGTTTAAGCATCATTAAAAATATTATTTTAATAAATGTGTATTTTATGTTTTAGAATACTGAAAATGAGGAGGATTTTGCAACACTTAAAAGATACCAGACCACTTTAAAAAAATGGGGGGGGGGGTTAGTGTACATTTTTAGAGTTATACTGAACAGTTAGAATACTCCAAAATCTTATCTTTACATCTGTAGTTATGTGACAGAAATTAGATGATTACATGAAGCAGGGAGGGGGAGCTATGAATCTGACAAGGATGTTTAAACTCGGAGCAATTGATAGTGATACACTTGTGTACATTAGCTATCAAATTTGATGACGGATGTATGTCAGAATTATTACTCTTTGAAATAGATTTATGGAAAAGAGAACAAAGAAATGACTTTTTATGACTAACATAAAAACATAGAATTTCAAAAGTTATAGACTTTTGAATATAACGATGATTTTCAACAATAAAATACCAAACTTCTTGTAAAAGAAAAAAAAAAACCTCGAATTCGATGTTTGTACTCCACATTCTTATCATTTTGAACATTTCAAGGTCATATACGGATGAAAATTCTACGATATTATCTTTCATTTTTGTAGCTGATCATAGCATGTGAGGGGGGGGGAGAGACTTGTAAGTTCGACTAGGTTGTTTACATTCTAATCATTTAAAAGTAAGACATTAGCTACCTATCGAGTGTTATGACGTATATAAATCTTTCGATTTATATCCGCCATTGTGTTATTCTTTCTTGAGAGAGATGTCTGAAAAAAAAGGGGGATTGACGATAAAACAATGGCTATTTTGCTCTTCTTTTTTCAGAAGTGGATTTGCGAGATGTGAATAAACTGGAAAAACAAAGGACAAAAAAGATAAAGTTATGAATATAATATTGACGACTTAATAGTTTCTCTTTCTCTTTTTTTTTTTTTTTTTTTTTTTCTATCTCAAAATTTAAAATCCTGTTTCATAAAATGGAGTAGACTTCTACAATCCAAACTTTAATGGGCTACTAGAGAAATCTGTTAGAACTTTACAAATCAAAAAGGTAAAAATACGGGAAAATAAGCGATTGATTTACCCATAAAGCTGCTAGGAAAAATATAATCTGCTCGAGCAAAATACGGGAAAGAATGGGAAGTGGTAAGTAGAACTAGCTTTAGAGTTTTATTCCCTTTTCCAATCCCCTTCAATCAATTCTGAATTTGTTCTTCTCAGCTTTTTGAAAGACCTTAGAATATTTTATACCGTTTGTTTCCACTGTACTAAAATTTACCCTTGCGTATTTGGTAGAATCTAAAATTCCTTAACTCTCTGTAGCTCAAAATACTATAATTTAAAATTATTTCATCTGATGTTAGAGTACATAATTTCAAACGTTAATTAAAAGATCAAAATATAAAAATGAAAATTTATTGCCAAAATCTCTATTTTCTATATAAAAAAATTATGAATATTTCTTATAAATATTGTAAATTATTTTGCCTAAAAATTATCTTCGCATAAGAAATTTAAAATTACCTTTGTGAGAAACATATCTCTGCTGCATCATATATAAATTAAATTTAATAATTTCAGAGTTTATAATTCAATAAACTGATAAAATTATATACAAACTATAATGACTTCCCTAAAGTCGCCTTTATAGGCATATCCACTTATGCTGCCTACTTTATTATTGCCTAATTTAAATGTCTCCTCTAATATTAAATAGGGTCTTCACATCTTCGCTATATAATAAAGATTACAGTAAATTTGCTATTTTTAAAAATAAGGCATAAAATTAGTCTTGTAATATAATTAGATAATTAGGGAGAAATTACAATTATTAGTTATATTTAAAAAGTTTTCACAATTTATAATGTGTTCCTATATTTTTTCACTGTAAAACAATTTCCAATGTAATTAAAATATATAATTATGCTTTATGTTCCAGTATTTTGTAGTCAAGATACTTTTAAGTTTGTTCAAATTTACCATGCAGTTGTTATTTTAGTACAGGAAGACTAATATATTTGTTTTATAAAAGCCAATTTTTAGAATATAAAATTATATTTTTGTTAAATGTAACAAAATTTATACCCAAAATAACATTTTGTAAATTTTTACAACTCATTTAAACTTACAATTCTTTGGTTAAAACTCTCCAAAGAATTGTATTTCTTCGTGTATTTTTAATTATTTGCATTGGAATAATGAAATTCATATGTTGAAAAGCAAATAATATCATACAATACACTTTTCTAACAATTTTGGATAAAAACTTTAATTTATTTTTAATTATTATTTTTAATTTACTTGATAAAGTGCTATAGATAAATATCATCTACTTCAATTGTATCAACAGCTGTTGAGGAAAAGGGAATGTATTAAAAATAAACAGCTGTGCTTTCATCTGATTGGGTGACATAATTTATGAAGATCTACAGGACTGATAATAAAGCTCTTGCTGTGCTTTTGTAAATTTGTAAAGTACACACAAACATAAATTCGTAAGAGGGAATTTTAAATATTTTAATAATAGTTAGGATTAAAATATTAAATTAATGACGTTTTCAAAGGGTATATTCCAAAATTTTGATGTTTCTTGTTCTATGCCCTAAAATTTTCAAGACTTTTCAGTAATTCGTTTAACATGTTATTTTGGACTGAGCTCTTGTAAATCTATGAGGATCACGCAGACATAATAAATTCTTAAGAGAGAATTTTAAATACTTTAACTATAGTCAGGATTAAAATATTAAAAAAAATGACGTTTTTAAAGTTTTTATTCTCAAAGTTTGATGTTTCTTGCACTATGCCTTAAAATTTGCAAGACTTTACAGTCATTGGTTTAACATGTTATTTTGGATTGAGTTCTTGTAAGTAAGTCTGTGAGGTACATACGGACATAATAAATTCGTAAGAGGAATTTAAAATACTTTAATTATAATTATTATTAAAATATTAAAAAATTGACGTTTTTAAAGGTTGATGTTTCTTGTGTTATGCCCTAAAACTTGCAGAGATTACAGTTATTTGATTAACTGATTACAGTCATTGATTTTGTACTGATGTACCTTCTGCTACAAAAGATATTGCTTAGCTGTGTTTGAATAGTGTACCAAAATGGAAAATCATATTCAAATCATAACCAATACATTTTTGCATTCTCAGTACTAATAGCAAATTGACGGTGCTTGCTTATTTTAATATCTGATATAATTTTGTGACATTTTAGAATGGAAATGATAGAGAAACTGATTGGGGAACATAAATTATACAGAGTATCTCTACCCTAATTTTACAGGAAGTCATTGTGTTTTTGCAAATCTATGAATTACAAGCGATAATGATTTTATCAGAGAGAGTTTTAATGACTTTAATAATAGTTAGAGTTAGAATATTCATTAGTTAACTTTTTTAATGACTGTATTCTAAAAAAATTAGTTTTCTTTCTCCATTCTCAATTCGAAAGTCTTTGGAGTCATTTCTTTTTATGAATTCATTTGGAATTTTACCTTCTGATTCTAAATATATTTTCTCATTCAGGATTTAAATAGAAGATTTAAATATTAGTACCGAAAATAGAGAATTTCTCAAGATTAATACACTTTTGTTTTCACAAAATTAATAGCATGATGTCATTATATGTTTATTTTAAAAAATCTAATATTATGGGAAATTTTAGAAAAATATAGCTTCCCCATAAACTGATTGGGTGGCATAATTTATATAATTTATGAAGACGATCTACAGAAGCTATTAACGGAAGGCATTGTATTCTTGTAAATCTATGAAGTATACATCAAGATAAATTTATCACAGAAAATTTAAATCACTTTAATAATTGTTAATATTAAAATAAATATCCATTAAATGGCTTTTTAAATTATTATAATTTAGAAGTTTTATGATGAAGTTGCTATTTTCTAAATTTTGGATGTCTTTACAGGCACGTCATTTTATCTATTTATTTTGTACTTGTTCTTGTTCCTTTAGTTTCTAAATAAATAAAGAAATAAAAATAAAAATAAATAAAAATAAAAAAAATCATTTAAGATTTATGGGATTGGTTTAAGAAGTAGTACAGAATGTAGAAAAATGTGGAAGACATAACTTATACCTTTTTCACTAGCAAAACTCCTACCCTTCCTATCATGCTGTCAGTATGTACTTATTTTAAAAAAAGCTAATATGGTTTTGTGGACTGTTAGAAAGAAATACTAATAACTCTCATTGTCATAAATTTTCATATAATTAATTTTAATAATTTTGCAGTGTAAAGGAAATGTTCCACCCTCTAAACATTTTCTTTTGTTTGAAATTATTTGATTCACTTAATAATCGTTTTGTATAATTTTTAGCTTAAATTGTTAAAAAAAAATAATTTTTCTTAGTATAAACTTTTTAGTGTACACTATAAAGATAAATATCGCTCACTAGTGTGTATATGTATAAAGATGTGTGTGTGTGTGTATATATATGCACATATATATACATATAGATATATAATAACTATATATATATATATATATATATATATATATATATATATATATATATATATATATATAT
The DNA here is from genome assembly GCA_032207245.1 of Pardosa pseudoannulata. Lineage (NCBI taxonomy): Eukaryota > Metazoa > Arthropoda > Arachnida > Araneae > Lycosidae > Pardosa > Pardosa pseudoannulata. Next base: position 88,884,516 of record CM063503.1, on the reverse strand, counting down.
ATATATATATATATATATATATATATATATATACATACATATAGGGAAATCTTTCTATACTGATGCGTTTGGAAATTTTTGGAAGAAAAATACACTTCTAAAGATAAGTTATCATTATGATAAATTTGGGAATGATTGCCTAAAATTCGTTTCGCAATATCTTGGGTTGTATTTTATGCTCTATTTCAACTGCATGTAAATAATTTAATTCAAGTAATAATAACACAACAACTAATTAATAAACAATAATGGGTTATTTATCCTCTTGGTCATTTTGATTTAGTAAAAAAGGAATGCATTAAATAAATAAGGATTTCCATGGTATGGAAAAACACATATCGTTATAAATAGGTATATCATTATAGCATCTCTGTAAGCAAGTTCTTATTATAATAAATATAGTTTCCATACGTATCTGCGATAGTATTAGCATATTTAGCATATGAGTAACAGTGTTTATCAATCCCACTCCACCCCTCTCACTTGTAAAAAGCCGCCAAACTTCGCCAAACTAAGCCAGAGTTTGTTATCTCGTGCTCATTCGTCACAAACATAGAGCTCAGCATGTCAGCAGAGGCTCCATTACCATCAACTTGAATGACATTGGCGGACAATAAAAGAGGGGGGAAGGCTTTTTTTCCCCATCGGCATTCTTTTTGGTCCCCGCTTCCTCAAGTTCAAGGATACGCTAGTTTTGTTTACATCCGAACTTCAGCGCGAAACTCGAACTGATCGATTGAAAATCAGAAATTCGGAGTTCAGTCTTAAGCGTATTTTGCTTTTTAATTAAATTTAAAGCAACTGTGATTATTACAAAGTGATTTTATAAATTATTAATTTACATCTATGAAATTTTGTGCAAATATAAATTTGTGTTTAACTAAATGAATCACGGTAAATAAATTATTAGTTTTACATCTATGAATTGGTGTACAAATATAAATTTGAGTTTAACTAAATAAATTACAGTACATTAAATAATAGTTTACATCTATGAAATTTTTTGTGCAAATATAAATTTGTGTCTAACTAAATGAATCACAGTAAATAATTTATTAATTTACATCTATGAAATTTTGTGCAAATATAAATTTGTGTTTAACTAAATGAATCACGGTAAATAAATTATTAGTTTACATCTATGAAATGGTGCACATATATAAATTTGAGTTTTAACTAAATGAATCACAGTAAATTAAATAACAGTTTACATCTATGAAATTTTGTGCAAATATAAATTTGTGTTTAACTAAATGAATCACGGTAAATAAATTATTAGTTTATAGACTTATCATTATTAGTTATCAGACTTTAAACAAATATAAATTTGTGTTTAGCTAAATGAATCACAGTAAATAAAATAATAGTTTACTCTATGAAACTTTATAAAAATATAAATCTGTTTTACTAAATGAATCGCAATAAATAAAAGATTTAACCTCACATAATTTAAAAATAAATTAGTGTTTTGGAATATTTTAACAATATGTTAATTGTTTCGACTCTAGTTTTAAAACCAGTTTTCAAGGATACGCTAGTTTTTTTACATCCGAACTTCAGCGCGAAACTCGAACTGATCGATTGAAAATCAGAAATTCGGAGTTCAGTCTTAAGCGTATTTTGCTTTTTAATTAAATTTAAAGCAACTGTGATTATTACAAAGTGATTTTATAAATTATTAATTTACATCTATGAAATTTTGTGCAAATATAAATTTGTGTTTAACTAAATGAATCACGGTAAATAAATTATTAATTTTACATCTATGAAATGGTGTACAAATATAAATTTGTGTTTAGCTAAATGAATCACAGTAAATAAAATAATAGTTTACTCTATTAAATTTTGTGCACCTAAAAATTTGTGTTTAACTAAATGAATCACTGTAAATAAATTATTAGTTTACATTTATAACACTTTAAACAAACATAAATTTGTGTTTAACTAAATGAATCACAGTAAATAAATTATTAGCATACATCTATAAACCTTTGTAAAAATATAAATTTGTGTTTCACTGTCTGAATCACAGTAAATAAAAGCATACTCACATAATTTTAAAAATAAATCAGTGTTTTGGAATTTTTTAACAATATTTAAAATATTTCGACTCTAAATTTTTTCTGGTAATTTTGCCACTACAATATACATTTTTATATTTTATTGATTGACTGAGTTAATTTACAAGAAATGCTGTCACGTCTGTAAGTTGAATTTTCATACAAAAGGTTTTAATTTTCTAAATTGAAGTAGTTTTAATAGTCAAAATGATGTAAAAATTTAAAATGTATTCACAAAATTCTCTTAAAATATGTTTAAGAGAGTTTGGTAAAAATATTATAAGAATCTGAGAAAAGTTAAGTTGCAAGTTGGATTTAAAAAACTAACAGAAATTTCAAAATTATGTAAAATACCCTGATTTTAAAAAATATTTTAATTGATTAATTTACTTTTACTTCAATGCCTATTTGTACAAAGCTTCATAACTCTATATCAATAATTTACACAAATGCTTTGTAAAGACAGTTTGATGGTCACACATTTCTCATAAAAATGTTTGTTTGTTAATAGTATGTTATAAACTATATTTCTAAATAATTAACTTATATTGTAAGAACAGTGAAACATTGTTCACATACACGTTTTAGTAAAACACACAAATATATATTGCCCTTAATGCATCAGACTAAATCTTTTGAGTTAAGCAATTTTTTATTTTATGAACTTCTTGTTAACTTTTAAAATACTCCTTTCAAAGTCATTTTTCATAGTTTCTAAAACTGTTTTATCAGTTGCTCAAAAATATAATTTAAAATTCAAATTAAATTCTAAAACCTCGAGAAAAATACCCAATATGTTCAAAATATATTGGGTAGAATTATAGAAATAAAAGTAGAAGAAAAAGTAATGAAAATTTAAATTAAAAAAAAATAATTTTAAAAATAACAAAAAAAATAACAAAAACTTTCAATAGCTGAACTTTTTTTTTTAATTTATTGAATATTTTAAATTCTTAACGTTCTTTAGTTATATGTTTATATGAGTACGAAGTTTCATAACTCTAATAATTTGATAAGATACTTTGTTTCACTATCCCCGAGAATAAAGTATTAATTTCTAGTATGCAGGGCATTTTCTCCTAGTACCAAAATAAATACGAATTAACAGAAATTATTGTTGTTTATATAATTTTTATATATTCATATAACTCATATTTATTTCGCTTTCTTTAACATATAAAATGCATGTATATATTATTCAGTATATATATATATATATATATATATATATATATATATATATATATATATATACATATATATATATACATATATACATACATATACATACATATACATACATACATATATACATATACATACATATATATATATACATATACATACATATATATATGTATATATATATATATATACATATACATATATATATATATATATATATATATATATATACAATGCAATGTATATATATAAAAATTAAATATGATATAAGTAAATTTAATATTGAACAATAAATGTGAAGAATAATCGACATCATAGTCACAAGAAGCAAACGTACTGCATTTTAAAGTAAATCTCATTTCATACTAGATAATATAGTCTTCCTATTAAAGAATTGTAGACTTATTATTCATCCCCCTTTTTCTCTGAAAAGACTCTGTAATATTTAGTAAATTTCTTTTCAACATATCCTATTTTTTAAATTATCCAAGTACCCCGACTTAATGAGTGCTTCCCTCTGATTTTTATTTACTGTTGTACTTAATGATTCTAAGGAATATAACAATTTCAGTTTATGTAAATCAACTGTAACACTTCGTGAATTTTTGATTAATTGCCTTCTTTAGAAGGATATATCTAAAATCTCTCACCAGAATATTTTATAAATTTTTAAAAGTTTTTATTTCTCATGAAGAAATATTACAGATATTTGATCTCAAATAAAACTCTGAAGCATAACCTCAAAGCTAAAACGTTTTTCAATGTACTTACCTAGCATAAATTTAATGATATTTTTAAATTTTCTTTTTATTTAAATTCATGTGCCAGTTTTACTTACTAAAATTTCCTAATTATTGATGTGTGTTTCAAAATTGCAGGCTTATTGTATTGTACATAGAGAGTAATCTAAGCTGATATGACAAAAAATATGGCAAAAGTGTATATCCCTATAGCTAACTAAGAGTAATACATCTTGTTCTATAGCTCGCTACAAACATACATTTAAATCTGGGTCCACTCATATATATATATATATATATATATATATATATATATATATATATATATATATATATATATATATATATATATATATATATATATATATATATGTGTGTGTGTGTGTGTGTAAGGAAAATCCTCAGGGGTTTTCAAAACTTAAATCAATTGCTAAAAATTCCTGCGTCATTTTGAATTCCCCTTTTTAACCCCTAACCTAAATTGATCACTAGGGCTACAGTTTACGCCCTCAAGGAAGGGGTCTGACCAATTATAAACCTAAATGGCCCTAGCGGACAATTTAGGAAGTTTCCAAATTGAAAGGAGATACACGCTGTCGGAGACAGATTTTTCTAGAGATATTTTCCTACAGATGTTGGCCCAGGTGTTAAGAGTCTTGTACATATAACTCATGCTAGCTGACCCTTCAGTTTGTCCTGTCCCTATGATGAAGTGGGAACCCATCCTCCAACGTTATCTTAATAAAGGTCTTTAGCTAAAACGGTGTCATTTTTATGGCCATGACTGCAACCACCCATCGAGAAGTCCGTCTCATTACATATATATATATATATATATATATATATATATATATATATATATATATATATATATATATATATATATGTAATGAGACTGACTTCTCGATGGGGGGTTGCAGTCATGGCCATAAAAATGATACCGTTTCAGCTATAGACCTTTATTAAGACAACTTTGAAGGACGGGTTCCCACTTCATCATAGGGACAAACTGAAGGGTCAGCTAGCATAAAGTTCTATTTACAAGACCATTAACACCTGGGTCAACATCTGTGGGAAAATAACTCTAGAAAAATCTGTCTCCGCTAGCGTGTATCTCCTTTTTATTTGGAAATTTCCTAAATTGTCCGCTAGGGCCATGTAGGTTTATAATTGGCCAGGCCCCTTCTCTGAGGGCGTAACCTGTAGCCCCAGTGGTCAATTTAGGTTAGGGGTTAAAAAGGGGAATGGAAAATGACGCGGGAATTTTTACCCTTGATTCAAGTTTTGAAAACCCCTGAGAATTTTCCTTACACACACACACACACACACACACACACATATATATATATATATATATATATATATATATATATATATATATATATATATATATATATATATATATATATATATATACATTGCAACAGAAGCCCTTAAGTTTTTGCTATACTTTCAATTTATAATATCCATTCTCATCTACAAAAATTAGGTTTTTATCAAGCATCGATAGCAAACCCTGGACTAGAGAATTCAGTGTTTATCCTAAATAGGCCCAGGAAGTCTAGCAACACTGTGGCATTTAAGATTAATATAATGTTTATCAATATAAGGATAAAAAAAGCTATTAATTATAGCTGGCTAGACGTAGAGATTGGCTATGAAATGTCTTTTAAATCCAGACATGGATATCGTCATGGATGCTTTCATTTCAATTCACAACATTGTCACAAGTTCATTAAAAGCGACATAAGAAAATAATAAGTCTACAATTCTTTAATAAGAAGACTATGTTATCTAGTATGAAATGAGATTTACTTAAAATGCAGTACGTTTGTTTCTTGTGACTATGATGTCGATTATTCTTCATATTTATTGTTCAATATTAAATTTACTTATATCATATTTAATTTAATTTTTATATATATACATTGCTTGTATATATATATATTTATATATATATATATATATATATATATATATATATATATATATATATATATATATATATATATATATATATATGTATATATATGTATATATATGTATGTATATATATATGTATATATATATGTATGTATCTGTATGTATGTATGCATTTTATATGCATTTTATATCTAAGATTCTTCAGAACAAATTTTTGCAGTTTCTGAATAAGATTGAGACGTTTAAAAACACTTACAGTGAGAGACTAGTGCAGTGCTTCGTTTGAAAAAACATTCGTGGATTTCAAATTGAAATAACTCCCACAAAATAAAATTTGATGTGAACATTTTCACTTCCTAGTTAATTATATTACTTTCATATTTTTTAAAACCAAAATTATTGTAAGAGCTTGCAGTGTTGTCTGTCAGAAGGTTTGCCACATTGTACTTCTAGCTATTCTGCTCTGTCATCACATTATCCAATAAACCTTTCCCATCTAAACTCATTTAAACCATACCTAAAGAAACATGACAAGAAATACAATATCTGCATGATGTTTAATCCAACTCAGTGTCTCTCACCAACTTTATATTCACCATGACAATCTCACTTTTATCTGATACATGGCTATCGTGTAGCCCACACACGCTACCAACTACTCATTTTCTCATTTATAAATTCATGCAAATTGTCACCTGGACATTTAAAACCTTTTCCTACCTATCTTATAATTTATGTACAACGTCTTTAAATTTTTAACACGTATAACACAAGCATACACAAATGCACTGCGATATGATTTAGAGCAATGGTTCTCAACCTTTTATAAGTTGTCGCCCCCCCCCCCTAAGGAGCCTAAATGTGTTCAACGCCCTTTTTGTAAAAATCGCTTAATTTAAAGTATAGTCTTGGAGAAGTATCCAATTATAAGAGGCAAAATGTATAAGTAATTTTCTTCAATAGAGTCAAACACCAAATTTTTGTTACTGGGACACGCTGAAACAACGCTCAAAAGAATACTGTTGATTATATTTTTCCGAAAGTCAACGCAATTTCATACATGAAAACTAAGAGGGTAAAAATTACTGGTTCTGGTACCGTCACGTATTTATTTATTTATTTGATTTTGGTTTATTGGTTAAAATCCTGTGGGGACATCCTGCGGCTAACAAGTTTTATAAATTATAGCACATTATACAAACAAAAAGAACTTCAAATAAAAATAATTTGGAAACTAAACATCACAAAAGACATAAAAGAACATTCAAAATTAAGGTATAAATACAAGATTAAGATAAAAAATGCTTACAAGATTGATTAATATATTTTTTTAAAAACAATGCCTATAAATTTTAAAAAATAAATAATTAAACATTACCGAATTAAAACTTTAAAATTAAGACAAAAAATCCTGAACTCAGATTTCATAGTAAAATTCAGTACCGTCGTGTAAGTTCGTTTTATTACTGATAAAAATCGTGTAAATTAGATAATAAATGTAATAAATTCATTTGGTATTTTAAAATTAAGTTTGAAAGTCAAAACATGCTCACATCGCCCCACTACAGAGCCCTGGGGGGATGTCTTCAATGAGATCCGGTGATTTAGAACATAAAAAAGTTTAAGAGGCAAAAGGTTTTAAAATGCATTTCAAGATGCCTATTTAGAAATCTGTAGAAAAATGCAAACTAACCAATTTCATTACAATATATTGATATTATAATTAATCGGATTAGCTACTAGTTAGAGATTTTTAAAAAGTAAAATGTTCATCATACGTAGAGTATTTAATACTTTACATTATTTTATGATTTATTGTTTTCTTTAAAAATCCGACAGTAGTACAGATAAATTAACTTCATAATTCTTTTCTTGGTCAAATAAATCATTATAAAATCATTTCAAGGCTTGAGAATTTGCATTTACTAATTTATATTTGATTTATCAAATTCATAGAATTCACACTTTCTGCTTAAACTTTTTAACCAAAATACCTTTTATACATAGATGTGTTATGCTAGCATCCCCTTTTTACAGATAATTTTGTTGGCATTTAGTGAAATTAGTTTCTATATCACTTACCTTAAAATAAAGTGTAAACTAGAACTTGATAATATAATCAGTATTTTATAATGAGTATTTAACCTCTGCATCAGAATGCAAAAATTAGGCACTGCCTAGCACAAAAAAAAAAAAAAAAAAAATTTTAATAACAATAGAACTTATTTAACGGATCTAGGTTTGGTTTGGTTTGGTTTGGAGCGCAAGGTTTGGTTTGATTTGATCTACTGCAGCACTAGGGCTAATGAGACCGGGACCTACTGCTTAAAGCCGATTCCGAACGGCTACGAACATCCATGCTTTTGTGGAATTCAAACCCACGAACTCCGGTTCCGAAAGCCAGCACCCTAATCATTCAGCAATCGTTCGGCTATTTAAAGGATTTAATTTATAATACTATATCTTTACGCTATGCATAATTTTAAATCAATAATAACCTGTTTATGTGTAAATTGTGTCGGGAGTTTTAAAAAAGTAATAAAAAAGCCTAAATTTTCAATATTAAAAATTCACAAATTTATGAATATGTGAATAAATAATGTACTTACAGCAACACACGGAATTTCATGAAGTTATTAGGAATAATTTGTAAGATATCTTGCATACAGACTTAAGAGAAAGAAATCTGAAAAAAAATATACAGTTTTAATTATGCACAAACGGGACACATGATTTAAATAATTTAACTCACTGTCACTATTATTAGATTTGAGATAAGGAAAAAGTAATGGTAACGATATTTGCAGAAATGATTTCAGTTTAATGTATACAAAAATAAAAACAAAAGTTTTGAAGATCTAAGGTGACAGAGGGCTTTCATAATTAATTTGTTTTGCTTTAAAGACCTTGCTTGAAAATTTCGTATGTTACTAGTATTGTAAATGTGATTAAAATTTCAATGGAAAATATTAAATCAGAAATAATTATTTAAAATTTAGCTTTATTGAAAATATTCCTTTTACCCATTATGCAACCAATTTTATACCTAGGATTCCCTTTATCCTTTCCTTAAAAACTAAGTTTTTTATAATGGAAAATGTTAAGCGAAAATAATCGTAATAATGAAAATAAACATTTTTCCGTGTACAAAAGTAATAATAAAATTATTTTCACTACAGAATGAAAATGTTATTAAGAGTATACGTATGTAAATGTGGATAGAATTTCAATGCAAAATATTATTTCAGAAATTATTAAGTATTTAAAAGTTAGCATTATAGTGTAAAATTATTATTAATTATTCAAAAATTAGAATTATTAATATATTGTTTTACACATAATGTAACTATTTTTATTTGTAGGATTCAATTTAAACTTTCCTATAAACGTTAGTTGAAACATTCATTGAAATATTAAAAGAAAACAATAGTAATAATGAAAATAAATATTTTTTCGTATGCAAAATGCATATAAAAGTTCTTTTCAGTACAGGATCAACAGATTTTGTATTTTGTATTAATCGATTTTTCATTTCATCTTCAAGCGCATTAGTTTTAAGGCGACTTAATACCTTTTGAGAATTAAAACATGCATTATAACAACCATATTTCGATTCATCATAAAACAATGCATTCTGCTTCTTTTAGATCGAATTCTTTACATATTTTTAATAGCGCTTTAGCTTTGAAAAAAAAATTAGGGTAGTGGTTTTTTTATTTCGTTTTTTTTTTTATTTTATTTTTTTTATTTTTTTTATTTTTTTTATTTTTTTTTAATTATTTTATTTATTTATTTTTTTTTATTTATTTTTTTTTTTTTTATTTTTTTTTTCGGCATTTCAAGTAGAATATTCTGTAAAATAACGTAGAAAAATATCAAAGATGAAAAAAAAATAGGAGCCACTCAGCCAGAAGATAACTTTTACAATATGTATATTAGAAACTAAATTTTTACACCAAATTCAAGTAAAATATTTGTTGTATTCTGAAGTCCTAAAGTTTAAGCTTTAGGACTTCAGAATAAAACAAATATTTTAAAATATTTTAAAAGTTATAAAACCGAAAATTTAATAAAAAAATAGCCGTTATCTTGCTATAAAATAAAATATATTAACATAATTTAGATTCGCAGGATAAAAAGGATAATTAGGATAAATTTAATATAAAAAATTAGATTCTAATTTACAAATTTCAAAAGCTATTTTGCTGCAAAATGGGTTTCGACTTTTTTACTTGGTGTCTATATTTTATTACTTATAGCTTTATTTTGAATTTAAAATAACTATTTCTTTTCTAGAATGCGTATTTCTTTATATACTTGAAGATGAATAGTACCGATACAAGGTATTATTGCATGAGACCATTTATTTAATTATTGCTTCCTTTCTTTTAGGTTCCACCCTTTTGTGAAGCCCGCCCTGGTTCGGCCGCCTGCTTAAATATATAATATCAACCTATAATAGTACAGCATCCGGAATGATTCACCTTAATTCATAGTTTACTCTTCTTAATGGTGTCATTAGCCTTCTCGTATCACAACGATGTTGGAGTAGTGACCTAAATATCAGTTGTCTATGCCACAGAATGGGTAATGTTCTTTCTAGTGTTTGTGGAAGGTGTGCAAGCAAATGTCGATGATAATAATACATAGGTACTAGCGGTGTTCTGAAATGACAACCAAATGAGTATCGGCAATATTAGAAGTTTAAAGAGGAACTTGCACGACGATTTCTATTTGTCAACCCTTTGTATTACTATGCTGTAGATCTGCAACATACCCAAAATTTGATGTTATTTACATAGGGAATTTTAAAAGATGGGTTTGTTGATAGGCCCTTTCCTGCAACACTGCAGTTAATACAATTTGCTAATAATATTAAGACCTCATCATCACTCGGGAGACCAGTGCATATGCCAGGATTTTCCAAACTTCGGCTCGTGAGCCACATGCAGTTCTTTGAAGGATTATTTGTGTCTCTCGATAAATGTACCCGAGTTCCCTTTTCATTTTTGAGTTATTATATTTTAAAAAATTATTGCAACTGACGGAGCTCCGGCAATGCTGGGTAAAAACCCAGCATTGCCGAAGCTTCATATATATAAACCAAGTGAAAATAAAAATATATAAACCAAGTGAAAAATTATAAAAATTCACTTAACTGCCAAAAAACTTTTGACATGTGTAAATTAGAAATAAATTTTTATATTAAATAAAAGTAATTGTATGTTTTGTTCTGAGAACTTCAATTATATGAATATGATTGATCAGAGGGGGCCAAATTGCGGCTCGAGAGCTACATTTGGCTCTTTGAAGGATTATTTGTGGCTCTCGATAAATGTCCGAGAGTTCCCTTTTCATGTTTGTGTTATTAAAATTAAAAAAAAAAAACAGTACAACTGATGGAGATAAGGCAATGCTGGGTAAAAAAATTATTTGGCTTTTACGAGATGATTCTCAAATTCCACAATTCATACCGATTCACTGCATAATTCAAAGAGAACATCTCGTTACAAAATATTTAAAATATCCTGATGTTATGAAAACAGTGTAACACATTGTAAATTACATTCGCACCCATGCAAAAAATCATCGACAATTCACAAATTTCCTAAAAAAATTAAAGGACGAAGAACTTCCAAATGACATTCAATACATATAATTTCTGTAAAAACAAAATTAATACCTTTTTTGCACACCTTTTAAATACGTATTTAATTGCGGCTCGCGAAAAATTTCAAATTTTGAAAAATTTCTCGGACTATTAAGAAACTTGGCCACCCCTGGCATATGCCCTTAGCTTGAAAATTCATATGTTATATTTTATTGGCATTTATACTTGATTCTTTTTTCCTCCAAAATTCGCATAATATTTTAAGAAGAGGAGGTTATAGAAGATAATTTTCTTGATATTTTGAATTATTTTGTCATCAAATCAATAAATGTATTTTTGTTTGCATTTGTTTTTGTGTTTATTTAAACTCTAATTAATTAAATAAAATTAATCTGTAAATAATGCAGAAAAAAATGAAAAAATATTTGAAACCTGCTTCTTAATTTAATGTTATAAATTTTTATATGAATGTCATTATGTTATTAGCTCGTTGCTATAAATTGGGAAAGAAAGGGGGCATAAAGTTATCTTAGTCGGGCCTTCAACAGCATTCCTATCAATTAACGACATTAAATTAAGTTTTCCATTCTTCTTTTGACCAAACGGGCATGATTTTAACAAATACTTTAAATTTGTTAAACTTAAAAAAAAAAAAATTCTGAGACACAAGAAGTAGATTATCGCAAAAGTAGTTTTAAATTCGTTATGTAAATATAATTTTTGTTCAAAGTAGTTTTCATATTTATAAGAAATAACTTCTTTTTTTTCCGTAGAAGAAAACTTTCCTTTTATTTTTATATAGATTTTTATAGATTATATATAGATTTTTATTTTTATCTTTTAAATTCTTTTATAACTATTTTTGTACATGTTTAAAGTGATGTAAAAAATGGTTTAAAAAATTCAGCATTTCAGGAAATATTTATTAATTTGTGATTATTGTGATACGAAGTGTTAAATTTTTAAATTTCCTATTTTTAAGATACTTTATATATTAAACTAAAAATATAACGTATATTTTTATATTATTAATTCGCCTTTGTTTTAAAGTGTAAGAACTTTAACTGTATATTGATAAACTGTTTTTCAAGTGCAAACTGTGTTATTAGTTCAATTTATTAAAAACGATACCTTATTAACATTTGGAACTTCAAAACTCAAAAACCTATTTTAACTTTTCTCAAGTTCAATGCTGACTTAATACTCAAAAGAAATATGTGTATGTATGTGTAGATAAATAGATAGATAAATTGTCATAAAAAATATTTTAAACTAATTCTTTTCACATCAATTATTTTTTAATTAATTTGGTTAAGAGCTCTACAGTCAATTTTTGTAGCAAGGGATTTAATTATATCAGGACCTACTACTAAAATCGATTTCGAACGGTTACGAACATCCATGCTAGCAGTAGGATTTAAACAACACGGACTACATCACCAAAATGCGGTGCCTTACATATTCGGCCCTCGTCCAGGTTTCTTTATTTAATTCACAAGAGTTAAAAATCAAATAACTGCAATAGGAAGCTGATTTGACGCTACTGGCCATTGTACTGTATATTTAATGACATAAAATTTACGAAAAAAAAAATGTAAAGATTTTTTTAGGAATTAGTGTTAATTTTGAGTACATACATTTGTATTCTTACTCAGAGCATTTTCATTCGTGTGTTTCCCGTAAATTCAAAATGTGATCGTGTTTTCTACTTATTTATCTTGGGTCTGCACTGTTTTTGTCTGAATAAAACATCACTTCGAACATATAGAAACAAAGACCTTTAATGTTTTTAAAATTGTTAGACTATTTTTCCTCTAAAACCTTAGTGTCTAACACCTCTGTTCTCGAAAAAGAGCGATTTTATATTCGCATTTATCAGTATCTTAAGCGAGAAGAAAATTTTTTTATTTGTATATTACGCTGCGTGACTTTACTTTGAATCACATATTTTGTGCATTGTTAGATAATTTACTTGAATTTTTTCATATTTTCGTTTTGACACTGGGGTTGATGGTCACACTGTGTTGAACAAAACCCTCCGTTACATTCCAACATGTTCAATTTGGATCTAACAAAATACAAGTATCTAGTCCTCAACCCCTCTCATTACTGCTCTTCAATTTGATTTGAAACAAAATGGCTTCAAAGATAGAGCACAAATAAAAAAAGCAACAAAATAATAATATATAAATATATGACTCCGCTTCGAAAACCAGCCGGCTGTATCTTTCTTTATCATATAGCAGAATGACTTGCTTTAGCAACTTTGATAAAAAGGGACACAATTTTACAGCCAGCCACTCGCAGTAAGGCGGGGGTTTTTAAGCGAACAATTTGAAGGGGGGAAAGGCACATTTTCTATGTCTGTGGAGCGAAAATTGCTTCTCCAAAAGACAACAACAAGATATAAATAAAAATGAGCATCGAAGAAGCTTTCTTGAATAAAAAAGAAAGATACAAAAAAATTGAAAGAATGGAAAAACAGAGCGGCGAAAGATGCCGAATATTTCAGTTCTTGAAGTTATCAGAGCGCAAGGGATGAAGGAATACAAGACGTCTAGAGTCAATCACGTTGTCCATGGAATGCCTAACTTTAAACTCAGTCGCGCGGAAAACATAAGCAGACTGGGATCCAAAGCCCAAAGACCATCTAGAGCCACCCCGTGGAATTTCAGGGCCATGACCTAGATACTTCAGTCTTAGGGATTGTTGGGGAACGTACAAGATTATCCTGACTCATGCATTAGAAAAAAAATATTTTAAGAATTTACTAAAATCCGATCACCATATTTTTCAAAACTGTACGCTAGATCACTTTTTATGACGTTTGATTGATAGAATAAATACAATAAGAAACGTGGCTAACTTTTGATCTGTAATGAAAAGAGAAAAGCAGTAATATATTTTATTTAAACTTGCTTTCAGTTTAGCTTTGAAATTTAATACAGTCAAAATAAAAATGAAAAAGTGGTGACTCGAATCTTTTTGATTGAACTTTAAGTAAATTTTTCTTTTTAAAATTAAATTTAGAATTACTTCTCTTTATACCTTTTTGTGCTAACGCTCTTTGGAAATTTATAATTGAATATATTATTTCTCTATAAGTAGTAAGATGTTTCGCTAAGCTTTAAAAAAAGTGATAATGAATCTGTATATGAAATTTCATGATATTTTAATAAATATTGAAAAACATTATGAATTTGAGAATTACTCTGTCGTTCTCGTTTAGGTTCAAAGCAGATATATCTTTTCTTATTCTACTATTATGTAAAATAGATAACTTCTGCTCTCTAAAAACGATCTGCTTTTAACCAGTTTTTTTCCAGAAGAAAATAATTATTACCTAAATCAATTCCAGAGACTATTGTTTCGAAATAACAACACACTTGGCTTTGGAATCAATATCTAAGGAACGGGCTTCTAAATGCTGAATTAAACTAATATCTATTCAGTTACAAAATAATACCAAATTCCATTTAAAAGTATATAGCAGTGGTAGTCAAACGTCATATTTAGTGGCAATTTTAAGGCAAAATTATACCTGTGGGCAAATACATTTTTTAATTTACTTACTTATAAATAGGTATTAATAAAGGAGGTTCTATGTAATTTTAGGTATTGGTGAATTTTTTACAATATACTAAGGAAATTAAAGCACCCTTTTCAATTTGACACAAATTAAAACACTGTTAACTACACGTATCAAACTCTAAAGTACCTACAAATAAATGTTTTCTGGAATTGGTCCTGAAATTTAAACAACTAAAAAAATTGCAGAAATAAAAATATATGATTTTAGTATTATACTGGCATAAATTAGATGCAAAATTACAACGTAAAAAACCAAAAATAATTTTTGTTCTAAAGTCACTTGGCACTACATAGTTTTGGGAAGTTTTTCATAGTTTGACTCGTATGAGCTTCAGCTGATCGTTAAACGTGATTCCTAATCATGAAGAAACAGTAATCCTAAAGCATGTTAAAGTGTAGATCAGATAATTATGATCTATGTTCTGCTTTTATTGAATTCATACAAAAAAAGCTGATTTGCATAAATATGTAAAACCAAGAAATGCTTTGAATTAAGCAACCGCGCTTCAAATATCTGGATATTTATCTTTGTTTATTAATGAACAAAAACTCTTATAGTTATTAGGTAATTGATATTAATTTTGAATTTAATATATGTCATTTCTTTTTCTAAGATCGCTGAATCTGTATGCATAAAATTACTTAACCTTTTTTATTTCAACAACCCCAAATTTAAAAAAATAGCCTTTAACCCCTTAATGCACAGTTTTTTTATACAGGCCAGCCAAAAAAAAATCATTTTTTTAATATAAAAAAATAATTTAGAACATTGTCTTGCCAAGAAAATTAAAAAATACAAAAATAATCAAAATTTTTATTGTAATTTTGGATTTTGATATCATTTCAGAAAATAGTCGAAATTTATATATATATATTTTATACTTGAATAAGAAAGTGTTATATCTTACAATCCCATGTAAATGATAAATATCAATAAAAAAATTTTCTTTCACATTGTTATTTTTAATTCTCGATTGCATTCGAGTGTGAAAAATTATAGCAACATAAAGTAAACACCACTCGAACTATCTCGAGTGGGCACAGTTTGGCGAGTTTAGCAAGCTCGAGTTAAAGCAAGAGTGCACGTTAAGGTGCTAATGTTATAATACATTTTTCAAACATGTAAAATAATTCAAAAATTTAATTAAAATTTATTAACAAACTTACAAACAAAATTAAATGTATTTCCTACAAACAACAATTACACATTTCTTATAAATATTCCAAATTATTTTGCTTAAAAATTAGCTTTGTATAAAGAGTTGGAAACTCTCTTTGAGAGAAATCTATATCTGGTGTTTCTAATTTATTTATCTGAGTAATAACCTGTGGAAATTCAGTAGTGACACCGGTGAAGCGATAAATGAATCTTTCATACGAAAATTAAATTCAGTATCGCCTTTTGATAGTCTTGCGAACTAATTGTGCTGATTGCAGTATCTTAGAAAGCAACATGACTAATGCTATCTTTTGAAGCTCACTTTATGAAAGACAGCAATTTTGGGTATGCCTCATATCTGAAAAAGTGTATTACTGATCTTCGACATTAGTATTACTATTAAATGAAAACTTTTATTTTTTGTTATATTTAAATCAACTGTGAATTCCTCACTAAAGTTTGTCAGTGTTTACATAAGCTTTCGTTCGGTAACTAGGAGATTACTGCTATAGAGGATACAACCTTTACAGTGAATAGAATCGTGAACTCTAAACGTGATTATTACTCAAATACTCAAATAGTTTTATAAGAAATAAATTAGGCAATATCCTTTATTCTGTGAAATAACTACTATATAAATGTTAAAAATATTTTGTTAATACAGCTTCTAATGCATACATCTAATCTTTTTTAATATTTTCATTAATTGTAACAAAAGCTAGCTCTCATGACTTTATAAACCATTTTCTACTAGCTGGTATTCATCCAAGACAATATTTATATTTTTTATATTTAGGCAAAGTTAAAAATCAGATAAACTTATTTTTCTACTATACAATTTCGATAAAATAGTCCACTTTTTTAAAAAAAAATTCCGCCTAAAAGCTAAGTATGAGAAAACAGACAGCTGCAAGAATAATATTTATTGCTTTTAAAACAGTGTACTTCCAACAGAATTCCTTTTTTATTTTTATTTTTTTTATATAAATATTAAAGAACACGTTCTGAGTATTAGAGCAATGCGAAGACAGTCAAAAATCGGTGCCGAAAAAATACGCAGCAATGATCATCAAATAAAGTCCCCCACTTTCATTTAAAATGATAAAAAAAAAAAATAGCGTTAAATCATAGCGAAAAATTTTTCCGAATAGCCTTGCTCGAGCGTTTTGCATCCGGATTCAAAATGCTTAAATAAATTTAAAATGAAAAAGAAATTTGGAAAAATGGGGTTGGAGGGGAGGACTTTCTCTGGAATAGACGCTATGTAAAGACATATAAATAAACAAAAATCGAGGAAGCTGCATGAAAAAAAAAGGCCTGCATAAATGTGCTTAATGGAAAACTGGCAAAACTGAAAGAATAATTTTAACGTACCGAAAGACTAAAGAGGAGGGGAGGGAGGTAGAATAAAAACGAAGAAAGAAAACTATACGAAGAAGCTCAGAATGCATCAATTATACTTCTAACAGTTGCAGGTGACTGCATAGAGGGGGGAGATCCAGCAGTTCCATTAGACAACAGGAGAACGGTGCGTAAGAGATGATTCGTCCCCCTTTGCTTCTGGCGATGACAGAATCGTCCAAATCCACGGGCAACAGTGAAATAAGATAAAACCAAATTGCTGGCTGCTTTGCAATCTTTTTTTGCTACCGCTTTACTTCAATGGAATTTTTACGGGCACCGGGTTTTGTTCCTTTTAGAAAATGGGAACCCGTTTCGGGTTTACAAGCAGGCTCCTTTTTTCAGCAGCTCTGACCTCCAGAATTAGGCTCCAAGGGATTAAACTCCAGTCCGTCAATATTTCCGTTGCTGATGGGCAAAGAATAATTGCTTTCGAAGAAAGGGTATTAATTATTCATTGGGAGAAATGAAATGATAGCAAATTCTTAGTGGATAAGTCATTAAAAATTAATATGGAAGCATAATTTTATTGTTTCTAATGATGTGGTGAAAAGATATATAGCTCCACTAAGGTAGAGAAGAGGAAAGGGATGAATCTAATTTTTCAAGTCAACTCAGTAGCTAGAAAAACTATCAAATGACTAAGCTTGCACAAAATGTATTTAAAAAGGGAAATTTTCCAGAAAAGTTTTCATAGACTTTAATCCTTTTTTTATATAGTAAATTCCCTTTAGTCAATCAATATTTAATTCAACCACATATTTTAATTTAATCTTCATCTTTAATTGTGTACAATCCAGGGATAGTCACATTTGTTACAATCTGAAACGCTAAAGCATAAAACTTTGAAAACTTTAAATATGCAGTAGAAAGTCACTTACACGAAAGCCAGACGGAAGGGATAGTTCTTGGTGTAAGTAAATACTTCTTTAATGTTATTCTAACCATGAAAACACTACTGTTCTTTTTTATTGTATGTTAATAAATAAAAGTAGTTTAACGGTGGAAATTAAATTTATATTAATATCTGTAAAATATAACAAGTTAGCATTATTATTATTATTATTTTTTGTTTAAATTAAATACAGCAAGTTTCTGTATTCATTAAACTTTCCTTGTATAACAATTTTTTAAATGACTTTTACCTCTTTTCTCACTCCCTAGTCACCTCCACAACTGAAATTGTGAAAAATAACTTTTCCTTTTCCGTAAAAAAGTTTAGAATTTTTTACCAGTTTTTTCTGTTAAAATCTCGTGCATTAAAGAGTTAATTACACCTTTGATTTGTACATTTAATTTTCAAAACCTGACACACACACACACACATGCATATACATGCGTGTATGAATATCTTAACAGGAAATTTAAAGGGGTTAAACAATAGCTATTATGTATTGAATCACATATATAATAATATTATAATTCACACATATAATATTGGGATATATAAATTGAAAAATGCTCTCCTAAAGGCCAAAAGCTGGTTGGTAACACTAAAGAGAATCTTATCTGATTTGACCAGAACATACTATATAATTCTGAACCAAAACCTACAAATGTACTGAGTGAGCAGTAATTATGTTTGTCGTGGTATTAAAATCTACAGAATTTCATTCCTAAAAGCGGTCATAACATTTTTCCCCTTGTCTGGTAAAGAACTATTTAAACTTTTTAAATTTAATATGCATTGAATGATGCCTCGCTATTAAAATTTCTGAAGAAAGTGGAATTTAACCGAACTTTCGAAGAAGATAGAAGAAAGGCTCTATAGCAAGTGTTGACATAGCAGGGATCGCAAGCTACATGCAGCTCTCGTAGGTAAGAACGGTAAGGTTCTTATGCGAGTAAGTTGCGAAATAGAGTAAACTAACACTAATCAAATCCCAAGAGTAATTATTTTATTTCTTCTTAGCTACTCAATGTAATATTATTCAAACCATACTAGAAATATTACTGATTTTGCCAAACAGTTTAATAAATCTTTAATAGTCCGATTTGTTTATGAATGTTGAACTAAAGTTGTCTACCTTGGTTGGCAACTAACCAAGGTTGATACATAACGTTGGATGTTGAACTAAACTTGCAGTTAGCGAAATGACGTTGTACCCAACTTTTGCTTTAATAATGGTTGAAGGGATTTACATGGAATCTCCGTTTTTATATCAACTCCATGTCGGCCGAACGATGGCTGAATGGTTAGAGTTCTGGCCTTCGGAACCTGAGTTCGTGGGTTCGAATCCCACTGTGGCATGGATGCTAGTAGCGGTTCGGAATTGGCTTTAAGCAGTAGGTCCCGGTCTCATTAGCCCTCGTGTTGCAAAAAGTAGACCGTAGCACTCAAAAAAAAAAAATCTCCAGGTCGTATGACAGAGATTCCAAAGAGGGGATATTGCTTGGCAGGGGTACTCCGCTTAACTATAGTGCAGGTCTTTACTCATTAGAATGCGGCTCTCTTTGACCCCCGCTACATAAAACAATGAACATTTGTAAAGGGAAATCCTTTTACAGTGCGAAGCTGTCTGTAGTTTAGGGGACAGAGAGCCCATGGTGTCAATATTCTGCCGAAACTGATTTTAAATCCGACAGTTCTTGAACTAATGCTTGAAGGCAACTTGCCTCACATGAGACGTAGCCTCAGATACATTTTATATATACCGCCTGAATAAACTGTGATTACTCGAAACCATAGTTCTTCATATTTGTGAATCTTTAGTTCACTGTACTAAATCTGAACTTTTTTCTAGTACCCGCCATCCTGAGAGAATAATTTTGTGATTTGTATTGAGATGATTGTTAATTTATTATTATTTTTTATTAATTATTATTTTCAAATTAATTATTTCATACGAAACTGACCATTAAATCACTGTAAATAATATTTTTTTGACATATGAAAACTGATCATATATATTACATTACTATAAATATATATTCGTATTTTGACAATATATATATATTATAAACTATATATTTTTTTTTATATATATATTTATTGAATATATAAAATCATATGTACCATTATATATTATGTGTGTGTGTGTGTCTCTCTCTCTCTATGTGTTTATATATATTTGTTTATATATATGTGTATATATATATATATATATATATATATATGTGTGTGTGTGTGTGTGTGTGTGTGAGTGTGTGTGTGTGTACGAGTATGTATGTATACATGTATATTTATATATGTATATATATATATATATATATATATATATATATATGTGTGTGTGTGTGTGTGTGTGTGTACGAGTAGGTATGTATACATGTATATTTGTTTATATATGTATGTGTGTATATATATATATATATATATATATATATATATATATATATCACAGAGTCTTGCAACTGAAATCTATCGACCCGAAAATATGCAGATGCCAGCGAATCCATTCGATATTCTTTCCTAACTGAAACTTAGTCCAATCTGGGAAGGGGAAGAGCAAATACCAATACATAATTCGATATTTGCATTCTTTCCCGCTGAGCCTTCCTCTTTCTTTGGGTGTTACATTAGTGTAGTAGATAGAATAGAAAGCAGCCCTTCCAGCCTGTATGCATATTGGAATCCCGCCGAAGCCTTTGACTGATCGTTAGCAGCGGAGGAAATAATACCTGAAGCTTTTGAACTCGCGGGTCCCAGGCTGATATTGCATTTCGCCATTTCTAATAACGCACACATGGTAGGAAATTCGAAAAGTTGATTGATTGTTCCCCGTTACAATATGTATTTATCGTCAAAAATCAATAGCGCTCGCTTCTGACAAACCCCTCTACCCCCCACCCTGTCCCGGCCAGCCAGCTATTTCATCGACTAGCTGACGGTTAACGATGCCAGATTTCTGAACAGATAGTTTCCGTTCGGGAGAGAGGGGGGTGGGAGGGAGGTCGAACTGAAGCAGACTTTTCGAAAAATTTCTGTCATTCGGTATTTTATTTAATTCCGAAGCTCGATTCGTTTTGTTTTCGAGTCTGTCTTTTGTTACATTGTCTAGCAGCTTTCGCTATGGATAAATATTCAAAATTTATCTTTCTTTGTTGGAAGTCCCAGCAAGAGATATGTGTTTCGACGCTTGCGGACTGCGGACTCTCTTTTTGTTTTACAGAAGTGAATTTGGCCCGGCATTGGAAATATTATATTCTCGACAAACTAATTTTAGAGTCGCGATTCAAATGGACTCTGAAATCAGTGGCGCGTGTATTTCGGGAGCATTAGTGCAAACTTAGGGCAATATGCAACAGATGTTGCCCTTTCGATACGGATAATTAACTTTCATATCATATAAAAACAAGAAGTAAAGGTTTTATTTGATTCTTCAACAAGAAAAAAATGTGTCTGAATACCCCCAACGGAGTGTTGATGTTGATGAAATAAAACTTTAGAAAATTAACTATGCTGCTGAATTACATTGAGTTGTTTTGTGTGTTTTCGGTTTAAATAACTGTAAAATAGAAAATATTTAAAACAAGATGAGAGTATTACTTAAATGAGACAACTGAGCATAAGAAAATCTGCTCCTTCATCCAGCCAGGAAACCTCTATTAGTGTTATTATATGAAAAACCAAAGATTTTTCTTTTATATAATTGCAGTGTAAGTAAAATGCCTGTAAAATTATATTTTATACAAAAAATTTATTTAAAAAAGTCTTGATTAAAAAATTCCGATACCTGCATCCTCAATATAATATATCACTATATCGTGATAGATCTATAGCCAATGTGTAACATACATCACTGTGTTAAAACTTTCCTGGACATGGGAAAGTTTAGAAACTAAAATTGAATTTCTTTATATTGCATCTCTTGACAAAACTTAAAAAGAATGTAGTAAAAATTTAAGACCTAATATATGTTTGAATATGAAAGTCTTTTTCGTGAAGTGCTTTATCCTTCTATAGGTATTTTATTAAAGAGATATGAAATAAAATTTAAAAATATTTTTTTTTCCTAAAAACAAGGTTTAATAAAGTGTTTTATAATTTTACTGTGTTTCTTAGAAGCATTTATTTTATCCTCACATAGCATGCAGATAGCAATACAAATTAAATTAAATAGGTAATTGGCAAAGTTTAGTTACACTGTTTCCCGAAATGCATTTTTAAAACGATACACCTGTAATTAAATCAAATGGTCATTTTGCTTCTAACGAAGAATATGTTGTCAAAAGCAGTTCTGCTGCCAAAACACGTTCTTGAGAAGCTTTTCTCTATTTATTCTCCAATTGTTAATTTTCATAATAATGATGACAGTTACTACTATGCTAACTACAAAAAATATAATCATTTTGTTAACACATTCTTGACCAGCTTTTGGTTTTGAACTCGAGCCAAAGATTTTGAAATATTCTACTTATCAAGGGTTTCACAAATTGCAATTGATAATGCATGTAGAAACATGAATTAAGTCATCATTGGTTAACAATGTTAATGCAACAAAACACGTGTTAACTTGTGATTCAGTCACCAATGTGATAAATTTATGTTTCAATATCTTGCAAATGTTTAAGTGCTTTCATACCTATAGCAGCCGGTTTTGATTTGGAGCACTTCGGTCAGTGTTTCACAACACGAGAATCAATTAGATCAGGACCTACTACTTAAAATCAATTTCGAATGGGTTCGAGTCAACGTGACAGAGGCAAGATTCGAGCCTATAAACACTGGTACTGAAAGGTAACGTCCTCACCATTGGTGTATTGTACGACCTTTGACTGCCAAACAGATTAACTTTAAAAGATAAACAGCCAGAAAATTAATAAGCATACAGTACTGAAAACTATACTAAAATTTGCCCCAAAGATTTTGAAATTTTTCATAGATTACTTCAAGAAAATTTTAACCCATTCATCATTTATTCTTTTTAAATCCATTTTACCTTTTGTGGCATGAATTAAAAAAATAACTAAATTTAACAAAGAGATTTTTCAAATATTTGAAAGGATGAAATTAGAAGAAAAAGTTAATTTTTTACTTGTGGAGAATCTATGCATTAGATAGTTTTCAGCCATTGTACACACACTAGAGCATAGGTTCATCCTTTGCGAAGGGAGTCCACACACACAAACACACACTTTATATGCTTATCAAAAGCTATCACATTTTAAGTTATGTCATCCGCGTGTTAGGAATAAATTTCATGTTTTTTCGAGTGGAAAAAATAGAAAGTAATAAATGATTACTACATCTTTATCCAAAATACCACCACTTTTAATTGGTTGCTTTCAGCAAAGTTTGTCTATTCCAAATGATACCCAAAAGATAAGGCACTGCCGAAGCTGAGTTAGTGTATTCGATTCTCATTGTTAGCAAGGATGATCGCAATTATTCGAAATCCACCTTAAATGGTAGATTTCGGTCTACTTAACCCTGTATGTTGTGATAAATGACCAAAATTATCCAAACCAAAACCGACTGGGAACATTAACCCATTAACACTCTTATTTCAATTGATGTACTATAAACTCTTGAGAGTAATATATAAATATATATAAATTAAGCAACTTTCAATAGTAGCATAGCCTATTCTCATTAATTATAAACTGCAATTTTAAAGATCACGGGATGTCATTTATAAAAAAGCAAATTTCGTGGAAACTGATTTATTATCTATCATTTGTAAACACTGTACTGAAAAGTGAAGTTTTGTAATCGGTAAACTATTTCTCATGATTTCAGTTGATGTATCTGTCGATAAAGTAAATTTCTGTTCTAGGCTTTGAAAATGTCTATTCAGACAGTAAAATTATAAATATTTTAAGATAATAACTTGGTGGATTTCTTACAGTATAGATATCTACATTTACTAAAAGAAAAAAAAATCGTCAAAACAAAACATAAAAATTCAACATACTATTTTTTAAAAGCTAAAAAAAAATAAATTCTATTCACTGATAGGCTATTGAAAGTTCAACAACTAGTGAAGTATTCCACTTTGGGCTAGAAGAGCTACAGGCAGTTTAAAATATGTTATGTTTACATTATTATTTAAAACTTCTTTTACGACTTAGAAACTAATTAATAAGAGGGTGTATTAACACCATTGAAGCCCAGTGGCGTTGGTTTAGCGCTTTGAGCATAAATATATACATATATATACACATATATATATATATATATATATACATATATATATACACATATATATATATACATATATATATAAAATATATATATATATATATATATATATATATATATACATATATATATATACATATATATATATACATATATATACATACACATATATATACATACACATATATATACATATATATATATATATATATACATATATATATATATATATATACATATATATATACATATATATACATATATACATACACATATATATATACATATACATATATATATATATACATATATATATAAATATTTGAATCCCAGTGGTGTTGGGGTAGCGCTTCGTGCTGCCACGACACAGGTCCGAGGTTCGATCCCTGGACTGACTCAGCCTTTCATCCCTTCAGTGAGTAGATAAACTGAGGATCAAGCATGATTGAGAACTAAACACTGGGGGTTCCGCATAAGATTGACCACTTAACCGGAACATATGATTCACACCCCAGGGCCCTTGGTCTTGGAAACGGAGATTGACATTGCGCCGAGGAGTTAATAACAGCCTTAAGATAAGTAAATAAAAGATAGAAGTATGTTTTAAAAAAATTAAATTTATATGTAGTTAAACTAAGGTCGTAACTAGGGCTTGAAAAAGGGGGCATTTGTCATAGGCGCAGCGCTCACAGGGGTGTCGCACCTTGAGAAAAATGGGGTCCGAAAGAGGACGATTTGCCCGGAGTAGAAATAAGAAAAAGTTAAACAATAATTTTACTATAAAATCCAATGTGTTTAAAAAATTTTTTTGTGATTTTTCTTTTTTAAAAAACGCTCCTAGAAGCTAAACTTGTTATAGATTCTTACAAAATGCTTACTAAACACTCCTAACACTCCTTAATATAAATCCGGGTATTCGTTTTTATTTTGAATTAATTAAAGTTATTACAACTAAAATGAAATTTAGAAATTCTCCAATTTATGAAAATTCAACTTACCAATAAAAAATATTCCCCTCAAATACATTATTCAGTTTATTAGAAAAAATATACCTCAAAGTGTTCAAAAATATTTTCGAGAATTAATTAGGTAAAATAGAAGAAAAAATTAAAAATTAATATACTAGGAAAATTTTAAGGATTAACAAAATATTTTGTGAGTTTATTCCTAATATATAACATAGAAAAAAAAACATGTTTATATATTTCCTCACTATATTTGGTGGTAGGGGCGCAGGCCAGTTTATTGCCACTGTGGCTAAAGTACCTAGTTACGGTGCTGAGTTAAACATATCAAATGTCTTCAGTCAGCCTCCATATAATTTGATTACAATATAGTTATTAATGGATACGCATCCCTTGGGTCATAAAAAGAACATTCGATACAACCATCCTTAATAAATCAAGTTATTAAATTATTCTCAACTATCTATTAGCGTCAATGAATATTATCTACAAGAAGCGGCATTTCCAAATGAGAAGTAATTATGTGAACAATATAATTTAAATGAACAACACTTCTTTGATCTTTAAACCATTTGATAAGTGCTTTAAAATGTAATAATTGTATTTTATAAGCAGCTTTGTAAAATCATACATTTATAAATCTATCATAGGTTTATTATGAGTATCTGTGAAAAATAACTGTAGTCATTTTTCACCATATATTATAAAATATACTAGTCACAAGTTCATAAATACATATCATAAAAACAATTCAAACGTCTATTTTTTAGAATAGTTAAATTGTTGTTTACTCCTTTTCCAGTACTGTCGAATCCCGTTATAACGAATTCAGTATAGAACGAATTCCCAGATGTAGCGAAGGGTCTTGCCATTTTAAGGTTTCTAACACTAATTTAGTCTTTTGTAGTACAATGAATAGTTTAAGTCCTTTACTAACTTTTCTTTAAAATTTTCTTCTTTAGAAACTCTGCTGCAGTTAAGTTAACAGTATTTTCTGCCTAATATCATAAGAAAATATGGGAAATGAATAATTTTTAAACAAGTTTTACACAAAGTTCTTTGTGGTATTGGACCAAGAAATTCCTAAAATTTTCTAAGAATTGGTATCTCGTCAGCAGAAAGTTTTCTATCATTTCTGTGTCAAAACAGTGAGATAGAAGTAAAGATAAATTTAACCTATTTTAGTCAATTATTTCATTCATTAAAGGAGGGGGTCATTTTAGAACTGTAAGGTCAATTATATTGCACTGCGAGGACTAATTTAACCTGGACCCATTCTTTAAAGCCGATTCCAATCCGCTAAGAACATCGGAACATCGGATACGAAATGCCAGCAGATTCTTATCCAAACGAATAGACTGCTGAAATATATTCATTTGAATACGAATACATGAAGCAGTGATATTAAAACAATGGGATTTGGTATTGAGTGGCAATGCCTTATTGATCCGGTTATTGTCCGCCTAATTCATCAAATATATTAATAGATAATATCTTTTCTTCAATTACATCAGTATTAAGCACACTTAGAAACTAATGTGTGACACATTTTGGGAAGTCTATTCGGATATACCGAACAAAAACTTTGGCCCTTCGATTTTCGTTAAAACACGATTCGACTGTATTACAATGCGCTAACATTTTTTACACCTTTACATTACTGGCATGGATCTTATTGAATTTATTTTTCGGCTAGTTTCAGTTCAGAAAAATCACCTCGTTTCAGACGCAACAGAAAAATTCGTCAGTTAATGACTTAAAACTAACCGCAGCATACAACCCTGAAAGTTTTACGTTTACATTACCGCAAAATATCATTTTCAACAACACGTGACTAGACGCTGCTGTACGCATGATCGCTGGTGGTCTAATGACTCACACGTGGTTGGATATACTCATTGTCTCTATAGTGTATTAAAATGGGTAATTTTCTATACTCTGTCCGTGACACCAAGTAAACAAGCTGGTGAGTTTTCATGCAATTAATGATTGATCAGGAAAGCAAATTTCAGAGAGTAAGTTATGAGCATTTTAAGACTAGTAATTAAAACTACAGGAGAAAAGCAAGATTATGTCAACAAAAAGCAAAAGATATATAAATTATTCTAAAATTTATTGTTTTCTCAATATTCATGAACTTATATAGAATAAAAATTATTTTATTATTCATCAGTAAATATTATTGGTAAATTCTCATGGTACTAATGAAAAGATTGTCATATTGAAGCAATATAAATTATAACTCTGATAAGCCAAATGTTTCCAAAGATTATAATAGCTAGAAAAAGTCCTTTCTTAAGGTTAAAATGTGTCACTGCTTTCATTACCTCTATATTTTTTTAAAGAAGTATCTAAGGAAAAGCACGAATCCCTGGCTGTTTTCAACAGTCAGGTCAAGGTCAAGGTATTGGTTTTTACTGAGTACCTAGTGGAGTAGAATTCATCACTTTAACCTCTGAACGAAAAAGGTCAAAACATAATTCAGAGCATCCATGCACATTTTCCAAACATGGAATGTTGCACACTCTCAGCAGCTTTGGAATCAAAAGATTAAAAAGCGTGCGAGGTTTGAGTTCGTTTTTATATTGAAGCTATAAGTAAACGATGCCCTGTATAACTGAAGGTAAATTAGACCAGCGGCTCTCAACCTATTTTAAACTTCCCCTCCCTTATGTAGCCGAAATGGATTCAACACTTCCTTTTGTATAAATCTTGTAATTTAAAGTATAGGAATAAAGACTTACTCAATTATAAGAGGCAAAAGGTTTAAGTGATTTTCTTCAAGAGAGTTATACACCAAATTTTTGTTACTGAGACAGGCTCAAGAAATATTCAAACAAACCCTGTTAATTAACCCCTTGCTTGTGGAATATATTTGAGAAAAACGTGTCAAAAATGGGAAAAAAAGTCTCTTTAATTTTGTTCATTATTATCAAAATTCATTATTCATCAAAATTTAAAAATAGATTATTTTTGAAAAAAAAAATTAAACTACTATTTTCAATTTTTTCACATACGTGGGAAATGTTAACAAATTACTGAAATTTTGCTCAAATTACAGCAAAATAAATCAAATGACATAACTTTCTGGATACATATAATAAACTCGTAAACAATATTATTATCTATATCAACTGTCATGAATTCCTTGTCCCTCAGATCCTTTGAATTTTACAAATCTTTTACAGTATCCTAGAAATAGCGACAAATGGCACAAAACTGCCCAAATTTTCACTGGAATGTATCTTTATCTATAAGAAATATATCAAATTAAATATTACGCATTGGACGAACCAATTTCAGGCTTCACAGAATTGAAACACCCTTTTTTTTCTTGCCCGAACTCAGGTCGGGCATACCCCAAATTGGCGCATTTGCGTTGCCCGAACTGAGTTCGGGCGTCACAGGCAAAGGGTTAACTATATTTTTCTGAATGACGGCCCAATTTCACATATGAGAACATAGAGAATGAAAATTACTGGTTCTCGTACCTTACCATGTTTGTTTTATTATTGATAAAATTCGTGTGAATCAGACTGAGTCCAAGTTTTCAACAGTTTAGTATGAAACTGCTATTTTTATTAGGACCTCTTTGGATATAGGAAATTTTAGCTGTTATCATATAAAGAAATGAGTAGTTAAGTTAAATTCGAGATTATTTTCTGTTTGTAAATTTGTGGACAACAGACGAAAGTAAATTTTTCTTGCTTATCCTCTGAGATGTAACTTGGTAAAAGCTGAAAACTCTGCAGAGAAAATTATAACTAGTCAACAAATCCGCAAGATAGTTTATATCATGTAACAGAAAATGAATAATATTAATAATTAAGTGGCACCTTATGATTTCTAATATACCTATTTAATTTTCTTCCGAATTAAAATTTATATTTCCAAAATTGATTTTTTTAATGTTAAAAAAAGCAACAATCACAGTTTGCAAAATGTATCGTTGTTTTTAACATTTTCTGAATCACTTAAAAATTTCAAAATAATTTATTGTGAAAAACAAGTCCCATTGTGTCCTAAACTACATTACTTGCTATTTTTTATATATACTTAATTACAAATTTTGTTCAGAGACATTCTGTTAAGCCTAGGATATTTTAATGCCATGAAATGTAATCATTTACCTTCAGTGTCATAATTAACTACATTATATGTAAACATTTTAATAACCACAGATTTAATATAAAATATAAACACAGATTTTGCCTAAAAAAATTTCTTGATATCGACTTTTTTTCTATTAATTTAATGAAACTAATAAAAATAAGGAAATAAAAAGTATTCTAATATATATATTTTACTGAAGGTGTTTTTTTATAATGGAGGAAAAATAAAACATTACTTGTTTCGACAGTAATTTAAATAAATAACAGTACTAGTATAAATATTGACTCATGTATAGAACATCAACATTCAATATGACACTTGCAAGTAAAAAAAAAATGAAAATAAAAGTGTTCATTAAGTGAATGGGAAAGAAAGGAAGTTATTTCTGTCAACTAAACTTAAAAGTTGAAAGGAATTATTTTTAGAACTATATTCTGCATACTAATGCAAATTATTTATTTTGCTATCGTGAAAGTAAAGAAAATTATAAAAAAAAATACATACACTTTATTTTCTAATCATACATAATCAAAGAATATTTTTGAAAGAGAAAATAAAGTTATTATGTATGTATGTTTATATATGTGTAGTGAGAGTGAGAGAAAGAGAGTGGTGAAGTTGATAATGATAAATGAAAACAAAGCAAAACATAGAACTAAAAATCAAAGCCTTAGTGGTGTAATGTCTTATCAGCAGTGTCCACAAACAGGACTAAATGTTTGTTTCTAAAAGATGTGATATGTACAATAATCACATCACTACGCACACACACACACACACACACATACACATACATACATATATATATATATATATATATATATATATATATATATATATATATATATATATATATATATATATATATATATATATTTATATATATATTATATATATATATATATATATATATATATATATATATATATATATATATATATATATATTATATATATAGAGAGAGAGAGAGAGAGAGAGAGAGAGAGAGAGAAGGATAAGGTGGTAGAGATAAAGAAGGATGGATAGATGTTCAAAAACTTTATTATAGACTACCTGATGTAACTTTTAGTAAAATAATTTATTTCATCATTGTAAAAAAAAAAATTGTAAAGTCCTATGTTAGTTATACTTATTTATTAAAAATTAAAAATTAAAGTTATTAAAAATATTTTAGAAATAAATTTATGCACTAAAAAAACTTCCCCCTACTCCAAAAGTTAATCAAAATAGTTACGAGAACTTTCATAATTCGTTAAACAAAATATCTTTTTCTTTCAGTGTGATATACCACACTTAAAAGTTTTTTGTAGTTCATTCTTATAGAACAAATTAAATTTATAGATATCTAAAATGTCAGTTGCATTTTAACTAATACGAAATCCTCTTTTATTTTCAACTTTCTACAACTCTGGAATTAAATATGTTAAAAAATGGGTAAATTTACTGATCGTTAAACTAATTTTTTGGAATTTGGGGCATAAAAATTTTTACTATTTAAGATAAATTTAAAAAATAGTAAGATTAGATTTATTCTTTATTTATTTATTAGATTTATTTAATAGTACACAGCATTGAACTGCATTCCCTCAATTTTAAGTAGAAAATTAAATTAATATATGTCTTTGAAATTTTAAATTGGCTTAATATTTTAGTAGTAAAGATTTTAAAAGAATATAGAACCGCAAATATTGCCAAAAAAGATTTCTTTAATTATTGGTTTGAATTATCTTTTTAATGTTTCTGCACGTGCATACAAAATCCAAAATATACATCCTCAATACTTCAAAAGTTATTTACTTAAATAATTCCATTTATAAGGACTTTTTGAAAAATTATAAACTTTAACGACTTAAGTAATGACTTAGCAATGACTTCTTCATCATCTTTTTTTTTGTGTAAAACAGCTAATGATTATTATTATTTTTTTGTATGTAACATATAAAGAATAAATTTTTCATATACGCTTTCTATAATGTGTAAGAATAACACTATGTATAGAATTTGGCATAAGTTGTTTATTTATTTTTTCTAATAAACAATATGAAGAAACTTTAAATTTTACTGGTTTTCTCTTTAAGCTTTATTAAATATTTTTTTAAATAATTTTTTTAAAATAATTTTTATAAGATATAATTTTAGAGATTTAAAAATCCACAATCAATCATCTTATGTATAAAACTATATCACATCTTAACAGTTTTTGGAGCAAAGATATTAATATTTTAAAAAGTTATAAAGAATTTTAAATACTTTAAAAAGTTTTAAATACTTAACTTTCAGTAATGGCTATATAACTTCAGGTTTGACTAATGCATTGTAAAGTACAAAATAATCTAAATTTTATCTTATTTTTTCTAAATTTTTGACATAAAATTTAATAGATTTACAAACTCTTCAAGTAGACGTCTTACAAAAAAAAGCTTTATTTTTTATTCTACATTACAAAACAGTTTCAATGTTCATTGTAATAATTAAAATTTTTTTTTAAATTTAAGGATACCATATCCACTTGAATAGGCTTAATTAGAAAGTTAAATTTTAAAATTTTTAAGAAATTAAAAAACATTGTCGGAATAATAAACAGTGTTTGCTTCATACGTTTATCAATATAAATGTAAAATACACTGTTTTAAATTCATCTAAACATTTTTGTTTATCTACAAGACCAATATATTATGTAATATAATTATGAGTTCTTATGAAAAGGATAAATGAAAAAAAATTGAATAAATAAAATAATATGAGAACTAATGATTTGAACACATGTAGAAATATTTGGTAAATAAATGTGCTAATATTTAACGAAGTATATACATTTTAGTTCTTCTTGCCCCATAATAAAGCTCCATAATTCATAATAAAGTTATAAAAGTGGCATCAAATTTATTATTTCTTATTTATTTTATTTTGTTTCATTAAAATATGTAAAAATATTACACATTGTTGCCAAAACAACTTAGTTTTTATCAAAAGAAAAAAGCAAATCAATGTAATAGATCTATGAATCTTTCTGTAATTAAAAAAACTCACAAATATAAAAAAAAAAATCCTACTTGTTTAGTCTTTGTTTTTCACGCTAGGCTGTTTGTTTTCCTTTTTGAGGCGATGATGCCATTCGACCTATAGTAATCAATAAAAGCGTATCACAGAATAATACTAGATAACAAAAATTTCATGAATAATTTTTAATACGGATATTATCTAAATAAACTTAAAATTATAATACATATTTGACAAGCATAAATTCAAGTATATTTTAAATAACACTGAACCAAAACTAGCTGTAGAAATCAGAAAAGTTATAAGTCATAATTACCCTAAAAATAAGTCAAAATTAAAAAGTCCTAATATGAAAAGCATGTATTATTAAATAAAAATCAATTTCCCACAGCTTCGATACACAATACAATGATCACATAATAATTATTATGTGATTTTCTGTCAATTTTTGAGAGGAGAGTAAATAGATTTATTTTATTAGTGTAATATTTATCTATAGATATGCTTGCAAATTTTACCCGCATGTAAGGTTATAGAAATATGTTTAGACCATTCTTTTGATTTAATAACTACTTTACGAATGACAGTTATTTTAAATTAACTGCACAAAAATCTCGATTATGCATATGTTTATCTAATAAAAATATTAAAATTTCATTGTATATACAGACATATAAATGGGAAAGTTTCAGTACTGACTAAATTGCATTCTCTCAATATTTACATGATTAAAAAGCACTAGAGGTATAAACGTGTTTTAGTTACTATAAAATACTAATAAAATTTGCATTTTCCTAAGTAGCCTAAAGAACAAAATTGATCATTAAATGAACCTTTATACAGGTATTTTATGAAAATATCAGTTTACAATATTCTTTTAAGTTATATAATTTTGATTGCTTTGTTTTTTAATTTCTATTAGTGCTTAGAAATGACAACTCATATTTTCAAATTAGTATAATTAATTAAACAGTAGGAGAAATTATTATTATTTCAGCTATTTAATATTTATATGTAAAGATTACAGTAAAAAGCATATATTTAGGTGTTAAATAATAAAATTTTGAACTATGACTAAGGTAAACGGCAAGGATTTCCACCAATACAAAAAAATACCTGCTCAAAAAAATATTGGGATTTTTGTGCAAAATTAAATTTCAATTTTCTTCTGCTTATAAAAGCTTTTGTTGAATTTTTACAGCTTTGTTAGGGAACTGTTTGTTTATATGTTTCTGTTGGTACTTTAAAATGACAACTCACATGTTTTGATTACCATAGTCAATAATAATAATAATAATAATAATAATAAAAACCTATGAGTACTTGTTTTGGCTATTTAATATTTATGTAACTAAATAGATGAAAAGCACATACTTAGTTATTAAGGAGGAAAGGTTTGAACTCTGACTAAAGTAAAACACAGTATTTCCGATAATATAAAAATAGATTTGTAAAATAAATTGTAGATTTTTCATGCAAAATATTAATCAAACTTTCTTCTGTTCACAAAAATATTCGTTTAATTTGAAGAATTTTGATAGCTAGCTGTTTGTTTATGTCTATCTGTTGGTGCTCTGAAATAACAACTCATAACAATAGCTGCCATAAGAACCAAATTATGCTTTATTTCAGAGATTTAATGTTTATACATATCGAGATAATTGAAGAAAAGCACCTCTTTATTAATTAAGTAACAAAAGTTTGAACTATGAAGAATGTAAACAATGTGATTTCCACCAATATAAAGATATACCTACAAAATAAACACTAGTAGTTTTTTTAATATAATAACATTTAGTTTTTTCTACTCTCAGATGTTATTTATATTAATGATACTTACATATTAATTACACGTACGAGTTTATATGTAGTAATAACGAAAATTACTATGCAATACATAAACACAGCTCGTATCCCTTGGTGAAATGAACAAAAACCCATTTAATTCTAAAACACACGGATTAGGTATTTAATTAAGCTAGTTCTGCTGAAGATAACTTTATATTTGATATTAATCTTAATATATTTTCTCTTTGTTCACTGAAGTGCTGCAATAACCGTTCGCGCATAGGCCTAATTCAGTCATACTTGAAACAATACCACGAAAATGACATCATTAAAAGATAAAACAACAACTTAAACTACGAACGGTTTCCCTGAGAATGTTAGTAAAGTGTTCCATGCATCTACTTCAGATCACCAAGCTTACTCCGTCTCTAAAACAAACATCATTTACTCACCTTTTTCAAACGGCTTTGAGAGAGCGGCAGCCATCTTGTGATGAGAGAGAGCGCAGGGTAAATTTCCAAGCCAGTTAGAGGGCATCGCAAATAATTGCGCCGAGAGAGGAAAAGGGGGGGAGAGGGGTGTAAAAGGAGATTTAGGGACTGAGGAGCAATTGGAGTGAGAAATAGAGTTTGTCAAGGTCTATTAGAACCTCGTATACAATACTCGAAGGTAAAATTTAAGAGCTCTGAAAGATTTGACGATATAGGAGTTGCTTGTAATGTATGGAGGAAACCGTAAGTTGGCTTCCCCGTATACCACTTAAATATCTTTTAGCATCGGGCGAGGTGTTTTATATATTTCCATATTTAGATCTTTCTTGGATGCCTTGTTCAAAAACTACTTAGAAACATAAATTATTAATCATTAACGATTGCATAATTTTAGCTTCAGTTTGTTTCCGTTTTATACATAAATGCTAAAATTTCAACTTAAAGGTGTTACAATTGTGTTGGAAAAGATGTTTTTGATTTCGTTTTCGGGGGTTTTAATGAAGTTAAAGTAATTCATTAAGTTAATGCAATCAGAGAAAATTAAATAAACGAAAATGATAATTTTTGGTATACCACTTAAATATCTTTCAGTATCAGGCGAGGGATATATTTCCATATTTAATTCGTTCTTGGATCATAAATTCAAAAACTAGTTGGAAACAAAAAGTATTAATCATCGAAAATTGTATTATTGCACATTCCCTTTGTTTCCATTTCAAGGATTAAAGCTAAAATTTCATCTTTTAAAGGTGCTAAAGGAGTTGGGAAATGCTGTTTTTAATTTTATTTTTTTATTCCGGTTACAGTAACTCTTTCGTTTATGAACTCTTTATTTCTTTGAAAGAACATTATAAAGAAACAAATAATAATCTTATATTTTTGGCATTACAATGTTAATAAGTGAAACATTGTATTTAAGAAAGGAGTAAAATTATTTTACTTTAGTTTAAGAAATGATTTTTTCCTGAAAAAAAGGAAAGTATCGTTCATTGAAAAGTTATTAAAACATCACAAAGTGCTTTAAGTATATACACTAGTTTGAAAAGATTTGCTCAATATAAATAGCTTCTATTATTTTGATAATAATGAAATAATCCAAATAAGCAGCTGAATCAAAGCTTAGGTACTAGGCATGACAAAAATATGAATACAGCACGTTTATACTTGAAGCTAGTTATTAGAATTATGCTCATAATTATTAGCCCTATATTCCAAATTGATTCACTCTTTCTTCTCGATTTTTTACTTTCGCATAACATCTTTTGTATCCAGTTTGGACATCAGTATGAAAGTATTAGTATTTCTGTGATTTTTCTCAGGGAATATTTCAGTCCATACATACGGGGTATATAAAAAATAAAGTTAAAATTACCTTTGTCCTGCAGATTTAAAAACTGAGTAGCTCTCTGCAAAATAAGACTTTAATAATTCAATAATAACGTAAGCAAATTTTAAGTAAGCATATACTATTTCAAAAATTTTGGAAAAGTTATAAATAACATAATATAAAAGCTCTTGAAATTTCACACAGTTTAATGTTTGGGACAATTTCCACTAAAGTCGATTCAAAAATTTTTATGTCAAATTTGTTTAAAAAAAGTTGATCAAAAGCTTTTAAGTCAACGGCATAATAAATTTTTGTGATATGATTAGTGCTTGAAACAAAACTGAAAGCTAGGAGATATGATTCAATATAAATATTCTATTTGGAGGTGAATGAAAATTCTTCATTTTTGGTGATGTATCTAAGCTCTACGTATGACAAAGTACCTAAACTGTATGAATACTCATTAAATATTGACACAAATAAAGAAAGCAAAGTAATCCGAAAGAAAGATGTGACATAAATTACAGAGAACACATGAAAAAATAATGTTTTTATAGAGGAATATTTAGATGTGATTAGATCTAAACATGTGTTTCTTTCTGTACGTTTAATGGAGTATTTAAAATAAAAATTTCCTATAGTTTAATTATTTGGTTTTAAAGGAAATGAAAATATCAATCTTTTTAAAAAAATTATAATGGCTTTTATATTTGCTGATAATTGTATATATGACCATTGATAAATATAAAACCACTTTAAAAATTTTGAAAAAACTGCTGAATCAAAATTGCTTGAAGGAATACTTTTTCATTTTATATTGTAGTTTATGAAAAGAGATATTTATTAAAGTAACTCTGTTCATTTCAAGAAAAGCTTTTCTGCTATTTCAATTTAGACTCGAAGGAAAACGAAGAATATTTAAAGTGTAGTACAATAACTCTTAGGAATATGGAAAAATTTTAAGATAGAGGAAACTTAAGTATATTATTTTTCTTCTATGCAGTTAACGGAACCTCAATTTAACGGCAGCAGTACCATATAAAAAGACAATCCTTAAACAGCTAATCAATCATTCGAATGAAAAGGATGATTTAGCGAACAAGATAAAATTCGAAATAAAAGAAAATTAGGAAATACCCGGTGAAAAATGCAATGAATGATCCTATTTTCATTTAGGATTTTCTCTTGCTCAATCAAGGAGCACTAAAACCCCTTTATGCTCCGGCATCAGAGAAAAACTTCCTTGAAAATGTAAATTTCTCAGTCTTTCTTCTTCTGCATTCACTTCGAAACACAAATCAGTTTAAAGAAAGAGAAGAATGGCGTAACTTCTCAATGCATCTTACCGAAAAATTCAAACGAATTCCTTGGGAAAAAGTCTTAAATATAGTTTCACTCGGCACTTTTCTTCAAACATGTGTAATTACTGCAAGAACTTAATTAAAATTAGCGGAGTTTTACTCTTTTAAACGAATTAAGGGAACTGGGTTTTGGCAAAAGGGTGACAAATTCGGCCCCTTAAAAGGACCTCAACAAATGCAATGTTTTTTTTCTGTGGTGCTTTTGTTTACCATCTTAGACCGAGAATGAATTGAAACCACACACTGTAATTGATTCTTTTTAAGTATTTGCTCTTTCTCAAAGCGAAAACCTACTTGTCTGCTTTCACGTTCATCACTGGCGAAAAAAAAATGAGAATTAACTACATGGGAAAATTTTAAATTAACCCGTGAATGGAGGTGAGCTAAAAAGTCTTTTAATTGTCTGTTCAGTAATCTATCTCCTGTAGTTTAAGGGATTTCTTTCCGAAGAAATTCCCAATTATTTATCTACTTTTTCGGCTCATAACGTGCTTAACAACATGCACTCGCAATTTTGTTTTTCATCTAATGTCCGTGAATACGCATTTATCCCTCTTAGTTTAAATATTTTCAGGTCAAAGTTCACAGGAAAAATCTTTGTTAACTCCGGAAGAATTCAGCTCTCGCGAGAATATTAATTGGAGTTCGGAAAACGAAAAACTCACCTTTTTCTTTTCCTACCATGTTTGTATCGCAAATAAGCACAAAAATAGAACCTGCGGAGAATAACTTTTATTTTTACACAGATTGATTAACGATTTAATACAATGTTCTTGTATTCGACTGCAAAGCCTGATAAGGTAATATTTGTATCTGAGTGAACAAAAATGTCTAGTCCCTTATTCTATCTTTTATTAACTGTGACCCACTATAAAATCACATGACTTATCTTTATGCACAGTGTACCCAAAAAGCAAAAACTGAAAACTATACATTTACTGAAAATAATTTCAAACATACAAAACTTTTCATAAAAATGTATGTCTATTCATGTTCAGATTTAAATGTGTAATTCTCATGTAATAAATGTTTGACTTAGTTTCTATTTTATAACAATACATTGCCGAGTAAAATATTGTTCTAAAACATACTGTAATCTAACCGAATGATATTTTATGAATATTATAGTTTCTATACGTTTCATTGTTTCAAATAAAACAAATTAGAATTTATACACGCGTATTCCTAGTGAAAACACTATTAAAAAAATAAATTTTTTTTGTGAAGTACCAATTTCTAGTATTAATTGATTTTGTGGATTAGCGAAAAACATACTAATAGATCAGAAAATATACAAAAAACATAAAATAATGATAATAAGAGTTTACTTATAATTCAGTTCAATATAAACAAAACTATTTTTAAGTTCATTAATTTTTATATCTAGAGTTTGAAATTTAGTAATTATTAATTGATTTTGTAGATTAGCGAAAAACATACTAATAGATCAGAAAATATATAAAAAAAACATAAAATAATGATAATAAGAGTTTACTCATAGTTCAGTCCGATATAAACAAAACTATTTTAAAGTTCATTAATTTTTATATCTAGAGTTTGAAATTTAGCTATTATTTTAGATTTTTAGGTACCTAAGATTTGTGAGTCCTAAGCAAGTGTCCTGTGTGCCCTGCCACAAGCAGAAGTCTGTTTAAATGCCAAAGCTTCTTATATAACAGAAACTGTTATCTTAAATCAGTAACTTACAACGGGAATTAATATCTACAAATTTTTCAGTTATTCAGCTTTATGAATCTCTGCTTTAGTATTTTTACACAGTAAAATTTCTAGATAAAAAGAAATATAATTAAAATAGTAGAAGAGGAAATTGGATCGAAATAAGTACTCAAAAATATAACCTGTTGAGAATAATTTAAATTTTTCTTTGATTAATTAACGATTTAATACAATTTTCCTGTATTCAATTGATAAAGTTCATTAGTTAAAAAATTATCTTCTATCGGTAACTCAAGGATGGATTAATATTTACAAATTTTTCAGTTATTCAGCTTTATGAATCTCTGCTTTAGTATTTTTACACAGTAAAATTTCTAGATAAAAAGAAATATAATTAGAATAGTAGAAGAGGAAATTGGATCGAAATAAGTACTCAAAAATATAACCTGTGGAGAATAATTTAAATTTTTCTTTGATTAATTAACGATTTAATACAATTTTCCTGTATTCAATTGATAAAGTTCATTAGTTAAAAAATTATCTTCTATCGGTAACTCAAGGATCGATTAATATTTACAAATTTTTCACTTATTCAGCTTTATAAATCTCTGCTTTAGTATTTTTTACACAGTAAAATTTCTAGATAAAAAGAAATATAATTAAACCAGTAGAAGATGAAATTGGATCGAAATAAGTACTTAAAAAATATGACCTGTTGAGAATAACTTAAATTTTTACTTTAATTAATTAACGATTTAATACAATTTTCCTGTATTGAATTGCTAAATTTCATTAATTAAAAAATTATCTTATACCGGTAACTCAAGGATTAATTAATATTTACAAATTTTTTCGGTTATTTAGTTTTGAGTTTTGTGTACTAATTTTCTCTTTTAGTATTTCTTTACTCAGTAAAACTATAGATTCACAAAATCACAGAAATTCGAAAAATTGTTTAAAGCTTTAAAGAGTGTGGAAAACCTTAGAAAGAAAGAAAAAAATGTAAATTTTATGCCACAAAATTTGTTCTGCAATAAGTATTCTAAAAATAAAACCTGTTGAGAATAATGTATACTTTTGCGTTGATGAATTAACAATTTAATACAGTTTTCTTATATTAAATTGCTAAAGTTCCTTTTATAAAAGCTGTCGGTTACTTGCAAATATTCGGTTGCTTGCAAATTTACAAATTTTTTTGTTATTCAAATTTACGAATATCTTTTTTAGAATTTTTACACAGTAAAACTTAGAGATTAAAAAAAAAATAGAACTTTAAAGAATCCTATAAAACTCGGAATAACACATGAAGCCTTAGAGAGAAAAAACTAAAATCAGAATTGTAGGGTGTGAAATTTGATCTGAAATAAGTATTCTGTAGAACACAAAAGATTTTAACATGAGTATCCATTTCAAAATAAGTGGATCCAGCTGTGATTATCAGTAGAGGTACAAAAGTTATCCCTTTATTTACTTTATTTTTTCTTTATTTTGAGTATTTATTAAGTCCTACCACTTACGTCAGTTTTTTCTGGTATTACAAATAATTATCCCTCTCATACTCAAAAGAAATATTTAGATGCTTACACTTTATTTTTGCATGTAATAGAAAATAAAAGTATTTGTGTTAGAGTAAGAAATTTAATGGGTATCAATGTTAGAATTAGCAGACTTCTGTATTATAAGATAAACAAATTCAAATGTATTTTTAAATTATCTGGTTTTTCATTATGTCTTATAGTTATCATAACAAGCTTCATTGTTCAGATACCAAAATTGACAACCTCGCTCACTTAAACATCATATGATATCCTAATTTAAATTTTAAAGATAAGTTTTAAATAATTTTTCAACAAACTTTCATTATTCATGGAGAGGGGATGCACTTCCTTCAACTCATATCTCAAAAGTAATACAACAATCCTTAAATATATAATACATATGTATAGCAATCTTTAGGAGGGAGCTTACAACCCTCCATATTCTTCCCTTCGTTATATCACTGCCTCTTATACATCTGGGCCTCATCCGTAACTTCAAATTTGATTGAGCTCTCGATAATATATTTGATTGAGCTCTCGATAGCAAAATATTGAAGAGTTGATTTCTGAGATTTGTTCATGAAATGGATAAAAAAAATTTTTAATTTAAATTTGAAAACAAACTTTTTATTTATGCTCGATATTTGTCTCTTTGCTAACAATGACATTTTGAAATATCATTTTTAACAATATAAAATGTTAATATAAATATAAAATTAATCCTCAAAATACTCTGTTCAATTTAATTTAGTCATCCTTTCCAGCCTTCTCATGCTTTAACCGCAATGATGCTTTTTGAATTATACAGTAGAACTTCGATTATCCGAGCTAATTGAGACCGCTAGTACCTCGTATATCGGAAATCTCGATTAATAGAAACCATGTATAAAAACCTTCCGTGCTAGCGAGTTTAACTAACTATTAAAGTAAAAAAAACTATAGAACGTTCTTTAAATGATAAAAACAAACATATATGAACTTATGCTTCACAGCTAAAAAGATTGAAAAAGAGTGTAATATTTCTTGGAAGGTGAATGCTTTTGTGGGGAAGAAGTGCCTGTAACACCGACAACAAAATAAATGTGTATAATTTTTTCCAAGCTCATTTTGGAAAGGAGAAAAAAAATTAGACTTCCTTATTGACTCAGTTAACAGAAACCTCGGTTAACAGAGGTTCTACTGTACTTGATATAATCAGCATGATGATATCAAGTTATTTTTCCCTTCAAAATCTGGAATACTATTTTAAGTATATTAATGTTTCCATTCAATTATTTCATGTGGTTCTTTGAATTTTTCTAAATATTATCATGGTAAACAAATTTTCTTCTACATAATCCCAATATCATTTTAAATATATTGATCCCCCCATTAAACTATTTTATGAGGCTCCTAGCATTTATATGATCATTCTGAGCAAAGCATTTCTTTCTACATATTCTAGAATACCATGTTATTATAATAAATCATAATTACTTCTTACTTTGGTTTTCACACAATTAGAGAAAGAGGGTATTTAAAAGTTATCATTTTACACAATTTTTTTTCTATTTCTATTCTAGAATACCATGTTAATTATAATAAATCATAATTACTTTCTACTTTGGTTTTCATATAATTAGAACGAAAGGATATTTAAAAGTTATCAGTTTACATATTTTTTTTCCTGCTTCTATTCTAGAATACCATCTTATTATAATAAATCATAATTACTTCTTACTTTGGTTTTCATACAATTAGAGCGAAAGGGTATTTAAAAGTTATCATTTTACACAATTTTCTTCTGCTACTATTCTAGAATACCATGTTAATTATAATAAATCTTAATTACTTCTTACTTTGGTTTTCATACAATTAGAGCTAAAGGGTATTAAAAGTTATCGGTTTACGTAATTTTTTTTTCTGCTTCTATTCTAGAATACCATCTTAATTATAATAAATCATAATTACTTCTTACCTTGGTTTTCATACAATTAGAGCACGAGGATATTTGAAAGTCATCAGTTTACACAATTTTTTTCTCCTTCTATTCTAGAATACCATATTAATTATAATAAATCATAATTACTTCTTACTTTGGTTTTCATACAATTAGAGCGAAAGCGTATTTAAAAGTTATTAGTTTACATAATTATTTTTCTGCTTCTACTCTAGAATACCATGTTAAGCATGATTAATATCATAATTACTTCTTTGAGTTTCATACAATTAGAGCATTGGGGTATTTAAAAGTTATCAGTTATCACAATTTTTTTTTCTACTTTTCAAAAATTAACTATATTATGAAAATTTTTAACAAAAATCATATTATTTAGGAATATTCCTAAAATAACTGTTTAATAAATTCAGTGGTGATAAATATTTTTATGCTTCAATTAAGTAATATGTTGCAATATAATTCTAAAAATAATTTATGGATGTCTAACATCTTTAGATTTTTATTTATATGTGTAATAGTTTCAGCGTTTTCTATCTCATGAGATAAACTTTACATTTGAACAAATCTATTTTTCTTTTCGAAACTATTTCGAAAAATGTGCAAAAAATTTAGTTAATAAAAAATTGTATTTATTTCCAAGCTATTCACCCCTAAAAATCTTACTATTATATGAAAATGCATTAAAAACCACTTTTAACAACTGAAAAATATTTTCTTCATATAGAAAAATGACTTTACGACATCAATTCCCATATCATTACATATTGACATTTATAGAATCAATATTTATTCAAGTATTAAGAATTATATGGGAAAACAATATAGTGTAAAATTTAAACTTAATAGCTTATTACCAATCATATTTTCATTCACACACACACATATATATACATATATATGTTATGATCATCATTATTCTTAATTGAATTATTTAATTAGCTACTGCTGATGTAAACATGCTTAATAAGAATAAAGACATAAAATTTTACTCAAAAAATATATCAAAATATAGTCAAATGTAACTGAAGAGTATTACGATCGTCATCATTCTTAATGGAATTGTACTATTAACTATTGCTGATCTAAACAGGCTAAATAGAAATAAAGACATGAAATTCACTCAAGAGTTATTTCAGAGTATAATCAGATGTAACTGGATGTGTATTACGATCTTCATCATTCTTAATGGAATTGT
This sequence comes from Pardosa pseudoannulata, assembly GCA_032207245.1. Classification (NCBI taxonomy): domain Eukaryota; kingdom Metazoa; phylum Arthropoda; class Arachnida; order Araneae; family Lycosidae; genus Pardosa; species Pardosa pseudoannulata. The sequence goes on along the minus strand of CM063503.1, from coordinate 88,840,368 downwards.
TCAATTAAGTATTGCTGATCTAAACAGGCTAAATAAAGAAATGATATTCGCTCAAAAATTATTTCAAATTATAGTCAAATGTAACTGAATGTGTATTACGATCTTCATCATTCTTAATGGAATTGTTCAGTTAACTATTGCTGAAGTAAACAGGCTAAATAGGAATAAAGACATGATATTCGCTCAAAAAGTATTTCAAAATATAGTCAAATGTAACTGGATGTGTATTACGATCTTCATCATTCTTAATGGAATTGTTCAATTAACTATTGCTGATCTAAACAAGCTAAATAAAGAAATGATATTCTCTCAAAAATTATTTCAAATTATAGTCAAATGTAACTGAATGTGTATTACGATCTTCATCATTCTTAATGGAATTGTTCAGTTAACTATTGCTGAAGTAAACAGGCTAAATAAGATTAAAGACATGAAATTCGCTCAAAAAGTATTTCAAAATATAGTCAAATGTAACTGGATGTGTATTACGATCTTCATCATTCTTAATGGAATTGTTCAGTTAACTATTGCTGAAGTAAACAGGCTAAATAGGAATAAAGACATGATATTCGCTCAAAAAGTATTTCAAAGCATAGTCAAATGTAACTGGATGTGTAGAATCCCGTTTTGGGATAAAGGGTGGTGCCTGTTATCTGAGAGGGGATTTTCGGGGAGGGGAAAATTAACATTAGCCTCACCCTAGAGCCACGTCCCCTCAAGGCTTATGGAGTTCATTGAAAATAGAACGAAAATGTAGGGGAAGCATTTATTTGATTATTGTAGAAAGATCCTACAAGATAAGAAATTTTGATTTAATTTAATTTAATTTCACGCCATAGTACTTTAAATATAATTAACCGAGAAATGGTTTTCTATAGAAGGGTCAACAGTGCAATTGATTATGAAAGCAGATTTCGTAGAAAATTTATTTAACTGCAAGCACTGAATTATCTGTACCTAGACTAGACAAAAATTATATTATTTCTATATTATGAATCGTGAATAGGAACTGCAGCTTTATAAGTCTCACATTTTACCTAAAATTCCATTTTTTTTTTAGAAAAAATAATTTATGCATGAAAGCTTGGTTATTTTTCATAACTAAAAATAAGGAGAAAAGCTAATTTAATTTAATGATTTATAAGGTAAAATGTATCAGTTTTTAAATAGAAAACACATGTCAAACATATTTAACATAATTTTTGTCAATACGGGATTTATTTGCGTATCCTTCCTCTTAAATTACTGTATGTTAGTTTATAAAAAAATTTTTAGTACATAAAACCTTTTATGAGTTTTCACTTGAACATAAATGTAGACGTGTAATTGCAAAAGAAAAAATTTATCCTCTCCAAATACCTCGAAATTTATACCTCTTCTTATCGTAATTATCTTTTTCTGAATACAGCAAGATTATTCAAATAATACATTTTAAATTCAAGTTGGCACTGAATCTTCAAAAGACACGTTGCAAGCGAGTTTACTGCTACAATTTAAAATATAGTTGTAACTATGTGCATTACTATTCTAAACTTAACTTATAATCATATTTTAATGTATATTTAAATACTAAAGGTTTTATCTATTTTTTATTATTTTCACAAATTGCTTATTAATTTTTTTTTTTTTTTGTATTCAAATACATTTCCAAAAGCTGAGATGTTTATATTTTATAAAAAAAAATGTATAGATTCATTTCATATGTTTGGAGGAATAACATACAAAGAAATGTAGAAAATTCGCCTCTGATCTTCTGTTCAAAAGCGGTGAAACCTCACCATTTCACTTTCTTCAACTAAAAAGCATAATCTTCTACATATAAATAAAATTAATATAAAAATGTGCTTTAATGTAGAAAATTTGCCTTTTTTCTCTTGTTTAAAAGTGGTGAAACCTCATCATTTCACTTTCTTAAACTCAAAATAATAATCTTCTAGATATAAATAAAGTTAATATAAAGAGGTATTTTAAAAAATTGCTTTGATTTAACAAAAAAATTTATATTTTATGAAAAAAATCGTATCGATTTATTTCATATATTTGCAGGAATAATATACGAAGAAATGTAGAAAATTCGCCTTTGATCTAATGTTTAAAAGTGGTGAAACCTCATATTTCACTTTCTTCAACTAAAAAGCACAATATTCTACATATAAACAAAATTAATATAAAAAGATGTCTGAAAAAATTGCTTTGATTTAACAAAATAAAAATTTTATTTTATAAAAAAAAAATCGTATCGATTCATTTCATATATTTGGAGGAATAACATACCATGAAATGTAGAAGATTCGCCTTTGATCGCCTGTTTAAGAGTGGTGAAACCTCATCATTTCACTTTCTTCAACTAAAAAGCATAATCCTCTACATATAAATAAAATTAATATAAAAAAGGGGTTTTAAAAACTGCTTTGATTTAACAAAAAAAAAAAATTATATTTTATACAAAAAAAAAAAATCGTGTCTATTCTTTTCATATATTAGGAGGAATAACATACGAATAAATGTAGAAAATTCGCCTTTGATCTAATGTTTAAAAGTGGTGAAACTTCATCATTTCACTTTCTTCAACTAAAAAGCATAATCTTCTATATATAAATAAAATTAATATAAAAATGTGCTTTAATGTAGAAAATTTGCCTTTTTTCTCTTGTTTAAAAGTGGTGAAGCCTCATCATTTCATTTTCTTAAACTCAAAATAATAATCTTCTAGATATAAATAAAGTTAATATAAAGCGGTATTTTAAAAAATTGCTTTGATTTAACAAAAAAATTTATATTTTATAAAAAAATCGTATCGATTTATTTCATATATTTGCAGGAATAACATACGAAGAAATGTAGAAAATTCGCCTTTGATCTAATGTTTAAAAGTGGTGAAACCTCATATTTCACTTTCTTCAACTAAAAAGCACAATATTCTACATATAAACAAAATTAATATAAAAAGGTGTCTTAATAATTGCTTTGATTTAACAAAATAAAAATTGTATTTTATAAAAAAAAATCGTATCGATTCATTTCATATATTTGGAGGAATAATATACGAAGAAATTTAGAAAATTCGCCTTTGATCTAATGTTTAAAAGTGGTGAAACCTCACCATTTCACTTTCTTCAACTAAAAAGCATAATCTTCTACATATAAATAAAATTAATATAAAAAGTTGTTTTGAAAAATTGCTTTTATTTAACAAAAAAAAAATTAAAATGGACTGTAAAGTTAAAAAAATAAATAAAGCAGTGTATGAAAGAGAAATTGTGTGAAAAGATCCTCTATGAAAATTATGCTGATATAGAGAAATTGCTTAAGGAGTTTTTATAGAATTAGGGCTAGATGTTATGATGGGTTGTGTGGCTAGAAATAAAAGGGTGAGGTGCTCAACATTGATATGACATATCACATTGGTATTTTAATATAAATATCCCTTACATAATTAAAAATCATAGATTTGAAGCGCATTTTCGGAAAAAAAAATATATATTATAGCATAGAAAAAATTCCGTTGTCGTTTTTTTTTTCTTTAAAAAAGAAAAAAAAAAGCCACAGGGAAAACGCATTGTAAATGAAGAATATGGGTGAGTCCGAACCCTCACATTCAGGTGAGTAGTCGCGTATGTTACTTCCACTCCACAGGGGAACATACAGTTTTTCCATTTACCAAACTGATTTTTGGGTTTGGTTTGGAGCTCTACGGCCTGCTGCTTAGCAATGTCAAGGCTAATGGAGACAAGGACCTACAACTTAAAGCTGATCCGAACGGCTACAAACATCCATAGTTCTTCAGTCAATTATGTAAGGGAATATTAAATGTGATATGTCATACCAATGGTATATATTGAGCACCCCCAAGCTTTTATTTTTAGTCACACAACCGATCATAACATCTAGCACTAATCCTATAGAAACTCTTCAAACAATTTCTCTATATCAGCATAATTTTCATCGAGGACCTTTTCACAAAATTTTTTTTTCATACATTGTTTTATTTTTTTACATACATTGCTTTTATTTTTAGTCACACAACCGATCATAACATCTAGCACTAATCCTATAGAAACTCTTCAAACAATTTCTCTATATCAGCATCATTTTCATCGAGGACCTTTTCACAAAATTTTTCATACATTGTTTTATTTTTTTACATACATTGCTTTTATTTTTAGTCACACAACCGATCATAACATCTAGCACTAATCCTATAGAAACTCTTCAAACAATTTCTCTATATCAGCATCATTTTCATCGAGGACCTTTTAACAAAATTTTTCTTTCATACATTGCTTTTATTTTTAGTCACACAACCGATCATAACATCTAGCACCAATCCTATAGAAACTCTTCAAACAATTTCTCTATATCAGCATAATTTTCATCGCGGACCTTTTCACAAAATTTTTCTTTCAGACATTGTTTTATTTTTTTTTTTTGCAAACATTGCTTTTATTTTTAGTCACACAACCGATCATAACATCTAGCACTAATCCCATAGAAACTCTTCAAACAATTTCTTTATATCAGCATAATTTTCATCGAGGACCTTTAACAAAATTTTTCTTTCATATATTGCTTTTATTTTTAGTCACACAACCGATCATAACATCTAGCACTAATCCTATAGAAACTCTTCAAAAAATTTCTCTATATCAGCATAATTTTCATCGAGAACCTTTTAACAAAATTTTTCTTTCATACATTATTTTATTCTTTTTTAACTTTTCAGTGCATTTTAAATTTTAAGCAGTAGTATTCGAAAGCACGAACTCCGATACCAAAGAGCAGCGACAATAATCTGATTTTTTTCTCCAATCTAATTTTTATAATTGAATATTGTATTGTCACTGAAAGTGAACTGATGTGCAAAATTTCAGTTCTCTAGCTACGAAAGATAGTTAAAAATTGATTATAAAATATCAACTGACACACCAGTGAAGATAAATAAAAGCGATTAAAAAGTATTGTTCTGTGAGAGATATGTTTTATATTCACTGTTGTCAGCAGAGTTATTTCGTATCTTCAGGAACACGAATTGACGAAATGATAGACTGTACGACTATAAAACTGTAAATATATCTTTCTTATTAGTAATTTTTCTGAGCATTCAATAACATTTCCAAAATTTGAGATTTGTTTATATTATATTAAAAAAAATCGTACCAATTTATTTCCTATCTTGGGAGGCATAACAAACTATGAACTGTAGCAAATTCTTCTTCAATCTGTTTATAAATGGTGAAATCATTTATTAAGGAGAAAATTTTCCTAATCCGGTTTCGAGGCACTGCAAATTAATACCCTAATCATTTTCCTATTGTTCAACTAAAAGGCATATAGTCTTAAAAAAGTACATAAAAACAATATTGTTTTGTTATAAATACATCTTGTATTCACTATTGTCAGCAGAGTAATTGCGTATCTGACGAATTCAAACGAGACAGAAAGCGAGGAAAAATGTTTAAAAAGAAAGAAAAAGGCTCGCTATGTCTAGGTTTATTAGTGAAGATTCACAAAAGGTATTGTTATCGCTTTTTCAATATTATTGTTTTCGGGTTTATCTTGAGTCATTTAATGAGGATATTTGCTACAGTATGCTGAATGGGACCTTAAAAATTTTTTGTTGGAGTTTGTTTAATACAGTTCAATCAGGGAGTAACGTTCGATAAAGTAATGAACAAGTTTTCAAGATATATATGAACATCCAGATCTTTAAAGTGGCATTCTTGTAAAATGAGGGGAAAAAAGTAGATTAATTGGCAATTCTTGAATATAGAAACATTCTTTCATGAGTTCATTTTGAATAGAGTCTATATAGAAAAAGCCTGTTTGTATATTTCCCTCACTATATTTGGTGATAAGAACACAAGCCAATCATTTTTCTATGGTTGCCAAAGGACTTAGTTACGTCCCTACAAATATACTCCCTCTCTGTCTCTCTCGTACGCACGTGTCGAATGATGGCCAATTGGTTAGGGTGCTAGCCTTCGGTACCGGAGTTCGTGAGTTCGAATTCCACTGTGGCATGGATGTTCGGAATCGGCTTTAAGCTGTAGGTCCCGATCTCATTAGCCCTCGTGTTGCAAAAAGTATACCATAGTACTCCAAACGAAACCAAACCAAACCTCATACGCACGTAAATGGCCGAATGGTACAGCGCTGCTCATCGGTGTTGGAGTTCACGTGTTTGGATCCCGTTGATGGCATTGATTTTTGCAGTCCTTCGGAATCTGCTTTAATCACTAGGACCTGATAATATTAGCCCTCGTGAAGCAAAACAGTAGACGTAGTCCTCCAAACCAAACCAAACATATATATGCGTGTGTGTATATTCTAGCTGTTTTTACTATGCTGTTCATTCTGGGAATACACACACACACGCATAATATATACAATCAAACCTGTCTATCTCGAATCTCTTGGGAGTAAAATAAAAATCGAGATGAACAGGTTTCGAGATACATAGGTTTTATGAAAATAGACTAAGAAAATTTCTTTACACAATACAAAAGATTGAAAATTTGAAGTACTTTTAGTTTTATTTGCATATCTTACAGAAAGTAATCCGTTATTAGTTTTTGATGCAAAACTTTTTTTAGACTGGACAATTTTTTGTAGTTTTGACATAGTGGCGAAACAATCCTGATCAATATTTTCTTGGGATTCGAGAAAAATTATTAGTGTTTCAATGGCTTTTTCTGTTTTTTTTTTTTTTTTTGGCGTAACAACTCTTTCTACATCGATCTTGCCTTCTTTGTCGTGATCCTCTTAATCATCAGAAGTTCCCCGAACGTTTTTTAAAATTTTGGAATCAGTTAATAATGTTCCGCTCGTTACCACTGATTCATCTACTTCTATAAAATCTTTAAATGAAGTGTCAGTATTCAGTTTCTCTCTGATAATCATCCATTCCTTCGGGTTTTCATCCGTTACCTAGGCCGGTTGCTCTTCGGTTTCCTTTAGATGTTGTTCTCCGACTGGGCATTTTTAGTACAATTCCCACCCAGTCCCTGACCAAATAATCCCCCCGAGAGAGAAAACTAGAAGTGTATTTCCTGGAAATGGGAACTTGTGCGGTTCTCAACGCAATAAGACTCTAAACTGGAATGTTGTGTTTCTTACGAAAATTCGATATAGACAGGTTTGGGAAAAAAATAATTTGAGATAGGTTTGGAAAATACGTTAAATTTTTATTGAAAATGTAGGGAAATTGAAAAAATTCGACACAGGCAGGTTTTGAGATAAGCAGGTTTCGAGATAGACAGGTTTGACTGTATATATATGTGGAAGTGTATTACTCAGAAACTATAGAGATATATTAGCTGCTTCATATATTTGAGTCACAGTGACAGCAAGTCTTATTTCAAAGCCACCTCACCCTCTCCAGAGAAAGAAAAAAAAATGTTTTTACTACAGTCGGAAGAGCTGTTTTTACTGTGCTATTATCGGAAGAAAGGACGTTTTCTTGTTCAGTTATTATCAGAGCAAATCGCAATCTGCTCTTCCCACGTATCGGAACATAGTTAATGGCAGGGGGAAAAACAAGTGAACAGAGGTAATGATTTTGGACAGTGTCATTTTTATTCTTTTAACAGTTTTCAGACGGAATGCCATGGCTTCAGTTTTTGAAATGATTCATAGCTCAACTACGTTAGATTTGCCTTGAAGCCTTCGGATTTGTACAGTGTATATAAAGCAATTAGCATTCAGTAGATTTAGCATAGGTCTTATGTTTTTATTTCTCATATACTGAGATTAACAATACTTTTTGAATCATTAACGGGACGTGGTACACCAAAGAGGATTTGGGACAGCTTCATTTTTATTGTTTTAACACTAGCTGAATTGATTTCTTATGAAATGCCATTTCTTCGGTCTTTGAAAACATTCATGGCTTAACTACATTCGATATGAATATTTTATTCCCGCCTTCAAACTTCCTACAGCAAAAATTTAGACTAATTTTTGAAGATTCAGCATAATCCCAATCGCTAATTTGCGATATTTACAAATTACTTTTGAATCTTTAAGGAGACATAATGCGTCAAATCTTTGGTGGTTAAAACTTTGTTTTTTCATTATTACTAGCCCAAATCATCAAATTACACATGTACTCAAAATTTAAAATCTGTGTCTTCATTATTTCAGATGTTATTTACAAATACGATGTCAGTTATAAGAGCTCTATTAAATAAATGAAAACTTTATATGGTTCTTTCTCGGTGTTTGCTTTTCCATCAATTACATACATTAAAAAGGATAAAGAATTTTTTTAAATTCAACATACAAGTATTTACTGTACAGGTTTTCAATAACGCATAGGATAAAAATATGCATAGAATTAATAATGAGTAACTTATTTCCTTTTTATATACAAATATATCCAATATACTATCAAATTTCATTGTTTTTCAACATACTAGACGCTAAAACTTAATTTTAGAGATATCTGAAAGTTCAGGTCCAGTCTTGTGTAAAATATTTTATTTGATCTCAAAGTTGAGACAAAAATATTAATCTGTTAAAAAATTGAAAGATATAAAAAAAACTTTTAAATTTGAATTAAATTACCTTTTTAATCAAGCTTTACTTTCCTATACAGACTTTGAATTGGATTCAAAATTAAAACAGTTACAACGTCTGTCATAATACTTTTAAAAATATATTTCCAAATGGTAACATATTACTCAGGGAGTTATTACAGTAAGTAGCTTCTTTTTTATATGCAAATAAATACAATAAACTATTATACTCCATTGCACTTTTAAGTAGATGTATGTTTTTGGGTCTGTAGTCACATATGATTAAAAACAGTGTTCATGCATTAACAGTATTGATACAGTTCGTGCAGTACACATTATTCATTGAGTGATTGAGTGACTTGACACGGAGGGCAACACATCACATACAGAGGAGGATTTAGATAATACAGTCAAGAAATATAACTAGTACTGACTGGTGTGAAAACTCGGAAATTACTTATTCTTGGCTTTAAAAAAATAGCTATGTAAATATTGCAATTTTTCTGCTTTGAAAAATTACTAACAATTCGTTGCTTATTCAAAATATGTTGCATTTAATGATTATAAATGATTTTTAATAGTTTTATGATTACAATGCATCTAACATAAACGTTTTGCATATTGGGCTAATCGTTGAACAAACAGGAAAAAACTGCTCTACTAAAATACCAGCACCTCTTTCTCATTCGCATTACCAGAACATATCATATATCCCTAACTTCGGCAATTTGTTTCCTGACTCGCATCCTCTCTCTTTCTGTATCCTTAAAATGTTTTGGCTCTGAAGCAAATTATTTTAGGCCTTAAAGCAAAGCCAAACAACCCTTTTGTAGAAAATAATCAGTTTTCAACCCAAACTACCGCTCTATCATCTACACATAGTAAATAGAGAGTTTCCTGTTGCAATTGAAGAAAAACTAAACACCTTGGGCTCTCATATAAACATCTTTACAGGCGGCTCCATGTTGGAAGGAAGAGCAGGAGCGACTTTCGAAATTTTCATTATATCAAAAGTTTACTACTCTGGTCAGTGTCTTTGAATAGCATCTGCACAGTTGTTCGGCAGATCTTTCGGCAATCCAGGAAGCACTTAATTGGCTCTTAGTAAATTGCTCAGAGGCAGGCGTCGCGCACATTTCGGACAGTCAAACAAGCCGAGAACTATTATGAAATTTCATCAGTAGGACCCCAAAGTCTTCCTTCTTTCGGTTCTTTAAAATAACTAACAGGATCACTCTGCACAAGTTAAAAGTGCCATAGGTCAATGAACTTGCAGATCCGTTGGTGAAATATGTTGCTAAAAGCTTATTAGCAAAGGAACTATCTACCTCAGAAATCTACATAAAAAATAAAATAAAATCTGCAGTGTTGGTTGAATTGGAACTGTGTATACCAGATCTGACCAGGACTGGCATAAATACATAACTGAAGCCCCCTCGGACTATATTTTACTCACCCTTTATAAAAACTTGAATAACAGTCCATGACCTGTTCCCTGCATACTTCAAGCGTTTCCTCCCAATAGATTATTCGGAAAATTGTGTCTGTGGTCAGCTTGGGAATGAAAAGCACTAAATGTTTCACTGCTCATTAACCTCCTCGATGCATTTCAAAAATACCTCAATCGGGATTAGAAAAATTCTAGACCATGGAAATTAACAAAGGAAAAGTCCCACGCACTAAGGTATAGCACTTGTTCCCTTGGTAGGTACAAAACCAGGAGACTCTCACAAACATAAACCTATGGGAATCTCTTAATTCTCTGCGTAAAATGAAAAGTTTACAGCCATCAGTCGTTTATCATTTATGTATAGCGATTTCACCTTTTACTCACGTATTCATTTATTTGTAGAAGCTCGAATTTCCACAAGTTAACCCTGATAGTAAAATTCCATTGTATTTTGATGTAACTTTTCTATTGTCTAGTAGTGTTCTTCTTGCCGTATGTATCTGTTTTTTTTATTTTTTGTGTATTTTCCTCTGTGTTGCTATTACTATCGCAAGGCCATATCTTTCTATTTAGTGTTTTTACCGATTATGTTCGCCGTTTTGTTTCTGGAAAGGGCGGACCCATGTTTGGCGACCCCTTTACTTTTTAGCCTCCTATTGTTCGTTTGTTTTGCTTGTTGAGGTTGGATATGGTTACATGATGGGGTTTTTCATAGTTTGTGACATGTTGGTTTTGTATGTGGGTTTCGTTGAGGCTTCTCTCGGCGAATGGAATAGGGTTCTTCTTTGGTCTCGAGACTTTAAGTCGTTGTGACTCATGACTTTGGGGCTGTTTATCTGTCGGAATCTCTGACTTTGTTTTCGGTTGGATCGTGCAGGGGTTTTGTTGTTCTGGACAAACTGTATCAGTGGGTACATTAATACCCTAACACCCATTTAAGGGTTGACAGTATTGACATATTTTTCAAAGAATTTTAGTTTTTTAAAAATAATAATAAGTCGCATTGAAAATTTCCTAGTATAGTACTATTTATTTTGAATTGAGTGAGTATGTAAGCAGCTGCGTAGACATAATTGTGAGGTGGGTGTGGCCGGCACCGATATCAGTTTTGAGGCAAAACGTTGCTGGTTTTGTATTTACCCGTTCCCTTAGTCCTTTTGTTAATTGAAAACAATGTAATTAAAGATGTAGATTGATATATATATATATATATATATATATATATATATATATATATATATATATATATATATATATATATATATATATATATATATATATATATATATATATATATATATACATATATATATATATATATATATATATATATATATATATATATATATATATATATATATATATATATATATATATATATATATATATATATATATACATATACATTTATATACATATGTGTGTGTGTGATGATGATATTTTAACCTAAAACTAATCAATGTAATCAGAACTGTATTTTAAAATAAATTTCGGGAGAATCTTTCTTCTTTGTCTGGGAAATTGACGCCTTCGCATACACCAAAATTAATTCCTGCTTACTTCAGCACTCCTTATATAACTTAGTTTGTGTTATCACATAACTAACCATAAAAGACTAATTGGCTGGCTGACATACCTATATATAATATCATATACTTGTTTTCGCCCAGGAAGTCCTTTAGATTTGATGATAAATAAAGCTCACCTTTTGTATTTTAAAATGTCCGTGTATTCTCTTCTGTCACCTCTTCGGTCTACCAACTCCTCCAATTTGAATCCCCTTTTTACATTTGTGATAGGTTAAAACGCTCATTAAATAAAAGTTCATGCTCATCATACGTGACTTAATACATTTTGCATGTAGATCTATCAGAAAATCCAACCCAGTTAATTAATACCCAGCTTTGGTTTTGTAAAGGATAAATTGATTAGCGGAAAAAATATGTTTACGATTTTCCGCATCATTAGCAAATTATTCATAAAATGATGAATAATTTTGAATTTGTCACTTACGGTACACTTCATTTACTTTACGATTTGACTCGTGATTTAAGAATATCCACTTGAATATTTTTTGTTCCGACTTTCCATAAAAGCTTAGCAATAGGAGATATTCTTGTTTCTACTAATGAAAAAAACTGCATGTCTTATTCTTCTATTCTATTTACTAAGCGAGAATATATTTTCCTTTACATCTATGTGAACATTTCGTAATCTAATCTCTGCATGTGTTGAAACACTACATCGAGATAAGAAGAAAGGGAAGTGGGAAAAACTAATGATTTTTTTTATTTGTTTATTCACCACTTGGTGATCAAGAGTGATTTTTTCGTTTTTGGTTTTTCCTATTCAAAAAATATCCGTTGTATATAGAATACAAATTTGTACTAAAATGACAGAGGATTCTAAAAACCGACATTCATTGTTTTTAACAGGGTTTTTTTTAATGCAATATGCAAGCTTGCAACTGCTTAGGTACTTTCAAAAAGGTGAGAAAAGTGACAAATAATATAGAATAAGTGACTAAACATTGAAAAAAAAAAGCATTTTTTTTCTCCTCTTGATTACAGATGCTATATTAAGATTTTTCTATTTATTTTAACTCTAAATCAAATGATTCATGCATGACATGATTTTAGAGTCAAATACAAAAAAGGTTAAAAATTTTGTTTAATACAACTCAACATTGCTTTTTATTCAAGAAAATCTATAAATTAGATTTGAATACATACAATACATTAATTTTATAATCACAATTTTCTGCATATATTAATGATGTTTTGAAATATGTACATAGCTAGATTAGAGTATCTAAACAAAAATTGTGAAGAAAAAGAAAAAGAGAAATGTGTGCTTTGACATAAATTACTTTAATGTATTAAATGTACATTTCAGTACAAATGTAGATTGCAGGAACTTCTTTACGACTTTTAAAATCCCTAAATTCTGGAAATATATGACTAATTACATTTTAATAAGAAAAATAAGATTAGAGCAGCACATTTTTGGTCTTTTACTAAGATATTTTGTTATTAATTCAAATTTTCTTTTTTCAACAAGACTTTTGCTGTGATACACCATGAAAAAAGTGACTAAAAGTGACTTTTTATTTAAAAAAGGGACTAAAAGTGATCAATTGTAAAAGAAGTGACTAAAGGTGAGAAAAGTGACGGAATTGCAAGCCTGAATATGTCATGAAAAATATATTTTTGTAAAGTGTTTAAAATATTAATTACTGAAATTAAAGTTATGAACTGTAACATGTTACTGAAATTACATGACAGGGACAGAAATTATTATCTGAGCTGATACTATCTGAAAATAAGGTTTGCAGAAATAAATAAATAAATTTTATTTCTTTTAAAACAACTATTTATTTCATATGTGTAAGAACTCCTGATTTTACAGAAATGTAGGTCAATTTCTCAAAATAATCTTAAAGCAAATGTTATTTACCTTGATACTGTATTTTTAAAATAAATTTTAGATACATAAATAAATAGCCTACATTAATACATTGCTATATTATGAATTAAATAACTTCACTATTACATAATTGAATTTAATTCCATCACATTTAAAGTTGAATAGCACTATCTTCTTTTTCTTTACGTAATTTTCTCTCCTAATCCCATACATGAAATCAAAGATCTGAGTAGCAATAATAATTTTTTAGGCTAATATTATCTATATAAAATAAAGTTTATAGCAGTAAATAAATTTTCTTATATTTCTTTTAATAATTTTCACGTATACAAACAAATAAATTCGTTCTAGTACTTGAAATATGAAAATAGAATTATAGGAAAATTTCATGAAGTTATTTTAAGACAAAGTGAAAGTAATAAATGCTACTTAGATTGATATTATATTAAAAAAATATATTGTAGAGCCATAAATAAATATCCTTCACTATTTCATCAATTTATTATCATTTAAATAACTTTTATTATTTTATAACTGAATTTACTGAACAAGAAATCTACCTTTTCTCTCTTTACACAATTTTTTCCCTAGTACCTTATATGAAATCAAAATTATTTCACATCATAGAGGCAGTGATAATTATATGGGTTGATGTTATCTGAATAATGCAAGGTTTGATGCAATAAATAAATTTTATTCCATTCATTACTAAGTTACTGTTTATTACATATATGAAAAAAACTCATCCTTCCGTTACTTCCAACTTCAACAGAATTATAGGAAAGTTTCACAATGTTATCATAAACCAAAGTGAAAGCAATAAATGTCCTTTGTTATTTCTTTGATTTATTAGGGTTTAAATAACCTGCATTATTTCATAATAGAATTTAAAACCAGAGTTAAAGTACAGCAACACTATCTTTTCTTTTATTACGTAATTTTGTCTCCTAGCTCCTTACAAGAAACCCTAGTCCAGAACAGCAGTAATAATTAATTCGGCTAATATTATCTGAATAAAATAAAACATATAAGTAATGAATAAATATTTTCGTATTTTTTTAAAAGCTACTGTTTATTTGACACATAATTTCGTTTTATTTCTTCATATTTGAGAACAACAGAGTTATAAGAAATTTTCACGAAGTTATTTTAAGACTAAGTGAAAGCAATAAATAAATGTTCCTCTTTATTTCGTAATTTATTATGATTTAAATAACATGTATTATTTCATAATTTAAACCACCGAGTTAAAGTTCAGCAGCTCTAGTTTTTTTTTTTATTATCTAATTTCGTCTCTTAGCTCCTTACAAGAAATCAAAATTTTGATCAATAATAATTAATTATGCAAATATTATATGAATAAAATAAAACTTACAAGTAATGAATAAATATTTTCGTATTTCTTTAAAAGCTACTATTTATTAGACTCATAATTTCGTTTTACTTCTTCATATTTGAGAACAGAGTTATAAGAAATTTTCACTATGTTGTCATAAGACAATGTGAAATCAATAAATGTCCTTCGTTATTTTCTTAATTTATTATGGTTTAAATAGCCTGTATTATTTCATAATAGAATTTAAAAGCAATGTTAAAGTATAGCAGTTCTATCTTTTATTTTTAATACGTAATTTTGTCTCCTCCTTACAAGAAATCCTAGTCCAGAGCAGCAGTAATAATTAATTCGGCTAATATTATCTGAATAAAATAAAACTTATAAGTAATGAATAAATATTTTCGTATTTCTTTAAAAGCTACTATTTATTAGACTCATAATTTCGTTTTACTTCTTCATATTTGAGAACAGAATTATAAGAAATTTTCACAAAAGTTATCATAAGGCAATGTGAAAGCAATAAATGTCCTTCATAATTATCTTAATTTATTATGATTCAAATAACCTGTATTATTTCATAATACAATTTAAAACCAGAATTTAAGTATAGCAGCTCTATCTTTTATTTTTATTACGTAATTTTGTCTCCTCCTTACAAGAAATCCTAGTCCAGAGCAGCAGTAATAATTAATTCGGCTAATATTATCTGAATAAAATAAAACTTATAATTAATGAATAAATATTTTCGTATTTCTTTAAAAGCTACTGTTTATTTGACACATAATTTCGTTTTACTTCTTTATGTTTGAGAACAGCTATAAAAAAATTATCACAAAGCTATTTTAAGGCAAAGTGAAAGCAATAAATAAATGTTCCTCTTTATTTCATAATTTATTATGATTTAAATAACATGTATTATTTCATAATTTAAACCACCGAGTTAAAGTTCAGCAGCTCTAGTTTTTTTTTTATTGTGTTATTTCGTCTCCTAGCTTCTTACAAGAAATCAAAATCTTGATCAGCAGTAATAATTAATTATGCTAATATTATCTGAATAAAATAAAACTTATAAGTAATGAATAAATATTTTCGTATTTCTTTAAAAGCTACTATTTATTAGACTCATAATTTCGTTTTACTTCTTCATATTTGAGAACAGAGTTATAAGAAATTTTCACTATGTTATCATAAGACAATGTGAAATCAATAAATGTCCTTCGTTATTTTCTTAATTTATTATGGTTTAAATAGCCTGTATTATTTCATAATAGAATTTAAAAGCAATGTTAAAGTATAGCAGTTCTATCTTTTATTTTTATTACATAATTTTGTGTCCTAGCTTCTTACAAAAATCCCAGTCCAGAACAGCAGTAATAATTAATTCGGCTAATATTATCTGAATAAAATAAAACATATAATTAATGAATAAATATTTTCGTATTTCTTTAAAAGCTACTGTTTATTAGACTCATAATTTCGTTTTACTTCTTCATGTTTGAGAACAACAGAGTTATAAGAAATTTTCACGAAGTTATTTTAAGGCTAAGTGAAAGCAATAAATAAATGTTCCTCTTTATTTCATAATTTATTATGATTTAAATAACATTTATTATTTCATAATTGAATTTAAACCACCGAGTTAAAGTTCAGCAGCTCTCGCTTTTCTTTTATTGTGTTATTTCGTCTCCTAGCTTCTTACAAGAAATCAAAATCTTGATCAGAAGTAATAACTAATTATGCTAATATTATCTGAATAAAATAAAACTTATAAGTAATGAATAAATATTTTCGCTTTTCTTTAAAAGCTACTATTTATTAGACTCATAATTTCGTTTTACTTCTTCATATTTGAGAACAGAAATATAAGAAATTTTCACAAAGTTATCTTAAGGCAAAGTGAAAGCAATAAATGTTATTTGCCTTGATATTATATTCATAAAATATGTTTTAGAGCAATAAATAAATATCTTCCGTTATTTCATTACTTTATTGAAAATGATCGTTTCTGATCCGATATATTCAGCATTTGACATTTCTTTCCCTCCAAAAGGGAACATAAATGATAAAACATTCCCATTCTTTTTCTCCCTTTGCAATCTATGTATAAAATATAAAAAGAGAAACGTCAGCATTACTTCAATTCCATACACATTTCGGTTCCGCCTGGTATCGGCAGAACCCGATAGAACCGGAAAAGACACTACCCGGAAGAAAGAACGAAGAAACGGTTTTAGAAAAGGGACGAAGAGTGAAAAGAAGGGAAGGGAAGGAAGATTGGGGGGGGGGGAAAGCAGGGATTTAATCGATGACAAGTTTCGTTTTGATTTCTCTTTTTAGCAATTCCCTTGGCGACTATGTCTATCTCCCTTACTGGGGAAATAGAACATCGAGGAAAACTGACAAGGTCTCTCTGTAGCTATGTTCTGTAATTTTATTAGACTATCGTTGTATGCAGAGGAGCTATTCTAGAACTTTAGAGGTTAAAACTGATAGAAATAAACTGCTTAGGCACTAATTCGGTATTTGTTTGAAGATGTTGTATTTGCTTGGTTGAACTTTTCAACATTAATTATATTTTAACATATATATCAGCCCCGAAGGCAAAATCTCTTCGAAATTATGTTCTGTACTTTTATTGTACTGTATCGTTTTTTGTAGAGAAACCCTGTTAGCACTTTAAATGCTTAGAAACTGGAGATATTAAATTGCTTAGACACTGACTCGATATTTCTTTAAAGATACTGCATTTGCTTGGATGGACTTTTATACCTTATTTTGCTATATTTTTAGCATATTAGATCAGCCCAGTAATGATAACTCTTTAAAGCTATGTTCTGTAATTTTATTAGACTATCGTTGTATGCAGAGGAGCTATTCTAGAACTTTAGAGGTTAAAACTGATAGAAATAAACTGCTTAGGCACTAATTCGGTATTTGTTTGAAGATGTTGTATTTGCTTGGTTGAACTTTTCAACATTAATTATATTTTAACATATATGATATCAGCCCCGAAGGCAAAATCTCTTCGAAATTATGTTCTGTACTTTTATTGTACTGTATCGTTTTTTGTAGAGAAACCCTGTTAGCACTTTAAATGCTTAGAAACTGGAGATATTAAATTGCTTAGACACTGACTCGATATTTCTTTAAAGATACTGCATTTGCTTGGATGGACTTTTATACCTTACTTGCTATATTTCAGCATATTAGATCAGCCCTAAAATGTAGTCTCATTAAAGCTATACTCTGTTATTTTATTATACTTTATGCAGAGGAATCATGACGAATACTGTAGATAGTAACAAACTGGTGGTATTAAATTACGTAGACATTGATTCGATATTTCTGTAAAGATATAGTATTTGCTTGGATGGATATTTTTACACTAATTACTATATTTCAACATATAGATCAGCCCTGTACAGTTGAATGATTACTAATTGGCTAGCACACTTTGTTCAAAATTTTAAGAACAGGCTTCGAGTATTTGAAAAAGGTGAAAATTACGTCAAAACCATTAACTTCCATTAAAATAAGTTTTCCCTAAAAATGAGTTTAACCGATCAAGGCTTGGCGTTCCTGTTTTGGAACGCTAAGCCTTGATCGGTAAACTAAACAGTTTGTAGAACTTTCATGCCTTCTCAGAACTAATTTTCTTTTTCAGCGAAAGTAGATTGCAATCCTTATTCGTAATTTTCGAGTTTATATATATATATATATATATATATATATATATATATATATATATATATATATATATATATATATATATATATATTAACGCTTTATGATATTTCGAGCGTCTTTCATAAATTTACTTTCTTGGTAAGAACATTGACTAAAATAATGATACATCCTTATACATTATAAAATTTCATTTTACAGTACTATATTTACGTGCGATAGTAAATAAATCTCTTATCATAAAGTATTTTCTTTTTCATAAATGGCATCATTTGATGTTTAAAATGACAGCTGATCACTAATGAGGACGGGCTGTAATATGCAAAGTCGAATAAATTTTATATTTCTTTTACTCCGTACAGTTTATAATAACTTAGATTTAAGGTATTTCTCAGCATGTATTCAGTAGAAATGCGTCTACGATTTATTGGATAAAATTTAGTTAAAATGAAGTCTTCATTAGGTGTCATATGAATTTACAGTAGCTCATATACAGACAGTAATTTAATAAATGCAAAGATGATCATACACTTTAAGAGTGATCCCATTTCGTGACTACCATGCACATATAAAATTTTCGAAATTACGTTATAGATGATTAATTAATTTCCGTAAGTCTTATGATCAACATAAGTATAAATATTATTAGACTGAAGCGTTGAATACAAAAGTACCATGCTCTAACTTTATTTGGTTATAAATTAGTTACATAAAATTGCTTAGGCAATGATTTGATATTTCTACAAATATATCGTATCTGGTTAGACGGATTTTTATATTAGGTTTGTATTGCTGACATAGTTTCATTAACTATTTTTTGTTTCATACGTCAATGTATCTTTGAAACTATATATTTTTCTCTCATATTTGCTTATCTGAAATTATCTTAATTGTCATAAAACTGTAATTTGGGGGAATTTGACCGTAATAATTAGCTTATGCTGAAATTAAGAGATTTTGAACATACAGAAATTTTATGTAAAAGAGTACTTAAATATAACATTTATTTAGCATTTATTTTATGTATTATTTTATTTATTTATTTAGAGGAATAAAATCAATCACAAAACATAAATATTTTCATTGTAATCATTTTAACTGACTATATTTTTGGCAATCTTAATACACATGCATAAAAAAATTACGAATTTTTCGATGTTTTACCCAAATTCAAAGGTAGTAAAAATAAGATTTTAATCAGTAATCTTAAGTACATCTATCAACACCGAAAGTCCGAATGATGGCCAAAAGAATTGAAATCTTCTTTCAAAATATGTTTAAAGAGACTTGGAGCCATGAAAATCTTGAAAAGTATAAAGCTTTTATAAAACAAAAATTTGGTCTAAACATGTCTTTTACATTTTATTTTAAGTGAAGGGTTATCATGTGAATCTGCTGTAAGTCATTAATGGTGTCTTAACAGTAATATGGTAAGTGCATTGTTTTTGCAGTTTTTGAGTTCTGTATTACGTGACTACCTACAAATTCAAACTTTCCAAAATTACTTTCTGTGTGATCATATGATTTCCATAAGCTAGTCTTACCTATGGTTTATTACCAGCACCCATGTTTAAATAATAAATATATCCTACATACTAACAAACGACCTTGAGGATTTCGACCAAATAATGAACCTCTGTTGTAGAGCCTCTTTCAAGATAAAATTACCTGCTCAAAAACCATCGAATCTTTATGGTAGAGTTGAAAAAAACAGCACTTATCGCTTTTCGTCACGATCCGATTCTTTCAGTGTGAATTGGGTAATTTTATTTATTTCACATTCCAGACTTCACATCAAAGTTTAAAAAAATTGCAGACATTCACAAATTTTCTTAATTCATAATAACTTTTGATTGACATCACTGTAAAATCAAAACTGGTAACATGACCACAATGCTACGTCATAGAAATCACTGGAATTTTAAGAAATTTAAGTAGTGCCATCTATCGAACGTAAGATGAATCAGTCTCTGACAATCGCTATTGTGGAAGAGCAAGGGTATATAGATAAAGCATGTTTTAATTTAAATTATTAATAATAGTAAAAAACGAAACGAAATACTGCTGTGGTAAAATATTAGGCACATTTCAGTTATCCCAAACAATAAACTTATTACTGAAATTAACTATTTTTCAGTCTTATAATAATTCTATATTAGTATAAAATGATATCGGAACATTAAATTAAGTTGTGAAGAATTTATATTAATCATATGTTTAATGAAATAACGTGTCTAAATGCATATATAGTAAAATTTGTGTATAACGAAGCTGTTTATAACAATAAACCTCTCTATAAATGTATTTTCTTTAATCCTTATCTACTCAATAAAAAATTCCCAATAGGTTACTAATTTTGGCTTAAGTATTTAAAAATTTAATTATTTAAATAAAGTTAAATTATATCTTTAGATACAATTCATGATATATGCATATTATGTACTATCTATCATTCGATCATTACCACGAAACCTTCTATCATTCTATTAATTATAGCTTTTATTATTTTTTCTTTTAAAACATGCCTATTAGTACATCAATTAAAAATAAATAGCAGGGTTAATAAATAACCAAAGTTGGAAACCGCTGCCCTACACTATCGTTATAGATAAGTTTTACTGTATAAAACGGCATCAGAATCTATCGTATAACCGAAAAACTTGTCGTTCTCTTACTTACCAATAGAGTTCATCATTTCACTCGGAGAATCATCTGTCGCCTTGTCACTTGTTCAAGAAAAATCGGGTCGGATGTTACTGCTTGATGTTACCAAGCGCATATCCCGAAGCAACTAACATCCGCAAGGGTTGATATCTGCCCGATTTGCCTCACTGACGAAGGAATGGAAAAGAACTGTTTGCAGGAAACAGGGTAGGGAGATTCACCCCGACCAACGAACAAAATATCTTTGTTTTTCGGGACGAGGAAGACATTCTTGAGGGAAGTCAGATGAAATAGTGGACAATCAAAAGGAGGGGGACTTTTGCATTTATTGGATTTTCTAAGAAAAATGGTAAAGAAAGAAATTAGAATTCACATAACGGATAAGTCAATGAAAATATAAGCAATGAACTACCTCATAAAATATCTGAAAATATTTATATAAAATTACTCATTTGAAGCTTATTGGACTTTGCTTAGATTATACCAAAGATTAGAAAGCATTTACAATAGATAGGTACAAATATTTTCAGAATAATAAAATATAGGTGTACATTCTCGTAACAAATGTTATACATCTTTCTCTCCATCCTAGCACCGTCGAACGATGGCC
>CM063503.1:88801182-88813682 GCA_032207245.1 Pardosa pseudoannulata | reverse complement strand
TGTGTGTGTGTGTGTGTGTGTACTGACGGATTATACACGACGTAGCCTGGGAAAGAAGAAAGTTTTAGACTTTTCCATCACATTCAATGCAAGGAAAATTAAACTTCCATAAGTAACTGAAATATCTACAACCCACCCCCACCCTCCATGTTTATATATATATATATATATATATATATATATATATATATATATATATATATATATATATATATATATATATATATATATATATGTGTGTGTGTGTGTATATATATATACATACATATATATATGGTGTGTAGTTAATATTTGGTTTTTAATAATTGAATTAGTTCTAAAAAATTTTTAAAACATATTAACAAATTCTTCCCACTTAAATAGAGATAAACTGCATTCCTTTTTTATGAATATTATATATATATATATATATATATATATATATATATATATATATATATATATATATATATATATGATATATAAAGTTTTTAGTTATCTAACTAAACATAAGTTGTGAATAAAATACAATATTATAAACAGTACTTACTCTGGTTTATAAATGACCCTGATATATATATATATATATATATATATATATATATATATATATATATATATGTGTGTGTGTGTGTGTGTGTGTGTGTGTGTGTGTGTGTGTGTATACTGACGGATTATACACGACGTAGCCTGGGAAAGAAGAAAGTTTTAGACTTTTCCATCACATTCAATGCAAGGAAAATTAAACTTCCATAAGTAGCTGAAATATCTACACCCCACCTGCACCCTCCATGTATTTTTAATATATATATTCTTTGAATAGTACTTGTCACCTTTACTGGCGTTCGTAGAACTGGTTTTGGGCAAATATGACTCCAAACTTACAAAATTGGAAAGTTAGGAGAATATTTCTAAAACTAATAGGAAGTGAAGAAAGCGGATAGCATCAATGCTAGCCACTTGATTGCCTTCTAATTTAAAAATTAAGGAGTTTTTAAGGACCTTTGACAAAAATTAAGTAGTTTTAAGAGCCCTTAAAAATGAAAACTAAAATTAAGGAGATCTTAAGGACTTTTAAGGACCATGGGAACTCTGATTAATATACATCTGAGTCAGAATTTATTATTCAAAAATTTAAATAGTGTATATTTCGTCCAATCACAACTCGGAACTGTTTCTTAAAGTAAGTACAGCCCTCCCTATCCTTTCACTAAGAGGCTCCTCCCTGCATTTTGAAATAACAATAAAAATGCCTACCACAAACAAAACCTGGAACTAATTGCCTTAACTACTGTAGAAGTACTTAACATTTATCAGAATTTTAATTTATTGAGAGCACAAAGGTGATAAAAGGCAATGCTTAATATTTAGGTTCTCTTATCATGTTTAATATATTATAACCTTTTTTAAAATGAGAGTCAAATGTTGGAAAGCTCTAGATAAGTAACAATGTTTATTTTTAAACTGCTCCTTGGAATATAGTTATTTGAAGTTATTGAAAAATATACTTTCTTTAGAAAAAATCATAAATAATAAATGTTAAATGTATAGTTATTTGAGGTTATTGAAAATTTTACTTTCTTAAAAAAAATTCACAAATAATAAATGCCAAATGTAAGTTAAACAAACTAAATTACCTAGGCAAACAGAAGATAGAAATTAAAATAATTCATGTAAATAAAGAATCAACAAGTATTTTTAAGAAATAATAAAAATTTCCACAAGGTTATTTACAAATATTCAATATTAAAAATATGTTAACTGTTTAATGTTTTCTTCGATATACGCTTTAAAATTTAATATTTAATATACAACGATATTTGAGCTTAAATTTGACCAGATATTTTTAACTTTGAAAGTAAATTTTTGAGTTTACTGTCAGCAAGGCTACTGGTCAGCATGAATAGAATTGCTGTAAAGTGTAAAAGTGTTTATCTTTCCAAAAATGTTATGAAGAGTTTAGATTTAATATGTCTATTTGTCTCTAGTTTTCACAGCTGAAGTCTCTTGTGCCAATACATAGCAGGGTTGCCTTAATTTGCCCTACCCGAAAAAACCTGGGTGGGATTTTTCAAAAAATCCCACTTGAAAAAACCCAAGTGGGTATTTTTCAAAATCTTTATTTAAAATTCCACATATTTAAGTAATAATAAAAATATTGAGTTAAATCTATAATATATATTACATATTTCATCTTTGACAATGAGTGTAGAATTTATTTTTTTTAATTTAAGGGGGTCTAAACTGTTAGAAAAAAACAAAAATTTTCAGGGAAAAATAGCTATTTGTATAAGAAATACAATGAAAAGATTATAGAAACAATTAAAAACCAAAACAACCAGTATTTCTGCCAAGATGATGAAAACTGATGTCTTTCAGCCAATATTAAAAAGAAATAATATGGCTAAAAAAGAATTACCCAGAGGGCTTGAGTATATTTACAAGAATATAAACAAATTAGAACTTTCTATATTGTATACAACTTATTCTAAATGTTATCCAGTCAGTGATATAAGTTTCTTTATCAGCTGTTATGATATAAGGGAAAAACTTGTTCATACAAACAATTGACCGATTAACTGTTATCTTGAAACAAGGGTATTTTAATATGATTTAGTGATATAAAATTAAATTAGTATGTAAAATTCTAAATAAAAACATTAAACTTTTATGAAATTGTTTTTAATTTTTCCCTCTTATATAGATACAAGTGTAATAAATGTGATTATTAAATAAATACTGATCTATGACAAATTAATTTATGCATAGGAGTATCCCATGCTTAGGGGTAAAATGACAAGATATTCTTTATTGATTGTTGATAAAAGATTGACTATCCATTATATATATGTTTCTTTACTCACATTTAAAAATCAAGATGTAAAAAACATAATAGTAACTGAAAATCTCATTTAAATTTTAAGATATTTTATTTGTTAGAAAAATTTTAGAATATGTAAAAAATTATTTATTTTAAAATTTCAAAATTTCTTTTAATTAATGCAAAAATTTCTTCTGCGTAGCTTAAAATTGATTTTTTAAATTTTTACCTTTAAAAAGTGACTAACATTTTAAATTTATTTTGATCAAGCAATTATATATCCTGTCCTCTTACATATAAATTATAGAGACAAAACCCTGATAAAACCAAAACCCTGATAAAACCCGAAAAAACCCTGATAAAACCCGAAAAAAAAAAAACCCACTGGGTTGGGTTTTTTCTGAAAAAACCCGGGTTTTTGCCAACCCTGATACATAGTTTGTGTTTATTTAAAATTAATTAAAATCATTAAAAAATGATGTGAATATAATTATGGAGAATTTAGATTTAATATGTCTATTTGTCTCTAGTCTCTTGCGCCAATTCATAGTAGATTGGAATCTTTCAAACAGAAATTCCATTCTTGCTCGCAATTTCTAAATATCCAAGAGGCAGCCGTAATAGTCAACTCACTTTTCGTTGTAAAGACAGCTGAAGAGTTAGGAAAAAAAACACTCAACTGGAAAGATTTAATCTTGTATGTGAAAAGAAGGCTCGTCATCGAACAATACAAAAATGAAACGCGATGACATAACACGAAAATTCCCAATTAAAATAATTAGATATGTGCTTGTTAATGTAAATCATGACACAAAAACATACATGTATTTATACGGTTTGTTTCTGAGCGTGTATGGGTGTGTTTTTGTGTGTATACAAACTGCTATGCGCAGAAATTCTTGGTTGGTTCCGGGCGCCACAGCTTACTATTTTAAGTTTGGGGTTTAATTTGGAGCGCTACGTTCTACTGTACCACTACACTAGGACTACTGAGATCCTTACTAAATACCTTTGTATCTGTACTTAATATGTCTTCTTAGTCACACTTCGAAGTCATTATAAGGCTGGAGAACACCAAAAATCAACTTACTGTATTTAACGTTCAAATCTAAACGACCGCCTTAAGACTGTTATTATTAATTATTATTATTAGTTATTATTATTAATTACTATTATTAATTATTATTGTTAATTTTTATTATTATTATTAATTTTTTTATTAATTATTATTAATAATTATTATTATTATCATTTTTAATTTTCACCTTTCAGATGACTTTGTCCGATTTAAATTCAGGTAGTCACCTATCTCGCCTGATCCACCTTACTTGAAATAATTAAAATAAGTGATTTTTTAACTGTTAGAGTGTTATAAAAAATTGCTAAAAATTCATTCTAAATGAATAATAATTCATTCAAATCATACATGCTAATAATTCCTGCTATTCATTCATGCTAGTAATTCATTCTACATGGAGCAGAGTTTCATGTTTTACAAAGAATAGAAGAAAAACTGTCATATGGAAAATATATTGACTATTCAAACGGTACTATTTCTTTTAAATACCTTTGTACCTTTACTTTATATGTCTTCTTAGCCACACTTACAAGTCAATATAAGGGAGGAGAACACCAAAAATCAACTTACTGAATTTAACGTTCAAATGTAAACGACCGCCTTAAGACTGTTATTATTAATTATTATTATTAATTATTATTATGAATTATTATTATGAATTATTATTATTATTATCATTTTTATTCTTTACAATTCAAATTGTTTTGTCCCTTTTAAATTTAGGTAGGTACCTATCTTGCCTCTTAAAACTCACCTTGAAATGATTTTTTTAACTGTTAGAGTGTTATAAAAAAAAATTGCTAAAAATTCATTCTAAATGAATAATAATTCATTCATATTCATTCATGCTAATAATTCATTCTAAATAGAGCAGAGTTTTATGTTTTGCAAAGAATCGAATAAAAACTATCACAGGGAAAATATATTGACTATTCGAACGGTACTATTTCTTCTAAATACCTTCGTATCTTTACTTTATATGTCTTCTTAGTCACACTTAGAAGTCATTATAAGGGAGGAGAACACCAAAAATCAACTTACTGAATTTAACGTTCAAATGTAAACGACCGTCTTAAGACTAATTGGATGTTATAAAAACAATGAAGACAGGTTTTTTTTTTTAAGTACCTCTGGATTTGTAGCAAAAGGCGGGACTAATTTCTTAGATGACGAGACCAGCGGAAGTCACCACCCGCTGTCTGACCTTAACCTTTCCTGCTGCGAAATAAAGCCACCGGTTTCATAGCATTTCTTTCCTTTTTTTACGACTTTTCTGTTTTGTTTTTTCTTCACTTGCTCCTGTCAGGCAGATGGTTGGCTGCATTCATGTGGGATGTTGCTTCCATCTACATCTGCCAACAATTGTTAGTTAGAGAAGTGCAGAACTTCCTTTTGAGAA
Source organism: Pardosa pseudoannulata (assembly GCA_032207245.1). Taxonomy (NCBI): domain Eukaryota; kingdom Metazoa; phylum Arthropoda; class Arachnida; order Araneae; family Lycosidae; genus Pardosa; species Pardosa pseudoannulata. Next base: position 88,808,405 of record CM063503.1, on the reverse strand, counting down.
TAACAGACCACATGTGACCCTCATGATAGTCCTATACCGCCCGCACGAACAATGAATTCATTAATACATAGATAACATACAAGAGTACATCGACCGTAATTGAAGAAATCGAATTCTTTATAAAGATAGGAATAGCATCTTATTTTCCTCTTATATCATTAGGACATTAGGGAGTTCAAAATTAAAAATTGTATCATTTTACAACTGGATGTAAATATTGAGTCATTTTTAGTACCATTTATTGAGTCGTTAATAATACCAAAAATGTGCAATTCATATGAATTGTCGAAAAAAAAGACATTTATCTTGATAGCTATCTTGTTCCCTATAATCTAACGTAACCATTTATTTTTTTACTCAAAACGGGACATTGGTTTATTTAGGTCAAATCATAGGTAGTCAATGAAAAAAACAACACTTATTTAAAGTTATTTATTCAGAAAAAGTTAGTTGGCTTAAAAGTTACGAATTACAAAATATAGGTACCCAAAACGTTTAGTTATATTTATATTTATCAGAAGAAAAATTTGTTTTAATATAGCTGGTGACAATTTCAAGTAAGAATGAAACTCTTGTCATTTTTTTTTTTTTTTATATTCACAATTAATTATCAACATCGCCTTTAGAACTGAAATTTGTAACTGGGTTTTCTCAGATGTCCACAATTTGTTCAGAATAGAAAAAAATCTTTCTACTGGAGCACTTGTAGCAGGCACACATAAATATATTCAATTACAATAGAAAAGCAGGGTAGTGACCGGCCGTCTACTACTGAAATTTTCACGCGTTTTCTGAAAACGGGACAATTTTCCGTCCCACAGTCCATTTCAGGGACACCGGGATTCGTAATTGCAAAAAGGGACAGTCCCATTCAAAACGGGACGTTACTATAATCTCTATCTGAACGACGGCCGAATGGTAGAGCGCTTCCCTTCTCTACCGGAGTTCACGGGTTTGACTCCCGCTGATGGCATGGATGTTCGTAATCGGCCTTAAGCATTAGGCCCCGGTCTCATTAACCCTCGTGTAGCAAAACAGTAGACAGTAGCTCTAAAAGCGAAAATAAACCCTATAATCTCTATACATATATAAAATATATTAACATATGTATATATATTTACATATCTCTATACAATATATTTACATATGTATGTATATTGATGACTACGTCATTTTTAGGATCACCAGCATTAGGAAAATTGGACAATCCAATTGTGCTACGAAAATGAGTTACAGAATTTTTACTATTACCTTTGTTTAAAATAATGGCAATCGATCGAAAACAGTTTTTTTTTTCTCTCACATTAATTACTACAGTATATACTGACGAGACTGTCAGTATATACTGTAGTAATCTTCCTGTATACTGTAGTAATCTTAATCGAAACTTTTTCAGTATACGAAAGATTATTTATTTGTCAAATAAGTTTTCTAGCTCGTGACCATAAAAAATACTAATAAGCTAAAAGTATTTTCATAATTTTTTTAAGGGTATCAAGGAAAGGAATTTTGAATTAGTACAGTAATAAACTGGCAACATACATGTATTTGAGGATTTTCTTTACTATTAATACTGCACTTTTGTCTAGAAAATGTAAAAGAATGTCATGAACTTCAACAAATATTTATTTACAATTTACAAAAAAATTTCCAATAGTGCAAATTCACATACATAAATAATTTCTTTTTTTTTGTATCAGAAATTTTTTCCCTATAGTATAGAAAATAAATAAAGAATATAGAAAATAATAGAGTATAGAAAATAAATTGTTTGGGGGTTGCAGGGTGTATCACCCTCACCGGAGGGCACAGCGCCTATATATATATATATGTGTGTGTGTGTGTGTGTGTGTGTGTGTGTAATAAGCTAAAGACCTTTATTAACATAACGTTGGAGGATGGGTTCTCACTACATCATAGGGATAGGACAAGCTGAAGGGTCAGCTAGCATGAAGTTATAAGTAAAAAGGCCCTTAACACCTGTTCACCATCTGTGGGAAAAACTCTAGAAAAATCCGTCTCTGATAGCGTGCATCTCCTTTTTGTTTGGGAATTTCCTAAATTGTCCGCTAGGACAATATAAAGTTATAATTGGTTAGACCCTTCTCTGAGGCCGTAAACTGTAGCCCCAGTGGTCAATTTAGGTTAGGGGTTAAAAAGGGGAAAGCAAAAGGACGCTGGAATTTTTAGCCCTTGACTTAAGATTTGAAAACCCCTGAGAATTTTCTCGGGGTGTCTTAGGGGTTTTATTCTCAAAATGCCTACACTAGTTTCCTGACCCAGTTTACTTTTCCTTACACACACACACACACACACACACACACACACACATATATATATATATATATATATATATATATATATATATATATATATATATATATATATATATATATATATATATATATATATGTATATGTATATATGTATATATATATGTATATATATATATGTATATATATATATATATATATATATATATATATATATATGTATATATATATATGTATATATATATATGTATATATGTATGTATATATATGTATATATATGCATATATATATATGTATATATATATATGTATATATATATGTATATATATGCATATATATATATATATATATATATATATATATATATATATATATATATATATATATATATATATATATATATATATATATATATATATATATATATATATATTACCATTTTTTATCTGCCTTATAGGTACTTTAAAATTCTGGAAAATTTTGACTTAGCTAAGAAAACTTTGAATTATTTTTCTAAACAAATTCAACGGGATTCTAAACTGCATTCACAATATCTCAAGACTTTAGAAGTGTATGAAAATAACAAATTATTGAGCTTGTACCAGATAATTCTCAGCCAAAAAACAAACCCTTTTTTTATCTGCCTTATAGGGTACTTTACAATTCTGGAAAATTAAAAATTATACTGATCCCGTCATATGACGGGCTATATACTAGTTTCTAATAAGTAGTCAATAACAAAGTATGTAGTTTTCAGTTATATAATTTTCCTATTACGCATCAACAAAGCTTTAATCTCTTTTAAACATTTTATTCAAGTTTGTATATGATGTATTTCCACTATCAGCGGTCATTTATTTTCCCACCAAAATAGTTGCCCGTACTTGTCTGACTTTAAGAAAACTGCAATTCGTTGACTACGTTACTCTTGTTCCGGATTTCTTTTTTCGTCGGTATTAGCAACTAGTGACATGTAAATTCTATTAGCAAGTTTTCGGAATCTCAAAAGAGAAACTCTTTCTGTAAATTGGTATATGGCTCCATTCCTGTCTAATGGATTCAGCTGCAGAAATTAAATTAGCCCTATGTGCCGGAGCCATTCCGACAAAGTGCATTGTCACTTCCCATAGCATGGACGGATTTCTTTCTTTTCTCCCGAATTTGATTAAGAACCAGTAATTTTTGAAAGAAGTGCGTCTTTCAAAATGTCCAACTAATAATGCACAAAAAGGATAGACAAACGACAAGTTTGAGATTTATATCACTCTTCTTTTCAAGACTTTCGATCTTCTTTTCAGGAAAAGATAGCTCGGTTCGATCAACATTATCTACAACAGGTAGTTTAGTACGTTATATTTTCATGTTGCAAATATGTTACGGGTAATATATTAAATGCAGATACTCTATATAATGACTTAAACAGGGTTCCCACTCTTTTTCCAGAAGAAAAATTAAGGACTTTTTAAGGACTTTCTAAGGACCTCAGTAACTTTTTATAATGACCTACTTGAAATACACGGCATGACGACATAAATCATATTTCCTGGGGAACATATTTTAATGATTATGAACCAGACAAGGCATGTTGAAGGCATCCCCTACAATATTTCAGAATTGAGTTTTTAAAAATGTATATAAAAATTAATATAAGATAAATCTATTTGACAAAAACTAATTTTGAAAAATGTACATCTAAAGTTTTTTGAGTGATCAAACTAAAAATAAATTGTGAATAAAATACAATATTATAAACAGTACTTTCTGAGGGTTTAAAAATGACTATGATATATATATATATATATATATATATATATATATATATATATATATATATATATATGTTTGCATATACTAGCTGATTACACCGACATTGCCTGAGAAAGGAGAAAGTTTTAGACTTTTCTATTATATTCAATCCAAAGAAAATTAAACTTCCATAAGTAACTGAAATATCTGCAAAACCCCCACCCTCCGTGATTCGTTTAATTAAAATCTGCTTGACTGTTAACTATTAGAAAAGGGCAGCTAACTTTATACTTTAAACTTTTTCAGTATGCGACAGATTATTTATTTGTCAAATATGTTTTCTAGCTAGTGACCATAAAAAATTCAAAGCTAAAAGTATTTTCATATTTTTTTAAAGATATCAAGGAAAGGAATTTTGAATTACTACAGTAATATACTGACAAAACATATGTATTTGAGGATTTTCTTTACTATTAATACTGCACTTTTGGCTAGAAAATGTGAAAGAATGTTATGAACTTTAACAAATTTTTATTTACTATTTACAAAGAAATTTTCAATAGTGCAAATTCACATACATAAATAATTTCTTTTTTTGTATCAGAAATTTTTTCGCTATAGTTCTGTAACTCAGTTGCTTTTTCTTTTATATCTTCCCATGGAAGAAATTGATAGTGTTCCAATTTCAAAATTAAGGAGTTTTTAAGGACCTTTGATAAAAATTAAGTAGTTTTTAGGGCCCTTAAAAATGAAAGCTAAAATTAAGGAGTTCTTAAGGACTTTTAAGGACCGTGGGAGCCTTGTTAAACTTTATACAGAATGTCTAACTGTTTTCAGGTAAAATATCAAATATCCAAAATATCATATACTCTGTCTATTCTAACAGTATAGAATCCAGTAAACATCCGTTTGACGTCTAAGAGACCAGAACAACGTCCAGATGACATTCAGGATGCTAACAGGACATCTTTAATAAAAATTATTGATAATTGTATATATTGTGCTAATAGTTATATTCACAAATAAATGATCAAATTAAAAATAATAATTATAATAATTTCTACCTTTCCATTCTTATCTATATTATGGTTCGATGCTATCGAAATATTGAATTTCCCTTAAAAATTTTCTTAGCTGAAAGTCCACAATCACCTTGAAGTAAATTTATATAATTTATATAGTTAATATAAATTTACTCTATCTTTTATTATTTGCTGAATCAAAAGTTGTCAAGATGTTTATCTTGCTCAGCAAAAGTCTGACTTATTTAATAGTTCTTATCTAAAAAGCATTTTTTTGTTTTACATAATACATAGACACTTTGCATACAATGTCTGTCCCAACATCTGCATATACATGAGTTTTACTGGATATCCGATCGCCATCCAGGATGTCGAATGAACGTCGGTAGGGTATTTTAAATGTCGAATTGATGTCAAGACGAACGTGAGTGATCACAGAGTAGGCAAAATATAATAAATATTTTAAATACCCCATACTTTGAATAAAAACCACCTTACATTCTACATATCTAATCCCTACTCAATGTATAGATTACCTGCATTTCACTCCTTGCCCGCAATAAATACATGTAACTTTAAAATGCATTGGTTTGCAGGTGTATAAGAATACATCACATTATATGTTAAAAAAGAGATGATGATAAAGGCAACTATGTAGATAAAGTTTTCTTCAAATGCAGCTGGCAATGCCGCTGCACATATAACTTTATGCCAACACGTGGCTGCGAAGCTGGTACCCATTTGGTACTACCCTGCCAGCACGTGTAAATTAAGTAATGCTACGAATGAGAGTAATATTACCCCGCTGGGTCCTCATAATTTAGAAGGAGGGACCAAGACCACCAGCCTTGACCTGCCACCCTCCGATGTATCGTTGAGAATTTGGAGGACATAGTGACACGAACATAATTTACGTGTCCCAATTACCTTTAACGAACACGGTGGATCTTATTTCGGCTTCGAGACCCAAACCTTTAACCTTTCAGTTACGAGATCGTAACGAGATCAACCTTTGCTGACTGAGCTACCTCGGCTCTCTGTAAATAAAATTATTTTATAACTTCAAAGTTTAATACTTATTTTACATAAATTTTTATTTAAATCTTAAGAAATACTCATTTATATGAAGACATTTCCGTTCTCTCTGGACTTCGTATAAGTCAAGTTCTACTGTACATACACATTCATATATATATATATATATATATATATATATATATATATATATATATATATATATATATATATATATATATATATATATATATATATATATATATATATATATAGTATATATATATATATATATATATATATATATATATATATATATATATATATATATATATATGTATATATATATATATCATATATTGTAAGGAAAATTCTCAGGGGTTTTCAAAACTTAAATCAAGGGTAAAAATTCCCGCGTCATTTTCCATTCCCCTTTTTAACCCCTAACCTAAATTGACCACTGGGGCTACAGGTTATGCCCTCAGAGAAGGGGCCTGGCCAATTATAAACCTACATGGCCCTAGCGGACAATTTAGGAAATTTCCAAATAAAAAGGAGATACACGCTAGCGGAGACAGATTTTTTCTAGAGATATTTTCCCACAGATGTTGACCCAGGTGTTACTTGTCTTGTACACAGAACTTCATGCTAGCTGACCCTTCAGTTTGTCCCTATGATGAAGTGGGAACCCGTCCTTCAAAGTTGTCTTAATAAAGGCCTTTAGCTGAAACGGTATCATTTTTATGGCCATGACTGCAACCCCCCATCGAGAAGTCAGTCTCATTACACACACACACACACACACACACACACACACATATATATATATATATATATATATATATATATATATCAAACCTCCACATAATTTAAAAATACTGTAGTCATCACTGTATCATCATTATTATTAAATGCATTAGCCGATCAGATTGATGCAGACTTTCACATATAAAATCATTTTCTATTTAGAACATAACATGACACTAAACTCACAAATCTCCGTAGGAAAAAAGAACACAAAACACAGAAATACCTCGATGATATTATTTACATTGCTATCTTAAAGGAAAAGAGCTTTGAAATCTGTGTGATAGACTTTTTATTAAGTATTGGAAGGGGTGTGGATCTAGGAATGATGTCATTCCGGTAACCAATCACGTCTTTTTAA
>CM063503.1:88758682-88791182 GCA_032207245.1 Pardosa pseudoannulata | reverse complement strand
CATCTGTTTTAACCATGGGGGTTTAAACCAGTGGTTTAAACCTGTTTTAACCGTTCTGGTCAATATCCATTTTGACCAGTTCTGACCACTGAAATTCACTTTTCAATATATTTAATACTAATCGAACATAGTTTACTAGAATATGATAAAGGCAAGTTACATTTGTTAATCTATATATATAAAAATGAATTTGTGTGTGTCTGTCTGTCTGTCTGTCTGTCTGTCTGTACTCAATAGACTCAAAAACTATGCATCTAATCGCCGTGAAAATTTGGGAAATGTTTAGGTATATCCCTGGGAAGGTTTTTGTAAATTTTCAACGTTCGAAATTCATTCCTTCCCCCTTTTTCGAGCATTTCATGTCATTATTCCAAGCATTATTTTCCCCGGTTAAACGCAAACGATTAAGTTTTTAATTTATCGCATCATATCTAAGGGAAAGAAGCAATGTTTCTAGCAATGTGACGTCATCCCAAGTAATTGTTTTAAACGCAGTTTTCCACGGTTAAAAGCAGGAGATTAAAATGTTCAATTCAGCACATAATAAATAGGCGAAAATGATATATTTCTATCATTATGACGTCATTCATTTAAATATTTCATTTATTCATTTCTTATTTTATATTATTTAAAATCGTCTGCTTAGTATCTATTCAATTTGAACTGAAATTTGAGATATAAAGTGATTCACTTTCATTTCTATGTGACGCAAATTATAGCATTTTTATATGAGAACTAATTTTAAATTTAATTCTTGGTTCATTTTTATGTTACAATGAAATGCATATCAACAATATTCTAAGTACAAAAAGTACAAATTTCAGTGACTCTCATGGCCAAATAAAACCTATCATTTTATATAGTTATCTTCATATTCATATGGTTGTCGATATGAATGTGTGTTTCTGTTTCATACAAAACTATGTGGTTTGTCATAAATTTCCTTAATTTTGGAAAACATTTATTACTACCAACAAAATTAGAACTGTTGCTGTCAAAACCTGTGCTTCCTATTCTATCACGTAATATGGCAAGATCTGTTAACTTTATTAATCAACGTACAGTAGTAATACAGTAATGCAATTTAGGATTAAGCTTATATTTTACAATAAAAAAAGTTTGAGAAAATTTAATATAAGACAAATTCGATTATAAAATCTGAATAATGTTATAATACGCTTCTGATAGAAATATATAAACATGCCAATGACTCGAACTGAACTGTGACGAATTTAGAGAGCTATTCACGAAAAATAAATCTTTGTTTAAAAGTAATATATTAAGTTCACCGTAGCGAAGCACGGGCAAACTTGCTAGTATAATATAAATATAAATAACACCATAATATAAATAACACCAGCAAAAAACAAATATAACATAACACCAAGATACAAAAAAAAAATGTTTTACTTACTTTTTCTTATACAATGTGTTTTATATGTAATTTATGTTGAATTCAAAAAACGGTTACAAGTAACAAGTTTTGTAGTTGTCTCTAAATTTAAACGATTTCGTAATTTATTTTGGATTACTCCAAACGTTGAAAATAATCTTTCTATATATGGCACATCAGTTCATTAGCTATATTGTAAAATCAACAAATTTTATGTTAATGCCTTTAAACTTCTTCATTGCTTCCCACCAGACATGAGGTCCAAGTGTATCTTTAACTGTACTCTTTTTTTTTTAAAACTGTAACTCATATTTTATGTTTTTTACTGCAACTGGATTACATTTTTACAATTGCATGTGCATGGTTCATTTTTAAAATTCAAACATTCTTATTATACTGTATAAGCATGTTAAAACTCATGAACTTGTTAGTGTAATATTTTGTTTAACTGAACTACTATTTTTATTGCTTATTAAAATCACTTCTAATTACAAAATACATTACATATTAAATTTAAGACCATTTAAAACTATTTTTAATAATTCTGACCCCTTTTGACCATTTTTTACCACTCTTGACCAGTTTTGGACTATTAAAACCACTTTTATCCAGCATCCTGGTCAAAATCAGTTTTGACTGGTCAAAATTACAACCCTGCACGAGATTTAATTGCTGTGAGCCCAAGATTCTTTAAAGATAAAGATTCTTGACCAACTAGAGGCCCAAATATTCAATCAGATATGCTCGCTAAGTATAAACTCAATTTAAACGATTATCACTTCAATATTAATAGCCACAAATACAATTACTTTCTATTTAAAACAGTATGAATTTTATGGTAAATAATGCTTTAGAAAAACTATATCATCCTATTAACTCATTAATATAACAATAAAAGCACTACTTGCTAAAGAAATGTATCGATAAATATAACCTATTAGTACGTTTGTTAATGTCTTTAGTTTGATATTTACGATGTCTTACAAATGAAAAGTGTTACTGATAGAAGCTTAAAGGTGATCCGAAATAACATAAAAATTATTGCATATGATGTCAGAATGTTATTTCGAACAATATGCAAATATGAAGAAATAATGCATGCCTTTGTGATCTGGGTATAACATTTCCAATCAATTTAGGTATTCTATGTTTGTTATTTTAGTTTTCAAAATTTTCAAATAAATTTACAGAAGCTACAAAAATAATTTAGCAATTTTCGATGCATTTCCTTTTAATTCATTTTAATCCGAAGAAGTCCCAATTTTTCTACTGTTTGTAAAGAAAACTATCTGTACTAGTTTTAACTTCACTCCGTTTTCTTTTTCATTTTGTAAATAACATATTTACATAGAAGTTTTGTATATATTCCTCATTTACCCACGATTCATTCATACGGTCAACTTACACACATATATTGTTCTTACTTCTACGACTATAGCGGAGTACAAATTGTGAGAAATCAAATTAATTATTTGTAGTTCATAAACATTCAATTGTATTCATGTAAGTATCAATATCACCCAAAAGTCTAATGCACTCAATAGCAACAAAAGTAGATATAATAATAATAATAATAAAGACAGTCTAAATGTATAAAGTAATTAATGAATTTATTCCCATTTTGTTTGGAGTAAAACTAATATTTTTTTATACATTCACGTTGTACTTTTTATTTTATGTATGAGTTAATATTTTTTATGATGACACAGACTATTTACGTTTCTTTCAGCCGTTCTTTAAATGCAGGAGGAAGTGGGCATGGGAATTTAAAATTCCCATTATTTTTAACACGTTATAAACATATCGGATCTATTTAATTTTTGACAACTGCAGTTAACTCATTTCCTATAAACTGTGTAGTATCCCTTGAGAGTTACTTAATGTATTTAATAATAGTAATAATAATGATAGAGCCTACAAGTAGCAAAAATTTGGGAATTTATTCTCACTTTGTTTGGGGTAAAACTAATATTTTTTTTCTTATACTTTCACGATGCACTACTTTTTATTTTCTCTATTAGTTAATACTTTTTATGTAGACACAGGATATTTAAGTCTCTTTTATCCGTTCTTTAACTACAACAGGAAGTTTTAAATTCCCATTATTTTTAACACGCTCTAAACATCTAAACACATCCGATACATTTAATTTACATCATACACACAGTTAACTCATTTTCTATAAGTTGTGACGTATCCCTTGAAAACTATTTAATGTATTTAATAATAGTAATAATAATAGGAATAATAATAATAGAGTCTAAAAGTGGCAAGTAATTTATGACTTTATTCCCATTTTGTTTGGAGTACAATTTATAATTTTTCCCTTTCCGTGTACTCAGTGGACTGCGTCAATTAATATATTTTATGGTGACACCTGATATTTCCGGTTTTTTTCCAGCCATTCTTTACATGAAACAGGCAGGTTCTAAACTCTGATTACTTTTAGCATGTTGTAAATCTATCATATTAATTAAATTTCAATCAAAAGCAGAATTAACTCTTTTTCTATAAGTTATGTAATATCATTTAAAACTCTACTTAATGTGTTTAACAATAATAAAAGCAACAACAATAATAATAAAGAGTCTAAAAGTAAAATGTAACATATAAATTTATTCCAATTTTGAATGCAATTATAAGTTACAGTTAGAGTACGGTTTATATTTCAATTTTCTATACCTTCACTTGTACTACTTTTAATGTTCTACGTCAATTAATATTTTTTTTAATGGTGACACTTGCCATTTACGTTTCTTTCAGCCGTTCTTTGGGTACAACAAGCAGTTTTAAATTCCCATTAATCTTAACACGGTGTAAACACATCGGATCTATTTAATTTCAGTCAAGTGCAGAGTAATCATCATAACAACTTCAATGAAACTTAGAAGCATCATTAGATACGGCACAATGCGTACTCCGAGCATGTCCCGTTTGATCATCAGACTACGTCAGTGTTTTGAGATAGACTCTTTTTGTTCTTCGTGGAACCGCATTATTACTAGTTACTACTGCAAGCGGGAGGTCATTAATGTACTTCGACAGGTTTTGCAATAGCATTATATTATTTTTATCGTTCAGTAGCTTTTTAAGCTTTTAACAGAATCAAGGTTCTCAATATAAATCCTTTTGTGATATGTTTAATCATTCTATATAAATAGAAAGCTATTTTTTTAAACTATATTTTTTCAATGAAAACTTATATTATTGGAATATACTGGCTTCATACTTTCTAAGGAAGTATTAGTATATGCTGAAAGTGTATCTGTTTCGTCAGATCAAAAGTCTTTAAATAGTTAATAAAATTATACCAGAGGTAGTACAAGCTATGAATCAAAATTCAGAAAAAAAAATTTTTTTTAGAACAACTCTAATAATTTTAAACATAATTTTTAAATATGCATTACCTCTATCTTAATTTTACCCAAATGCTATTGGATTTTAAGCTGTTTTAATGTACCCTAAACTAAAATTTAATTATGAATGAAAAGTAAAAATTTAAGATACCGTTTCACAATGAAAAATTTAAGTGAATTTTCAAGAAAAAATTGCAAAAATAGTTTATTTAAATTATCAGTAGGGGGGATACATTTCTTTTAAATTACGTAAATAGTATTTTATTTTAAAAGTAAAGCTACAAATTAATAAATTCCACAATCTCAGATTTATTTTCTTACCATTTCTGATAGGCATACATTTTCATACATTAGATTCAAATTTAAAAAGCGTTTACTTAACAGGGGGAAAATGATAAATGCACACAACATTGTTAGAGATTATTAAGTTTAGTTTGGAGCTCTACATTCTGCTGTTTTGCTACACGAGGTACGGCAAAATTGCTAAGGATTTTTTTTAATTCGATGAACCTACTGCTTTGAAAAAAAGGGATAATTCTTCCACGATCACGCTGAAATATGAAATATGAAATGCAATGATCCATTGCAGTGAATGAAAATCGAGAAAATTTCAGGATTTTCAGAGCAAATAACCATATTTTAGGACTTGTATGGACAATTAAAATTTGTGAGACATTTAAGATATCTTTCCATTCTAAAAATCTTGAAATGATCTGTCTTAAATAATTATGAAAATGTAGAACAATGCAGGAGAATTTGAAAATAAAATATATATGTTATATTAAGGACTGTACGATTTTTTAAACTTTATATCTGCATTAAAATAAAATAACAGTTCAAAAACTCATGCAAATTTGAAAAAAAATTAAAGTATAATGAAATTATGACGAAATTATAACAAATTAATCATTAAAAATAACCTTAATGTTGTTTTTCTGAATAATAATATTCATTCTATACATCATATATATACACTGAAAAAAATAGGTTGTTCTATTGAGTAATTTTTCTTATATATTACGGATCCTGATATAACATAATTTAAAAATTTTCTACATTATTCTATATTTTTGTAGCAATGTGTTAAAAGGAAGGATCTCATAATTTCATAAGATTTAAAATAGATTTTAAATGTATCGCAAATTTTCGTATTCATTTACAGCTATCAAAATTTTCAAAACCATATTTAAAGCAATTTCAGCTGGCATTAAAACTCCTTCAGAAGGTATGAGACCCTTTAAAGAAAATTATTTTAATATATTAAGTACTGCATTTCAGGTTTTAACTTTTTGAATTCTCACAGTACGCTTGAAATATAATTTTTTTTTTTCTAAAAGCAATCAAAGTGTAAAGATAACTGTAGAAATTTAGAAGTAGTATTAATACGGCATCTCTCTAAATACAGAAAATTAACACAGAAAATTCTTCTTTGGAATTATTTTTAAGCCTTGTATTAGAGACGTAGCCAAAATATTTTTTTCGAGGAGGGTTTAAGTCTTAATACAAAGTACTGTGAACTTTCAATGTTATAAAAAATATTCTTTACACACACGTACAAAGTACATGCATATGTACATCTCTAAGTCTTACACATCCATAGTTTCCAAACATACATAAATGCGTCAAAAATGAATAAACAACGCTGTACGTAATTTCATTGAATCAGGAAAAATATATTTCTAACCACACTGTGTCTTTTAATTTAATCTCCAGTATTTTACCCGCTTTTAATTTGCCTGATAAATATTTTAGTATATTTAATTTACTCTCCAGTAATTACCAGACAAATTTAAACTAATTTTATAACTAACTAAAAAAATAGAAAATTACTGTAATAGGAATTATGACATCTCCTTTTATTTTTCTTTTACGAAATTTCGTACATTGCATAACAAAATTCGAAAACAGTATGACACAATCAGTAATTTATGAACAACGTTTTATAGAAACAAATTAATCCTTCTAGTTTTTAACTGCGGCTTGTTGAAACCTTTATCTACATTTATTGTCATACTTGCATAATTGTCAACCTCCTGTGATCAACAATATAGCGAAGAAATGTTTTTATCTTTTCATGACTGAAAACTAGTTTTTAGCACTTACAGTAAAAATTTGTAACGTATACAAATAATAATATCGTTTAAAAAATCTCTAAAAAATTTAGCTCCCCCCAGGACACGCCTATAAATACGTCCTTGTCTTTTATGCTGAGTTTTCAGTATTGAAAAAATATATATATTCATAAAAACCAGAAATTATTAAAAAGAATACTTCGTAAAGACGTGTATAACTAATTTTCCATGTCCACTGAGAATTAAAATGAATTACAAATCCAAGACAAACATATAAAATGTAAAATCTGAAAATATTCATAATAAGTATATTCATACAAAGAATATTTTTGTAATAGTTTAGAATGTAAACCTTCAAATCATTATTTCATATTCTTCTAAATACATTGTAAGTTTATTTAAATAAAGGTTTAGACCACATTCCCAAATATATTTACAAAAAATTAGCGCTGCAGCCACTGTACTAGTAAAGACAAAGTGCACATAGATTCTTTAGAACATATATATATATTATAGAAATCTACATTAAGTCAAGGAATATGCCAATAAAAATATTTTTGCATCAAAATGTTGTTAGAAATTAATACTGTATAGTACATTAAACAATACATAACTTCTTATATTATAAAGTATAATTTTTTATCAGAATTTTATTTTACTCAGTGAACATCCTAAAGATGAGTATCTGGAAAAATAATTTAAATAAAGAGATTTATTTTTGACAATAAAGCGATACTTACCGAAATGAAAACCAAAATGTCTTAATTATTATCCACTAATTCGTAAATTTACTACTAGCACAAATTCTCTATTGTAAACTTCAGGTTTCCAGTAGTACTACGAATTCCATCGATCCTCTAAGAAACATCTGTTGAGCACAACTGAGCTAAGCGGCAACATGCTCGATTCTAAACTTCCCACCTCGCAGAAGGGAGAGAAAGATGAAGAAGACTTATTTATTGCTCTCTTAATTAGGCCAGTGATCTTCAACAGCCATCAAGCCTCATCAAGATACACAGCCATTAAACTGGTATTTGGAGTAGCAATTACTGTGGTAGATAACTCTGCGTTATTACTTTTTCAACCCAGGAGGCTTTATTCTTGTCACCCCCTGCCACTAGCTTCTCGTCTTGGTCCCCATAGATACTGAGTTTGGTTCATGAGAAACTGCCTCAAATCTGCTCAAGTTGCTGCTTGCCTTCCAGAGTAGGGGGCTCGAAATAACCCCTGTTCAGTTTGAAAACCCAATGCTAAGACCCCTAAAATTTATTACTCGGCGCGCAGAGGTCTCGAAAGAAACATCAATCTTGCTGCCAGCTTAACAGATACACCTTTTCAGAATCTAACCGCCAAAGGGGAGCTCGGAGGTTTAGGCAATAGAAGCACGCGCTCTTTTTGAAACCAGATGTATTCACCTTTGATATCGCTTACAAAGGAGATATAAAGCTTGCGTATCGACAAGAGATCAAGAATAATTTTGACAACAAAAAATTTAGGACAACAATGTAAACTGCCGATTAAAATCGGTGAAAATTGATGATCCTGCATGGGCATTTAAAAGCAACGGCAATTAATTTTTCTGTGATTTATCACTAAAAGGAACTTTATAACCTAAAAAAAGTTAATCGAGAGCAAGAAATACAAATAATCGAAATATTACTTTTATGATTAACTATTGATAACAGCTTAAATTTTCAGTTTCAATTAGGAGTGATAGAAATGGAATAAAAAAATTCTATTTAAATCTTCAATATCCCATTCCTTTTAAATTATTTTTTATTCTAAGAAGGCAGTGCTGTTTTATAGATTGTTTCAACCATTAATTTTTCTAAACTATTGATATTTTCAGTGAAGAAAATAATTTTTATTATCAACATTCAAAATATAATTTTTATTTTAATTTCCTTATTATTGATGAAGCGATAGAAATTTGACGCCTTTAGCAAAATGCGACCTGTGGTGGGCGACCCCAAAGCCTTCCCTACTGCTAAAAGGAAATAAACCTTTAATTGCTATAGGCGAATTGATGTTGCTAATATCAATGAGTTAAGTTCTTTAAACGACTCATTAAATGTTGGTAAAATTAGTGCAGCAATGTATTAGTCTAGCACTTTATGACACTTAATAAGACATAGATTAATATGAATTAAATAAAGAAAAGGAGAGTATAAGTATAGGTGGATCTTAATGGATGATGTAACTTAATGAAGAAACCTGAGGTTTGATATGATTCCAAACAATAGTTTCCTTCACATGTTTCCACACCCATGGTGCTGACTAAGACGAGCCGAGGAGATTTATGCATTTTCCGAAATCATGCGATTACATGATTTTTTCCGCTTTTTTGCAAAACATTCAGAGTATCAGGAAAGTTTTAAACGAAGATCTATCGAGGAAATAATGTCACAGATGACAGCTAATGTAATTTAGATAGCAGAAGGAAAATTTTACTTCATATGGGCGGACACCCTCAAGGTATAAGGATGTCTTCCAGCACATGGATGCAAATGATAATTGCCTTTTGATCACTATGGGCGTCATGTTGTTTTAAGATATTTTCGCATTATGTTTGTGCCTGAGATTTATTTTTCCCAACCTCGTGTTCCTTCAACCATGCTACTAACCCACCATTTACACTTAGGGTGGCAATTGTTTTGCTGCAAGTTCTGTTGGGAAAAGAATGGTGAACTGAAATCTTCCGTTGGAAATAACTCGGCTTTTACAAGAATCAGAAAAAAAACTTTCGTTTACATTTCTTGTTACTTTAAAGGCTTGAAAGAGAACTGAGAGTATTGAAATACACAAGGGTAATACGCTTTAAAGCATTTTAAAGCGCAACTAAGAATAACAAAAACACTACATTAAGTAGTAAAGTTGGTTTTTAACTCCCAGTTAAAAAGCTTGTAAGCATTGTATATTATTCTATTAGCATTGCAACGGTTGGTTAAATAGGAGTGTATCTTTAACCAATTTAGGGCTTTTAAGACAGTGCCCTGTTCCTTAAAGCCAACTTTGCATATCTACAAGCCCCAGGATTAAATATTTTGCTACTCAACAAACTCACTGGCCATATTTAATAGTTTGCATGGTTAATTTCTTGGAATAAAAAAAAATTGTGATTTCAAAGACAAAGGAGATTTTTTGGTATTAAGTTTAAGCTATGGATTGAATATGCAAGCAAAATGTAAAATCAGTCCTTTCTTGTGTGTGGATTTTTTTAAAATAATTATTTACTAAAAATATATATTTTCTTTTTATTAAAACAAATTATTACTTATAATACAACTTTTTTATATTTAGGCTAATTCTAGTTACTTAAAAAATTTTTTAATTTAATTTTGCTAATCTTTTTTAGTTGTATCATCATTTATTTCTATAGAAATCTCATATTTTACCATCCAAAAATTTCGCTGCTCAGGGTAAATGTCCTGTTACTAAAGACTAAAGACTTAAAAATTTCGAATACCGCATTATCTTTAAATTATGTATTTGGAATGGTGATTAAGTCATATAAGATCTTGAATTTATTTAAAATCATAATTTTCAGAAAATTAGGCTTAAAAATGCAATACTCATGTCAAATGACATTACTAAACATTTCCCAGCTGTATCTGATCAAATATTTTGTATTACTGAAAGTAAAACAATATTGTAATTTTTATCTATGTATTTAGGGCAACTATCCAATAAAATCCTTTATATTTCGTTTCTGGGAAAAATTATACAGTTTTTATTATGTATATAGGCTACACACGACACACTTGTAGTATGGTGCCATATTTTATTTGGTTCCCTCTTATAACAGCTTTTGTAAAGTGCACGTATATCTTAAGGTATAAAAAGCGTTGATATCCCATGTCCCATTACCAATCTTTCAATCATAAATCGTATCTTTATTGCTAATGAATGAACTACCGTACTACTATCACGCCCCCCCCCCCTCTCTCGCCTAGCTCTCGTAACTAAACTGAAATGGCTGTATTTCACAAGGGAGCGTTCACGGTAGATAGCTGAACAAGGTAGGCTATATATAACCGCACCAGAAAAGCCACATGTGCTTGAATTCAAGAGCGAATGGGGTTGACTATTGTTTCCTTCTGTACCGAAACCATTTCTTCAATATTTCGCCATGACTATTTTTTCAGTTCTGACTTATTATTCGTAGAGGGGATAAGGGGGGGAGGGACTTTATGCAGCCATCATTAATCTTCATCGGCCGCCTGGGGTGCTTGGCAGGCATTGTGGACGCTGACAACGTCCCTGCTGAGAACCCCGAGGGGACTTTCAATGGTTTCCCCGAACCCAGGAAGGGTGGCACGGAAGTCTTACCACTCAACACAGGCTCGGGAGTTTTTGAGGGAGCTTTATATCTTGTTCTGGGGACGATAAGTTTAGACATAATTTTTTAAATATTTTTTTTTTAATCTTGTTTCGCAACGTTTTATGGCCACAGCATGAAGCCGAAGGGGACTGAAATCCTGACAAAACTGCTTTATATGAGAAGCAAAACTGAATAACTTCCGCATGGTTAAAAGATTGAGAAACATTATTCTATGGGGGAAATACTACTAGAAGTATTCCGAATTCATAACATTGCAAACTCTATATAAAACTAGATAAATTGTTATACAGTTTTCTTTTTTTTCAGTTGCTGTGTGAGGAATTTATTAATCACACACTTTTTTTAATAAATAAAAATGATAAAATCTTAATATTCAAAGGATATTTTCTTCCATTTCTGGTGTATCAAGATTATTTTTTCTTGCAATAAAGGAACAACATAGTTTAAAGAGTGATAAACATTATTTTGTGCAGAAAATAATTTTGAATGTGGGGGAGTGATCAGAACTAAAGGAAGAGTTCAGAAACAAACTTCGTATAATACAATTGGTAAGTCATTGTAGAATTCAAATAGTTGTCCTTTTAAAACGAATAAAAAAGATTAAAAAATACTTAGTATTTTAATGATTAATTGAAATTTCCAATGTCAGTTTATTTAAGATGTGTGATTTTTTTTACATATTATTAAGAACTTTTAATTCGGCATTTAAAAAAAATAATTTGGAATGTATGTGAACTTTCAAAATAGAAATTTCAGAAGCAAAATTGGTATAATACAGCCATTAAAGTCATTGTACAACTTGGACATATATAATGACATATATAGTGAACAAATTTAAATAGGCCCTTTAAAATTTGAAATGCTTGGTTTGGAGTGCTACGGTCTACTTTTTGCAACACGATGGCTAATGAGATCGGGACTTACAGCTTAAAGCCGAATCCAAACGGCTATGAACATAACTGCCATTGTGGGATGCGAACCCACGAACTCCGGTACCGAAGGCCAGCACCCTAACCAATCGGTCATCACTTGGCTAAAACTTAAAAGGAAAAGAAATTGATAGCAATAACAATTTAACTCTAAAATTTATATGTTTACTTGTTTTTAATGAAAATGTATAGACACGTTATTAAAGCGTCCATAATGTATTTTGAAATGAATTATTGGACGAAATGTCAATGCACTTTATTTGCATTTAAAATATTGTTTTATAAGACTTTTATGAAAATTTGTTCTTAAACATTTGAAATTTAATTGAAGTAGAGTTTTGTTGGGTGGTTGTTTTATTCATAGCAAAACAATTACTTTCAAACAATACCAATTTCATTTTTCATTGAAGATTACTGACTTATTTTATATGCTATGAAACCGTTTTGATTCCTTCATAAGCCTAAAAACATAAATTAACTCTTTTATATTTAAAATTGTCTTTGACCCAAATAAAGAAGTGAACTACAATTTAAATGCATTTTAATATTTTAGAAATACGAAAATAAAAATTATTTCCTCTGCGCTGCGTTTAAAACTAAATTAGTCTAAATTAATCTTAGCGCCAATAATCTATCAAAGCATGTTAATTTCCTTATAATTCCCAAAGATTATTTTAATTAATATAAACAACAGTTTTCATTGTAAATTTTGTGTCATACAAAGCAACGTACAACATTTAAACGAATTTGAATACTTTAGAAAAAGGAATTTAAAAAATATTTTCATTGTGCAACGTTTAGATCTAAATAAATCTCGTCAAATAATCTACCAAATCATATTTAATCCTTTATAAGCCTCAAAGATTAATTCATAGAATCACCATTTTTTTTTAATTTTGCGTGATAGAAACAAAAGGAATGTATGGTCTTTTAAATGAATTTCAATTTACCAGAAATGAAATAATGAAAATAAAAATTTTTTTTATTGCTCTTATTTAGAACAAATTAAGTCTCGTGTCAATAATCTATCGAAACATAAATATCCCTTTATTATAATCTAGAAAGATTAATTTAATTAACATAAATATCAGCCTTAATTTTAAATTTCGTGTGATACAAAACAACTCACAGCATTTAATTAAATTTGAATAATTCAGGAAAAGAAATTTAATAAATATTTTCACTGTGCTACATTAGAACAAAATAAGTCCCTTGTCAAATAATCTACCAAAGCATAGTGATTTAATTATAGGTTCCAAAGATTAATTTAATTCATAAAATCATCAAAAAAAATATTTTTTTATTGCACTGCGCTTAGACCTAAATTAGTCTCGTGCCAATAATCTATCAAAGCATATTGATTCTTTTATAACCCACAAAGATTAATTTAATTAATATAAACATCAGTATAAATTTTAAATTTCATGTGATACAAAGAAACAGACAGTATTTAAATAAATTTGAATACTTCAGAAAAAAAATTAAAAATATTTTCAGTGTGCTATGTTAGAACTAAATCTATCAAAGCATATTAATTCTTTTATAACCCACAAAGATTAATTTAATTAATATAAACATCAGTCGAAATTTTAAATTTCATATGATACAAAGAAAGAGACAGCATTTAAATAAATTTGAATATTTAGAAAAAAAAACTAAAAATATTTTCAGTGTACTATGTTAGAACTAAATAATTCTCAGGTCAAATAATCTACCAAGGTATAATGATTCCTTACTTACTCTTATGCTTTGGTCGTCAAAGGTTAAATTAATTCATTAAATTATCAGTCTTATTTTGAAATTTTCGTGAGATATGAAGTAAACGTTCAGCCTTTTAAATGAATTTCAATTTCCAGAAATGGAAAAAATGAAAATAAAAAAACGGCCTTTTACTGTGCTACGTCTAGAACTAAATAAGTCTGGTGTCAAACAACTGCAGTTCAGAACAGTTTGATATTCTTGGAATTGTTATGTGCTCCGACAATGAGACGGTTCACCGGATGGCCCTTGACAAAAGTGATTGATAGAGCATCCTTCGCATCTCCATTCAAACTCAATTCACTTAGAAGGCGAAATGTTTTGGGAGGTTTTCAATATTTTCATCATTCGTTTACATTACTTGACCACAGACATGAATAATTTAAAGGCTGAAATAAATGTCCATCATAAAATTTACTTGTGTGTAAAACGAAGAATGGGTGTAATAGTAGTTTAAATAATCCTTACTTGTATAATTTACAAGCCCACTGCCAGGGAGAAAGGGGGGTTGACGTTCTTTAGCCCACCTACCCCTCTTGGAGTTTAATGTATGTCATTTAAACATTAAAATAAATGTAATTGAAATAATTTTCAAATATAATTTTCTGTAACTGCATGCTTAGTCAAAGTTTACTTTTTAAATAAAATTTCATTTTCTAAAATTTATAGCTACTGTTTTATTATCAATACTTTTGCTCCAGACCGTTTTATACACTTACTGAAACATTTTACACTTGATTATGTATACACTTTTAGATATGTATATAGATTATTAATTTAAAAAAAATTTTAATGTAATTATTAATATTTAAATAATATCAAATTTTATATATTTTTATACTAAATTTTATGTTTTTAGTTTAAAAAAATAAAATAGGGAAACATTGGAGGGGAAAGTACAATTTGAGCTCCCTTCCTATCGAAACTTAATCCTCGCTACTTCCCTGATACTCCTGAATTATTGAGAATGACTTCACCAATTATTATTCGATAGGGGTTCTCAAAAACTAAAATTTAGGACATTAACAATTGAAAAAAAAGGAGCGTATTTGATATGTATTAAATAAACATTAAACTTTAATGACTGATAAACATTAAACGTTTATCTAATACATATCAAATGACTGATAATTGTCAAACGCTTATCGATTTTTTTCTTAAGGGTTAAGGGTCTTTCGGTTATAAAGTTCAGAGTTATGTGACAGATTCTACACTGAGAAATAAGTTTTTTTTTCTTAAAACTTAGAGGTTTGTAAGCTAGGAATTTACAAATCTCCTAGTTAAAGTTGTAAATTATATTGTCAGTTTAATATAAATCACTAACTATAAAAGTGAAAAGTAACTTTTTTGTAATTAAAGGTTTTAACAAATTTTGATTTCTCTCGAAATATCGATAAATCATCTGATAACATTAACATTAACATTAATATTAACATTCATATTAACATTTATCGATAAATATCGATAAATTTTAGCTTTAAAATATTTAATAAATATACATCATTTTTATATTCAATCCATAGAGGTCTTTAAAAAATTTAAAAAAAAAAATAAAATACCATAGAAAAACTCATATATTGAGTTCGGCTTATTTTCAGAAAAAAATGAAGAGCAGAAATGACAATTCGTGTAATCAAAAATTGATTTCAGTAATTTAATAAAATATTCTTTTTATTTTCATGCAGTACATGCTTTTTTTAATATTAAATATTTTACACTACAAAAAATTCAAAACAGAATACTTTTAAAGCAGGTTAAGATTTACATGGCACTAAAACATAAGGTGGAAAAATAAATGTTCTCAATTTATTATTAATAATATTTTATCAATAGTAAAATAATAAATGTAAGCAAGATATTTTCTCTGAACCCGTGTCCTTATTTAAGGACAGTTACTTACATAATGTGTAAAATTGTTACATTTTCTAGGAAAGATTAATACTTATTAGTGAATTTAAATGTTAACTTTCTAAATAACTACACAAATTTTCTAGTATTTCCGGTTATATATAATTTATTGATTGGAATCAGTATTTTAGCTTTTACAAGCCTGGAACATGAATTTGCTTTTTGTTCGGATATCTCTACGAAAATCAGGGAAAATAATTATATCTATCACTTAAGAATTAAATTAACAATTATTTTTTAAAAACTATTTGTATTGCTTATATATTCGCTTGGCATTATTGCGTTTATATACAATCACTCAGAGATGCGTTATTTCGATAATTTCCTTTTTATAAATGACATCCTATGATGCTTAAAGTAAACAGTTCTACCACAAATTAAAACGGGTTATAATTTTACATCTAACAAGATAGCTGAATGTATTTCATAATTCGTAAAGCTTGGTGAAACGTCTGCTCATAAAGAAAAGATGATTAATTTGATTTTCGAAGCAACATTATGATAATTATAAGAAAGAGAATTAGGGTTTGAGATGACACAGTTGTCAACTTGAGGATCTAAAATATTGGGGGTTCAAGAACCTGTTGTGAGTCTACACGTTCTCTCACTGGATGGTCGGTAGATGGGAGAGAGGGATGGAATTAGAACAAAAGCCTGAACTCTGAAGATGATCAAAATTGAGGGAGTCTTCAGCGTACCACCACTAACACATTACACCTGCCAGGGTAAGTGGGCTCTTGAGATTTAATAAGAATTATACATCTTAAATCTTAGTTAGCAATAGTCAGAATCAGTAGTGTTTATCACTTCAGTCCCTTGAAACATGTCATCGTGAGATTTAGTTATATATTCTTACTACTTTTCGAGAAATACCTCACAAACATCCTCATGAAATCTAATTATAGATATTTTTGCTTCTTAATACAGTCACTGGTAACACGACTGCTACTCGAGAGGTAATGAGAGTTA
Organism: Pardosa pseudoannulata; assembly: GCA_032207245.1. NCBI lineage: Eukaryota > Metazoa > Arthropoda > Arachnida > Araneae > Lycosidae > Pardosa > Pardosa pseudoannulata. The sequence goes on along the minus strand of CM063503.1, from coordinate 88,774,455 downwards.
AGGACGATTCCAAACGGCTACAAATAACTATGCCAGAAAATTTGGTACAGGAGTTCATACCACCGAACTCTAGTACCATGTGTAAACTTCTAACCAGAAGAGGGAGCTGCAGTCAACCACCGATCTGAGAACCACCTTTGTCGTATAAATGTGCTATGGCTAATACCGCAATAATTTCCATGTTTAAAATATTATGTTGTTAAGGATACACCTTTGTTAAACTTATACCCTCCTCACCTGTTTACAATTTAGTTGGTATTATTTTATTTTTTGTTTACTTGAAATTAATGTGAAACCCGAAATAGTAACCTGAAATGTTGAAATCGGTAAATACTGAAGACCAGCGTCCTATTATCTCGGGTATCTTTTTTTTTTTTTTTTTTTTTTTTTTTTTTGCCTTAAGCCTTGAGCAATTTCTGGGCAACCACACAGTTTTAAAAGCCTACCGTGAGCTACCCAAAGAAACCAGATCAGAAATAAGAACTTTTTTTTTTCAAATCTTACATTGATTATTGTCTATAAGTATTCATTTCTACTAAATAAGAAATTATTTTTAATAAAACTGCATATAAGACAAAGAAATAGAAAATCAATAGTACATAAGAAAAATAATTGAAGTGTCGTTAGAAATAAATTAAAAATGTAAGAGCTGATTTTCCACCAGTCTTATTAACTTTAACTAGAAGAAAGGCACTCTTTTTGGTAATTTTTTTTTAATATTAGAAGAGTAGATAGAGACAGCCTTTTGAATCTAGGTGTCCAAATGTTCATCAGTCAATCTGCTACTGTACGTATTTTGTATAAATTTCTTTCTAGGAAAAGAAGCCTCACACATATATGTAGAATTGAGCGTTGTCTTTAGTTCTATATCAATTTAGACCAAAATTGGGTATTTTTCTTTAGGAACAAATTATTCAAATTTCTAGAGCTTGTAAAAGATGATTTTAGTGATGCTACAATCTACATTAAATTTCCTTGATAGCTAGTGCTTGTCTATCTAAACTTTAGATAATGTAAACATATCGCTAACTACTAAATTGTCTCCAATAATCCGTGAAATGATCCGACAAACACTCTGAGAATGAAACATTCTTCATTAAGAAAATGACGTAAACGAATAAGGATTCGTGATATTGGGAGAAAAGATTCATTGAAGGCCAGGTATCATCGATAGAGGTCTGATTTGGGAGATATGCGTAACCTTTCTCCGACCATTTACCAGCGATTTATCTTGAAATGACAAAAGATGTGAAAGTCTCAGAGCTTGAATCGTTTGCGTTCATTGAACCTGCTGGTGCTATTATTAACACTCGCAATATAACATGTGGTATATACAAACTTCTTTGTTTCATTAACTATAGACAAGTAATATTTGTTTATACGTAACTATAAGATTTACTTAACTAAAGATTAGATTTAGCATTTTTCTAAAATCAATTGAAACTATTTTTTTTTAAACTGAAATCATATTAAAAGCCCACGACAAACTTGAGTTCACTTACAAATAAATGCTCACAAGACATGCTTTTGTTTCAGTAAATACATCTTGTGAAATGAGATAGAGATTCTAGTTTGTTGAGTTTAGGAATTTTTAATTATTAATTGGACAATTTATCTGTTTTGACTGTCTGTTGAAGAATGTAATCTTATTCGATATACGAAAAGTATTTTTACTTACGTTGACTGTTTTAAGAGCACCGAATCGTAAGATGATTAATTTCCCTTTCTTTTCATGAAAAGTATAGATAACTTCATGGTTACACTTGTAAAAGTAAAAGGGAAATAAACTGTATTTTTTTAGGTTTTTTAAAATTTCTATATTAGTTATAAAAAAGTCCTGACATCAGGTCAAGATATGTGTTTTACTTGAAATAATTGTTGCCGTATTTTTAAAATGCTTTTTATCCGAGAAAAGAAAATGCTCCGGGAGCATGGAAGACATGAGACATCTTCGTTTGTCACATCAAAGATAACTAACCGGATACTGTACAATGTCACAATGTGAAAAGGATATTTACTTCTAACACAACAGTATCAAAAATTAAGCAAATCCCGCCAACTTGAATAAATCCCCATTTTACATTCGTTCTGTAAATGTAAAAAGTATCAGGTTACTAGGAATTCAATAAGTCGTGACACATCATTTAAGTTTTCCCATCTGTTCCTATTCTAACTTTGAGGGTCGCTGTTAACCATAAATACGGAAAATTCTATTCACGCACTGTATCCTTTTCCGTCTCTCTTTCCGTTTATCATGCTGTTTGTTATACCTACTCTGCCATAGGCTTCTGAAGAGATATTTAATAACCTCCCGCAGGGTTTACTAGCATTCACGGGAAGAAAAAACCCGGAACCCATAAAATATATCAAGGAAACCGATATCAAGGATTTTCACGAAAGCTACGGCTGCACCAAAAACAGTGTGTTTAAGTTTCAAAGACCATTTTACACCGAGGCAATAAACACTAAAATAATAGTGAATATTCATTTCGATTTTTTTGTATGACTTCATTAAATGGTGTTTTTCAAACTTTATTAAATCAACTAATAAAAGTATCTTCAGAATGTTAGTTTACCTTAATTCAAATATTAAGAGTGACAGTGTAAATTTTAAATACAACCCTAGCATTAATTATAATTTATTTACAGTAAAGCAATTTATATTTATGGCTAAACCGGACCAGAAATAAATAAGAGGAACAGTATAAAATAAATAATATTTAGAATTTATTCTGAATAGTTTTTTTAAACTTTTCCCTTTTAAACAAGGAATAATTGAGTAATATATTTCTCCAATATTAAGACTAAAGTTTGCTGATTAAAGTAATTTATTCAGCCTGTGAAAGAAGTTTATAATCTTCTCCAGTCTTCTTATAAAAGTAGATCTGCAGGTCAATTTTGTTTAAATTGCTATTAGTAATTGGAGCTTTCTTTATAATACGAAAACCAATTTGTAACATTTTAATATAAATACAATTCTGCGATAAGATGATGAATTTATTTTTAATTTTTTAACAGATTTTAATGCAGCATAAAAACTTGGAAACCATAAAATATATCAAGGAAACCGATATCGAGAAGCTCTAAGAAAGATTCTGCCTTACCAGAAACCATTTATTTATTTTTCAGAGACTACTAAAATAATAGATGGTTGGTTTTTTTAAAATTATTTTTATTCCTTGTATTAGTATTTTTTCCAACTCCATTAAGCTCACCATTGAAAGCGTCTTTCTAACTGTAATCGAACTTAATTAAAATATTGTGACAGTTAAATCTCTTAAATATTATATTAAAATTAATGTACAAAACGTTTACAATTAAATCAAAGATATGAACAGGAACTGTAATGTTCAAATTTTTACTGTATTAATTTAAATTTTAACTTCATTTAAAGAAATAAATAAGAAAAGACTTAGATGAAGAAATGTAGTATTTTATCCTGTATTATTCTCTGTAGCCTGTCACACTTCAGTCAGAAATAAATGAGTAATATACTCAGGGCCTGATTTCCGACAGGGCAAACGGGTCAAGCGCCCGGGCCTCCAGTCAAAAGGGTCCCCGACAAACTAACTGTCATTTCAAGTTAAAAAATATGATGCGTATTGTAACGATCCGTTACATGACCCCAAAAAGAACGAGGAGACCAAAGGTGACCTTTCGTCGTGGACTCACGATTAGCCTCGAATAGGACCAGGTGGTCTAAGCACCGTAATTGAAAACTGTTCGTTGCCGGCTCCTCAGCGTCTGGCCATTGTAAACCTGCTAAATGGAACGACTTTGTGGAAGTGTGGAAAAATAGGTAAATAATTAAAGGGCACCTTGTCGCCCATTAGCGATTACAAAAAGGCCATTAAGTTGGTTAAGTTGATGGATCTGAGAAACTGCCACATCTGGAAACAGTACAGCTGATCCAAGGCTGGGGAGTGACCACAAGATTACGTCACCCTGGTTCGGGAAGTTTCTCGAAGGACCGAGAAAAGAAGCGAGTGCGGGATATAAAAGAAGGGACAGGAGTAGAACGGAGGCTTTTTGTTCTTCTCTCGAGTCTTCTACCTGCTAGAGCCTGGTCGCTCGAGGACCGCTCGTATCTCCGTGTCTGGAGTTTGTTTTTTTTAGAGACCGCCAGCGTCTCTGTTGCTAGAGAGTCGACATTCGACTTGGGAATTCCTTTCCCGTTATCTGCTGATTGTTAGTTAACTTCTTGCATAGAAATAGACAGCCGAGAGTGACTTTGCACTCTAATTTTGGATCGTCTTGCATCCTGAGCTTTCTTCACGAATCCCAGCGTGATACGCACTCGGACCCTCCGAACTTGCTGTGAAAGCCAACCGTGCTAATCGACAGACGGAGTGATCGTGTCAGCATTAGTCCCGGCACTAATTAATTTCCAACTCTTGGGATTGCAAGCCCTAGCCATACTGTTCCGGTATCCCACGCATCCTTGTGTGTGCATATTATCTCTGTACGAGATCCCTGAATGTTATCATCTACTAAATCTGTACATAGCTGTACATAGTTTATTCTATTGAATAAAATATTTAGTCCAGAATACCTAAAATTCTAGCCTGTTTCATTGAAGGCCTCGACAAACTAACTTTATTTCCAGTACGTTACAGTATGTCTAAAAATCATTTTAAATTATCGACAGTTTCTTCCTTCAGTTTTTGACTTATTCAGTATCATTAGAGAACTTGTTCACAAATGTAAGCTCTGGCAAAAAATGTAGAACACTCAGCTACATTCTGTTTTAGGCAGGAAAATTCCTCGGGTAAGGACTTAAATTCTAATATACGCTTTATCTTCAAGGATTTTTTTTTTTTTTTGTAACTTTGTTTATACTTTTACAATTTTCAAACTAGTGTTTATTGGGTAAGTTAATATATAGTTAACTTGTGAAGAGATGGTTTTTAATTTTCTTTTATCCTCTTACAGATGTAGATACTGTTGATCAGTCCTGTTATAAACCGTTGATAATAAGAAAACATAAATTTGTATAGCTTAAGAAAAAGGAAATTCTATGAATAGTTGATGAATATATCTTTAATTTTTTATTTTAATTTATTTTAACTTTAATTTTTAATTTTAATCTTTAAGAGATTTTACTACATCAGATAAAAATTCACAGTAGATCTTACGAATGATTGCACAGTAAATAATTTACAACTACTCATAAGCGGTTTTAATTAATTTGTTATACCTATCTTTGTTCCCTGCTTGGGATCTCTGAACGGTGCTTGAATGGTGGAGCGCTGCTTTTCAGTACTGCAGTTCGCAGATTCGAATACCGCTGGTAGCATAAATGTTCGTTGGCATTCGAAGAATCTCTCCTCCATGTACAAATTTAACCTGGTTCTCATTAAGGAAAAATTAAAACAATATTTATGCTTACCATACTAGATATATGATGTATGGTTAAACTCCCAGTAGATTACGTTTCTGCTATATATTTAAATTTTTTTTCAGTTTACCAATTATAAGCACTCATTACTCTTAAGCAAAATTCTTGAATTTCTTTTATTGTCTTAGAACAAAATACTTTTAGGTGTCGAGAAAAATCAGAAAGATATTAAAAACACCTACACTTCAAGATAATGTCGAATTTATAGATTACACAGTAAATCATTACTACTACTACAGAACAATGATAATTAACTGTTTTATACTTATAAAGATAACTATCACGGCCTATAATCTCAGAATGTCTAATTTCATAAGCCCGCTGAATAATTTTTTTTTTTTCGGTATAAGAATTTCTCAAGTATATTTTAATTTAAACTAAGTGTCATTCAGGGAATATGAAATGAATATTTATTTATGTTATACAAGATGTGTGCTGTCTTGTTTAAATCCCCAGTATGTTTTTGCAATGCATTTTAAGTTTTTTTTTAGATTTTGTCAATTATATGTGGGGATTGCTGTTAAGCAAATTATTTGAATTTCTATTTATTGTCGTAGATCAAGATATATATTTGATATCGAGAAAAACCCGAAAGATGTTAGTAGTATCTACACTTACATATAGGAAATTTACAGATTACACAACAAACCATTTACTACTGCGGATGAACAGTGATAATCAATTGTTTGGTGCTTATCTTTGTTTTCGGCTTATGTTTCAGAAACCCAGCGAATAAAATATTCTTAGTACAAGAATATCTCCTCTATGTATAAATTTAAACTGTGTGGCATTAAGAGAAAATGAAAAGAATATTTATGCTTATTAAACCAAATGTATTTTAAGTTTTTTCAGATTTTGTCAATTTTATATTGTGATTACTATTAAGCAAATTATTTGAATTTCTATTTATTGTCTTAGACCAAGATATGTATTAGATATCGATAAAACCCCGAGAGATATTAGTAGTATCTACACCTCCAGAATAAGGAATTTACAGATTACACAGTAAGCTATTTACTACTACTGATGAACAGGGATAATCAATTGTTTGGTGCTTATCTTTGTTTCCTGCTTATATTTCAGAAACCAGCTAATAAAATATTCTTAGTACAATAATTTCTCGCTCATGTTTAAATTTAAACTGGGCATCATTAAGAAAAAAATGAAAAGGATATGTATATATATTATACAAGATTTTTTAAAGTTTTTTTTTCAGCTTTGGTAAATTATTGGTTGTAATTGCTATTAAGCAAATTATTTGAATTTCTATTTATTGACGTAGACCAAGATATATATTAGATATCGAGAAAAATCCGAAAGATATTACCTACACCTCCAGAATAAGGAATTTATAGATTACACAAAAAAACCATTTACTACTACTGATGAACAGTGATAATCAATTGCTTAGTGCTTATCTTTGTTTAATGTCTACGTTTCAGAAAATATTCTTAGTACAAGAATCTCTACCCATGTCTAAATTTAAACTGGATGTTGTTAAGGGAAAACGAAAAGAATATTTATGCATATTATGCAAGATGAATTGTTGTTTTATTCAACTTTTGTCAATTATAATAGGTTGTGATTGCTATTAAGCAAATTATTTGAATTCCTATTTATTGTAATAGAACAAGTTATATGTTAAGTATCGAGAAAAACCCACAGTAAACCATTTACTACTACTTACCAGTGATAATCGATTTTTGGATGTTTATCTTTGTTTCCTGCCTATGTTTCAGAAACCCGGCGAATAAAATATTCTCAGCATAAGAATCTCTCACCCATGTCTAAATTTAAACTGGGTGTCATTAAGGGAAAATGAAAAGAATATTTATGCATATTATACAAGATGTGTGAAGTTTCGACTCACCTCATTTGCAAACATAATCGCTGCTGTTTGACTCTAAATGAACATCTATCTCGGCCTTTCTAAACGGCAATCTCCCTTACTATCCAAGGATTTCTCACCAGCAGCCACCTTTCGTTTGTTTTGTTTTTCTTCCGAACTTCTTCCCCTATTGCACCCACTCTTTCTCTCTAAATTAATGGAGTGCAGCTGTAGATGACTAAAACGCCGAAACCGCCTGATGCTAGAGCTGTATAAGCTACGGCATGTTTGTATTTATTGCTACTTCAAATCTATATGTAGCTGCTTATATATCGTTCAATTTATGTCATGTATCGTATACGCGTGTGCTTAACTAACTTAAAAAATCGTTTTGCATCTGCAACTAACTTATAATAGTTTAGTATTCCGTGAAAAGAATTATTTTGCATGTTAGCATGGCATTTAGACACTCATTGGCACTGAGATTTGGTTTGGTCTGATTTGGAGCGCTACGGTTTACTTTTTTGCTACACGACGGATAATGAGACTGGGACCTATAGCTTAAAGCCGATTCCGAACGACTACAAATAACCATGCCACGCGTATACAAGTGTGCTTAACTAACTTAAGAAATCGTTTTGCATCTGTAACTAACTTATAATAATTTTAATATTCCGTGAAAGGGATTTGCATGTTGACATAGCATTTAGACACTCATTGGCACTGAGATTTGGTTTGGTTTGATTTGGAGCGCTACGGTTTACATTTTTGCTACACGAGGGATAATGAGATCGGGACTTATAGCTTAAAGCCGATTCCGAATGGCTACGAATATACATGCCAAATTGGGATTCAAACCCACGAACGTCGGTACCGAAGATATGCTCTCTAACCATTCGGCTATCATTCGGCTATCATTCGACCGCACTGAGAATAGCCGCAAGTTATTAGATAATTTATTACTCATAATAATCGAATGGAAAAATGTAGAGTAAATAACGCCGAATATTTCAACCTTTAGTTTTAATACAGAACAGTAAAAAAATTGAATAAAAAAGCAAGCTTCAACAATTTTTTTAAATTATTAATTATACAGTGAAATATATGAATAGAGTGATATATCCAAGTCCGTAGCTCGAAAAAGTTTCGTGGTGTGTGTTCAAATTTTATGTGTCTGTGTGATTATTTTTAAGTATATCATATGCAATAGCTCACATAAACTTCTGTCTTTCGGGGGAAAGAGAAGAAATTTTTGTATGCGTGCCCCACCGTTTCGTCAAATTATAATACAATATAAAGCGTATTATATTATAATTTGACAAAAATAAAATATAGGTGTCAAACTATAATAGAAACGTGTAAGCCATGGGGGAATATTTAAGTAAAACAATTGTGGACTTTTCATTAGTCTATCGGTCCATGAGTGGTCTTTGAACGGGAGAGATGGACAAACATGGATGGATTACATATTTCTCGAACCAGTCACTAGATGATATGGGTGGTAATGCCATTTTGAAATAGTGTATATGAATTTTATCCTGCATGTTCTTTTTTATTTTTGTACAAGTATTTTAGTTAAAAAATTTCGTGACTAATCAGGACAGCCAAATATGTGCGTTATTTGCATAATTCTCTGATATGTAAGGTGATAAATTAGTAACTCAAGAAATGGTATGTAAAGTGGGAATAACTTTAATGAATATGTCAAAGCCCTTTGTCCTTTGTACCAAATTTCATGCCTCTAGATTGTACCATTTATACGCAATGGTATTGGTATCCCCACTAATAATTTTATGTAGTATTATATATATATATATATATATATATATATATATAATATATATATATATATATAATATATATATATATATTATATATATATATATATATATATATATACATATATATATACATATATATATACATATATAATACATATTATATAATATATATATATATATATATATATATACATATATATACAATATATATACATTAATTATATATACATATATATATACATATACATATATATATACATATATATATACATATATATATTTTCTATATATATATATACATATATATATATATATATATATATATATATATATACATAAACTCCCATGTATATGATTGTTATTAATTAAATATAAACAATCATAATTACCAATAATTATCTAATTACAGTAATGTAAAACAATTTTTATGACAAGCATATTTCATCCTCCTAATTGTTACATTTTTAAAAAAATATTTCAATATATACCTCAGGCGGAAGCAATTTTTAAGCTTTAAGACTAAGCCACTTGTTTCTCTTTCGTTGGATACCACTATTGTTTAGATCGCATCATTACAGGCAGAACAGAATAAAATGCCTTCATTGTAAATGACACGACCTGATCATCCACAACTAAGTTAGTGTTTATTGATAGTGGATTTCTTTACTCTTGTTTTGATTTAAAGTATGCCCACCACATCCCATACGGCATGATCCACCTCGCGCAAGATGGTAGGAGAAAGATGGAGCATTTGTATATTTCTTTGTTAATTATTAATAAATTTGCTGTTGCATTTTTCGTTTTTATGCTGATAGATATAATTATCTTATACCTCCAAAATACTACAGTACCACATTTTAATGAATATTACCATACATATCGAAAATATAGTACCACGTAAAAAGGCAAATTTTTTTTCCGACTTATCGGTTTAGGAATACATAATTCAAAATATGAAAACTGAACAATTTTTAAAGAATATTTAAAGAAAACAACTGATGAGGGAATTGCTTCAGCAGTGATGAGAGATTTAACATGTTTTCATCACATTATTTCACTGTTGGTTTTAGATACATACTGATACAAAAAAAGATATGGTCATACTAGTATTAGAATGGTTTTTTCTATAAATGAATATGTTTTTATTTTAAAAAACTTTGCAGGGATATAAATGACTACACCTGAGATGTGCAAGTTAATTCAAGGATAAAAAATCTAAGCATAAATAAAAATCTAACAACATTATTTTTTAAAATACGCAACAAATATTTTGAACATATAGTAATATATAAGTTTGAAAATTTCAGTTCTGATTGATAAGAAATTTTCCCTATTCTAAGGCCTTTCATTTATCGGAAGTCTAAATGCCTTCAACAGACTTTAAATCAAGAAGTTTAATTGATAGAATAATTTAAATTTTTGAAACTGACATAACACCAGGGAATTGTATAATATTATTATTGCTTTTATATTCTTTATGCTGTGTAAATTGATTTCACCATTTAAAAGTTAAGAAAGAGAAAATACCATACCTTACAGTACTTAATCTTTACACACTTGTTTCTTTTTTATCTAATTATAAGAATTACGAGGGTTCATTTTTACCATTGGGTCTTTGAGCCATCCATCACGTCCAATAATTCTATAAAAACTGATACTAAGAACAGAAAAAAAGCCCTTCAGATTTGAACTCCAGACACTGGTTCTGTGTAGTCCAGGTCATCATTGATATCGATTTCAGTCGATTGTTGCCTTTCTCATCCTTATAAAGATACAAGAAGTTTATTGCGTTGTCGACAAGCATTTATCTGCAGGAGGTTTGGCGGAACAAGCTTTTTTCATGACACTTTTTATTCGTTAAAATATAATTAACACTTTCTTTATCGACGAAAACTGCCATGGCATTTAGAAATATAATGGTAGTTTTACTTCTTTTAATTAAATGAATTTATGCAGAAAAACAAATTAAAAAAAGAATTTAATAAATATTATATTACATAAACTTGTCTCTTCTGAATATTTTCTTATGTATTATAGTGTTGTATTTTAAATGAAATTTTAATAGCAACTTTTACGTTTTCAGGAAAGCATAACTAGCATTCAAGAAGGTTAGACCGATTTACTGTGTGTTACATTATGTTAGTTTCCTAGAGAGGAAGTACAAGATTTATTAATCTCATGTTATGGATATTTTATGGGTGGATAAAGGTATATATATATATATATATATATATATATATATATATATATATATATATATATATATATATATATATATATATATATGTGTGTGTGTGTGTGTGTGTGTGTGTGTGTGTGTGTGTGTGTGTGTGTAATGAGACTGACTTCTCGATGGGGGGTTGCAGTCATGACCATAAAAATGATACCGTTTCAGCTAAAGACCTTTATTAAGATAACTTTGAAGGACGGGTTCCCACTTCATCATAGGGACAAACTGAAGGGTCAGCTAGCATGAAGTTCTATGTACAAGACACGTAACACCTGGGTCAACACCTGTGGGAAAATATCTCTAGAAAAATCTGTCTCCGCTAGCGTGTATCTCCTTTTTATTTGGAAATTTCCAAAATTGTCCGCTAGGGCCATGTAGGTTTATAATTGGCCAAGCCCCTTCTCTGAGGGCGTAACCTATAGCCCCAGTGGTCAATTTAGGTTAGGGGTTAAAAGGGGGAATGCAAAATGACGAGGGAATTTTTACAATTGATTTAAGTTTGAAACCCCTGAGAATTTTCCTTACATATATATATATATATATATATATATATATATATATATATATATATATATATATATATATATATATGTATATATATATATATATATATATATGCATATATATATATATATGTATATGTATATATATATATATATATATATATATATATATATATATATATATATATTGTTAAGGTTGATGAAAGGTATCATGAGTAAAATAGCATTATCCGACAGTAACTAGTCCCACGAAATATTATATTCTCTTTAAAGCAGCGGTTCTCAAACTTTTTTCGTCCTGACATCCTTGTTGAGCCAAAAAAAAAATCCCTGCAGAGCTACTCTAATAGATAAATATATACGATAAAATACGATACGAAGAAATTAAAATAGAGTCAATTTGATATTCATTTGTGCTTAAATGAGATGAATGGAAGCCTTTCGGATGAATTTTTCCTTATTTCTTTTATGTTTATAAACTGTTTAGCTAACATAGGACCCTATCGTTAACTCTCGGAGATGTTTTGAATTAAAACAATAAACTGATAAAAGCTGAAAATATTTTTAATGTGCAATAAATAGGTTTTTAAATGAAAGTGTAAGAATTACTATCCTTTTCGTACTTTAAAATGAATTTAACAATAGTTTTCTTGTATACTTAACAATAGTAACAACATTTGACAATGGTTTTCTTGTATAATAAACAATAGTAACAGCATTAGACAAGGACAGAATAATGTCCTATGGTTAATTTCTCTCTCAAATCACTTGACCATTATTGCCATGACACCCAATTTGAGAACCACGACTTTAGAGAATTATATTATATAATTATTACTTTATATTCTGTATACTATGGGAATTGATTTCACCATTTAAAAAGTTGATATACAAGTTAAGAAACAAAAACTAATAAACCTAACATTATTTCATGCTTATAGATTTCTTTTTCTTTGTGTAATTATAAGGATTACGATGGTTCATTTTTCCCAGTTGGTCTTTGAGCAATCCATCATGTCCAATAATTCTATAAAAACTGATACTAAGAACAAAACAAAGGCCTCCAGATTTGAACTCCAGACACTGGATCTTTATAGTCCAGGTCATCATTGATATCGATTACAGTCGATTGTTGCCTTGTTCATCCTGACAAAAATACAAGAAGTTTATTGCGTTTTCGACAAGCATTTCTCTGCAGGAGGTTCAACGGAACAAGCTTTTTTCGGGATAAGTTAGTTTTTTTTTATTTTTAAAAATATAATTAACGCTTTCGTTATCGACGAAAATTGTCATTGCATTTAGTAACATAATGGTAGTTTTTGTCTTTTTCAATTAAAGGAAATTGTGCAGATTCAAATTGGAAAAATTTTTTCTAATGAATAGTCTAATGAATAGAAAATTTCTTATGTGTTATTTTACGGTATCTTATAAAATTGTCATTGCAAAAAAAAAGTTTTACTTCAAAATTTTCGAAATTTCTTCCTAATCCCTTTATCTAATGTTTTATGCCGTCACTTCAGTCATTATTTTAACATTTAAATTGATAAATTTATTACTAATATTATAGGACGTCACAGGTTGCCATAAAATAAAATTACCAGCAAAAGTGTTTTCTAAGTGATAAGTAACGTCTTGAGGCACATAATTACTCCAAAGAGCTTCACATTATTTAAACTTTTTTTTCAATCTCTATATCATTTTCTGTCAAATATTTCATTTATTCCTTACTTAATCTATAAAAATTAAATATTACCTGCATTTTTAAAATACATTTTTCTTTAAATTAATATACTTCACTATTAATTAACCACTGCACATTCCGAGAATCATTTAAATATTTCATATTATAATCATTGTTTAACTGTATAATTTGCACTAATTTTCCTCATCATCCTCGCTTAATTTTTGCTATGCATTATGATTTCTCTCATTGCTATTCAATAAATTTTGTCTTTAAGTATTAACTACATGCAGATAAAAGCACTTGTACATGAACATCTATCAACATATCTGTTTATATTATATGCATATGAGCACTAGCTAATAGTTATAACTCAAGAAGAACAAGGCTTAGAAAGTTGATTTTTTTATATGTTGCTCTCCTTATAATTGCATGTTGTACTTAGAAAGATTTTTTTGAAAACTGATAAGAACTGAGAATTGTGCACAAAAAACAAAGTGCACAAAAAACAAGTTCTTTTTTCAAAGATTAGTTTTAAATGAAAGAGGGCAAGTGACGTAGTCTAACGTCCCAGCCAGGACAAAAATGCCTAGTTTCTTATTGAATTCTTTTGCTGCTGTCATTTTTCTCCAGTGAACACACATATCACTGGTTTGTAGGTCTTAGTTTTTTGTCTGTAGGTGGAATTACCTCTAAAAAGTCTCTCTCGGTCAGCCTCCCAAAACCTTAATCCAAAATCAAACCAAAAACTCAAAGATAAAACTCTCAGTGAAATGCAAAACCTATCAGAAAGCCCGAGCTTTCAAACGAAACAGAATATACTTCGAAAACTAACATCTTCTTGATATCTATACGAATAATTTAACGTTAAAAAACAAAAGATAATACAAAACAGTGAGAACGACAAAGAAGTTAGATTGCCCGTACACCGTACGGGCAAATCATTAAATTCACTGTAACCACGCCCGTACGATGTACGTGCAAAACTGACAAGGGGTTAATAAGCGAGATTTCAGCTCAATTGGTGATCGGGGAATCAGTAAAAATTTAACTGTAAGATTTAGATAAATGTACCGAGCAAATGAAATGAAATAAAGGCCATCTAAATATTCCTGCAGTACCTTTATTAAAAGTCATTATGTAACTCTTTAAAAAAGAATTTTTTTTTGTCTCATGATCTTCATTGTCCCATGATCCTGCCCTTGTTGTGTATTTGACCTTGAATATAGGAAACGTCATTGCAATTAATAACAGAAAACAATTTCTTATTAAGTCCTATTACGTTCGAATTATATTACATTTATCTTTCTCCACAAATTGATTGCGGCATTACAATAATGCATTGAAACTTAATAGGAGGATGGATTTTTATTAATATTTTAAGTACTGAACTACCACTCCCTCATTGTTCGAACATATAAAACCAGCACTTTGAGTTCCTTTTACTCGATTATGTTCCCTTCCTTGCGTGCATGTAAGTGATATGTTACAATCTAATTTTGCACGCATCACCTTGCTATCATTATTCGACTGCAACAAAAAGCGAAATAATGCTTTTAGAATGTTAGGAAAGAGTTATTCTCACAAAACTATAGCAGTTTTTATGTGAGAATTATGGATAATGTAGACGATTTCCGTTTAAAAAGAGAATTTTCTTTTGTTCACTTTGTCTACTTTTTGCAATAAATGAAGAGAGAAATAACCTTAAAATTATTGAATATAAGATGTGAATCTTTTGCTCTTCCTTATTGCATTTATTGTTCTTCCATCTGGTTTTCCATGGTCTACTATGTTTCCTTACTCTGCGGTTCGACAGACACGGGATGAATCTAAAATGTTGTAAATCTTGACTCTTAAGTAACTTTTTAATTTGATTTTTCAATTATTATAACTGTTTTCAACTTGCACGCAATAAATTTACAAGATGTAATGGTTATTCTGACAGTTTAGTATTTATTAAGTGTGAAAAATTAGGCTGTTATACTATATAAAGTATCTGTACTATAACTTTTGTGCAGACATAGGACGTTATTATCTATATTAATATATAGTTACAGTGACATATTTTAAAGCTGAATGTTATCTTTATAGTATAGTTTATAGCATAATTTTCATAATATAGTTTATGATATTATTTCATAGTATACGTCAGTCTCAAAATTAATTAGTCATAAAGAAGTCCATTTCATGAAAAAAAAGGGTAGACTTTTTCTCAAATACTTCTTATAGTGTACTTTTATTATTTATCACAATATATGTATTTTTCATATAAAAAATTAATAAGTCATACATAAGTAAATTTCATGAAAAGCAGTAGAATTGATCCCAAATTCTTCTTCATTGCACCTTTAT
>CM063503.1:88581182-88753682 GCA_032207245.1 Pardosa pseudoannulata | reverse complement strand
TTTAGAATCAGTTCACATAAGGAAATAATACTAATTACGTATGAAACATTTGTTTAAAAATTTTTCAGCGATGTTTTAGTAGAAGTGAATATTCAGTTCAAACAAGTAAAAAGTAGTGGCATCAAAAATAGCTATTGATTAATCAATAATTTATACCAAGCAATTTCCAATATATCCTTCATGCGCTATTATAAAAACGGAAATTTTATTACATGTTTAAAGCTATTTATTAAAATAGCTTAATAAAGATATCAATCACTTTTTTGTCAAATTATTTGAATGCAGTTTCCTAATACTGTTGTTGCATCAGGTTTCTCTAAATGCTATTTACACTTGACAGGAAATAACAGCCGTTTAAAAATAAAAACACTTATTTAAAACTTTTTCAATGATATTTTAGAAACAAATATTCCAATGCAAGAAAAAAGTTGTAAGAAGCTAAAATATTGATTTATCAGTGATGAAACAAGTACTTTTCAATGGATATTGCAATTACTACAGTAAAATCAAAACTTTATCAAGGTTTCAAAGCAGCTTATTAAGGGAATACAGATATGACAGAGTTCAACCAGAAATATAAAGTGAGTTTTTTCATTTGAAAAAAATCAAGTGAGGTCTACGCTTAATAATCAGAACACTTTTTTTTTTAACAACATGACTATTTTACCGTACTGAAATTTGTTTCTTGCCATACAGCCTAATGTTATGCTTAAAAAATACTTTTTCTAGTTTGATAATTTTTCTATTTCATTTAGAACTTAGAAAATAGTACGGGTGCATTATTTTAATAATGTATTCCATATTAAAAATTTTGGAATTTTTTATTAATGTGTTTGTATAAAATTGGGTATGATTTTTAAAATCGCAAAGTTCTTTCCCAAGCAAATATCAGTTGTTGAAAAATTATAAAACTTAAAATAACTGTGCTGTATAAATGATACTTAACGTAAAAAATTGATATCCAATTTTATTACTATACAAATTCTAAAAATAAAATGAAAAATGAAAGGAATTGGTTTATGTGCTAGGAGTATTTATATAAACTATTGTTGGAGGACTCAATTTTAATCAAACAAACTCAAATTTTAATCATAAATTCTTTTCTAATTTATTTTAGTGTCTTATATGTTTCATGTAATATGTTCATGTTGTATAGTCTAACTATGATAACATCGTTAAAGATATAAAAATTTTAAAACTGAGATTCAACTACCCTTATACCCTTAAAATGTTTTGTCTTCATGCAAGTACATTAATTAATATCCAAAAGGATAACAAATTGTTTAAAGGATTTTTGGTCTTTAATTTAAGTTAGCGAAAATTCTGCAAAAATAATCAGTTCAAAATATTTGTATATAGCTATATACAATCGTGAGATTTCTAACTCACGTTATTAATAAAATTGTAACAGCCAAGCATTCATTGCTGTTTTTAAATAATTCCAAATTCCAAGCATAGGATTTTGAATAGGTTTTGTTAAACAAATCTGTAAAAGTTATTTACTATGGCTTAGGTTTCATTGTCTATTTCATTGTTTCATTGTCATTCAAATCTTTCATTTAAAAAGTAAAACAAGATTTCAAAAAATGTTTCTAGGTGATCAAAAAATGGAAATGAAAATAAAATTCCAAATTATTTGGTATTATTTTGGTGGTTAAATTTTACTTCTAATCTATTCCCTATTTTCTTATTTTTTAAGCGACTAGACCTATGTGCATTGTATAAAAGCCATTATTTGACATGGTGAATTTGAAATCTTTTCTGGAGAATGAGAAAGAACAGCAATGGTATATTAATTTCCGAAAATAATTTGAAGAGTCACTTCAAATTTTTTTCACCACAGAATTTCTAATTAATTTTAAAAAAATATTAATTTTGGGCCTTTCTATATCTTCTGAAAGGGAGCAAAAATTGACAACAAAGGGTTAAAAAAGAGAATAACTTGAGTTCATCTCATTACTATGAAAAGGGAGAGCCGATACAGAGCTTTGTTTGAAGCCAAGGAACAATAAGTAGTAAGAGTAAAATACTTATTTATCAATAACGTTAACCAAGCAATTTCAATGAATATTGCATGTACTATAATAAAAACTAAAATTTTATCAAGCTGTTGAAATAGCTAAATAAAATGATTTTTTGTGCTTATGCAGGAAAGAACATTAATTAATTTCTAAAGAAATAAACATTTGCTTAAAGGATTTTTTTTACCTTGATTTAAGTTTCCAAGATTCTACAGAAGTGTTCAGTTACAAAGATTTGTATATAATTATATTTAAAATTCTTACGATATTTATAAAACAATAGTAGCCAATCATTTGTTAAAGCTCCAAGGTTATAAGTCTGAATAGATTTTCTAAGCAACTTCTAAAAAAGGTACTTGCTATGACAGAAGTTCCATAGCATATATTGTTATCAAAATCTTTCATTTAAAAAATAAAAAATGCTTTTAGATATTCATGAAGTGGAAATGAAAATCTAAGTCCAAAGCGTTCAGATTATTTTAGTGTTGAATTTTTAATTTTTATTCATCATTCACAAATTCCCTATTCTCTTACCAATAAAGAAATTTTTTTAAACGACTGGGAAATATGTGCATTGAATAAAAGCTATTATTTGTCATAATGCATTTGAAATCTTTTCTAAAGAATGAGCAAGAACAGCCAACTTATATTAATATTTGAAAATAATTTAAAGGGTCGCTTTAAAATTTTAAGCACCACAGGATTTCTAATTAATTGCAAATATTTTTTTCTGGTTTTCCTATTTCTCCCGAAAGGGAACAAAAATTGACAACAAAAGGTACAAAAACCGAATAAGTGGGGTACATCTCTCTGCTCTGAAAAGGGCGAGCCAATACAACGCATTGGGAGAAGCCCGGGAACAATAGACTGTTCATAACATTTCAATTAAAAGACGCCCTAAGTTTGTAAAGAAATCCGCAATCCCACTCCTTCAATAAATTTTTAAACAGTAAAAATTGAATTAAAAATCGCTGCCGGCAAAACTTACACGCTATTCTAAAAGACAAAGATTCGAAGGAAGAAATATAACAAAACAAAGAAAAAAGCCTCTCAAACACCCCAACGTAGCAGTTGTGAACACGAAGTTGGTAGTTCTTCGAAAACATCGCTTTTTGGAATGTTTTCAATCGCAGCTCCCCTTGTTTAAGGTTGCTACAAGCATTAGGCGTGCCTAGCATTACGCTGTCCGTTAGTCACCTATCAAGTCTGCAAACGATGTTTCAATTTTTTGAAACTGGCAACATGTTTGGATTTTACAAATCGGAGCCTCTTTTGTTGCGTGCAAGCACATTCCACTTCTTAATTTAAAAGGAAGGAATTTTAATATTTTTCTTTGGGGTTTTCTAGCGATTGCTTTGTATTTTTTTAACGTAAGATAGATTTGAGGTGCTTTCTAAAGAAGGAAGGCGATTAAGCTGCGCTTCGTCAGTTCAATGAAATTTCTCTCTGAACCCTGAATGAATTTTTATGTTATTTCTCACGCAGACAGCAACGATTTTTAGCTTATTCATTGTGCTATACGGATGATTTAGTAGCGAAATTTTTACAGCTCTTTCTAAGCAGATATTGGATTATTATTTTTCACGGGGACTGAAAACAATTCACTTTTAATTTTCATACTTTGCCATGGCATGATATTGTTTTGCCTTCGCTATGACCATGCTTTGAAACTATTTAACAAAAATTATCCGGTAATAAATTTGCTAAAACGTTACAATTCTTTTAAAACTAATAAATTTAAAATAAATCTTTTAAACCTACTACATGTATTTCCTATACTATACAAAAATGCCTCTTTTTATGTGTCTCTTGTTTGTAAATTTATATTTGTATATCCTGCCAACAGGACTTATCCTTCAAGAGGCCTATGAACAATTCACTTTTAGTTTTCATATAGTTTGTAATGACTTTATATAGTTTCACCTTCTATATAGATATGGTTTGAAACTATTCAATAAAAATTATCCGATAGTAAATTTTTTGAAACTTTACAATTTATTTTATTATTTAAAAATTTCTAATGCTTTTTTTAACCCCAGTATATGTATATTTTATGCATAAACAAAAATTCCTCTTTTTATGTCTGTTCTGTATAAAAATTTATGTTTGGAAATTTTGAATAAATATCTGTTCATAATACTGCCAATTCATTTATAACTTTATAAAGATAAAAGGGCATTATTTATTTATCAATTAGTTGTATATATCTGAAAAAATCTTTGTCTCCTGTAACTAACTGCAGTTAAGAGTTTAAATGTAATTTTAAATATTTTAAAAGTTTAACAAATAGTCAAAATAACAAATGATGCTTAAAAGAGCAATTTATAATAGAATGATTATTTTTTAAACTAAAACATTTTTTTTAATTAGAATGAAAGTTATTACGCTTTGAAATGTCTCAATTAACATTTATTTTTTTTTTGAAAAATATTTTTATTATATTTTTAAAATTCAGTTACAAGTACTTTTTGATTTTCATATATTATAGAAAAAATAACAAAGGAGAATCGAAAAAGCAATTTACAATAAAATAAATATTTTCATTTTTACAATTATTGAAATAACTTCTTTAGTATAAACGAGAAAATTTGCTTAAGTAGTCTGTAAGTCTGTAAATTATGCTTTGTATTGTATCAGCAAACATTCATATTTTTTCACTGTTTTAATTATACTTTTGAAACCAATGGTTATAAATAGGATTTCATTCACTAAACAGAATGGAATGTTATTAACTTATAATTTAAAGAACTTAAACAATACTTAGTATTTTTGCTTTCGATTTAAATAACATCTGAAAAATAAAAATTTTCCTTGTAATCCTCTACAGAAACGGACTTTCAAAATCTTACTAATCGATCACTTGAGAATCATTTAGTTTCATTAACTTATTCCGAAGGAATTTATTAGAAGATAATATTTATTATTTAGACTAGTGATAGACAATCGGCAGACACCACTTAAAGTTGCCCATTTCTCAAATAAAATAAAGTGTAGCAGGTAATCATAATGTATTAGAATATGAACTTTTAATTGCGAAAATCTGTTATTTAATTAGGAAACATTGGTAATACTTGCGTTTATAAAACTGCCTTCTCTGCAATAATCGTAGGGATATCAAGGTCCAAACACAGTTAAAGGTAGGCAACCTGCACCTACGACCTGCTAGCGAAGGAAAGAGGCACGCCCCTTAGCGAAAATGTGAATATTTTTACTATCTTCATATAAAGGCATAATATGTCTTTTCCAATAATGGATTTGTTTTGCACGTGTATGTGCAAAGATCCGACGCAACTAACAATCAGATCGTCGAAATTATCGTCCTTTGTGGCTGTTATTACCCTCTAGTCAAAATTGTATTTCTTCTTAGTTTAAAATACAACGAAACACAAAAATGCTGATATCATATCTTCTATTTTTAAAACTTTTCGTTCTGCAAATTTTGAATAAAAGTTGATTTTTTTTCTAATTATTCTATTAATATTAAAAAAATTAATAGCAATACGCAGATATTTTTTGAAAAACACACACACACACACACACACAAAAAAAAAAAAACACTATGTATATACGATATTAAGAAAGTCCCATATATTCATTATATATCATTTTGAGATGGCGAGAGCTGTCTGGGGAAAATATTTCTTTATTGCTATCTAAATTCTTTAATTATTAATACTTAAGTATTTTTTGGAAAGAAAAGTAATTTTTATTCAAATCTTGCCCAAAGTTATAAAGATAGAAGATAGGAAATCAGCATTCTTGTGTTTTATAGTATTCTAAACACAAAAATATAATTTTTACTCACGGGTGGCGAGAGCCACTTAGGACAATTACCGCAGCGATCTGATTTGTACGTTCCTGTGACTTCGAAACGAGATGATAATCAGTTGATTCAAGTGAAATTTTCCAATTTATTGAGAAATCAGGTAATTCATGTCATGTTCCTTACCTCGAGTCCAAAATTTTGGCATCTAACTTTTCAGTATTTTTTTTTTTATATTTATATTTTTTCAACCAACGTCAAGCTCTTTTATATTTTTCAACCGTTTCAAAGTTTACAATGGATAAAACACAAAAATGCTCATTATATCTTCTATTTTTTGTAACTTAGGAAAATTTTGAATAAAGTTAGATTTCTTTTCTAAAATATTTAAGAATTAATATTAAAAAATATTTAAATAGCAATAAGTAAACATTTTTCCCAAATATTTTTATGAATACATTCGATTAAAGAAGTGGCATATATTTATTTACCCTTTTTGTAATGAAACGAAGCTATCCAAGCTGTTGACAAATATAAAAACCAACTTTTGTTCAAAAGTTAACGGGCAAAAGTTTTTGTACTCGATGAAATGAACATCATTAGGAATTACTTGATTTCTCATCAAAGTAGAAAATTTTGAATAATGTTAAATTTCTTTTTAAAAATATTTAAGAATTAATATTTTGAAAAATTTAAATAGCAATAATAAACATTTTTGAAAAAAAGTTATGAATATATGCGGTTAAAGAAGTGGCACACATTCATTTACCATTTCTGTAATGAAATGAAGTTATTCAAGCTGTTGACAAATATAAATTATGAATATATGGCTTAAAGAAGTGGCATATCTACATTTAAACCCTTTTTGTAATGAAATGAAGTTATTCAAGCTGTTGACAAATATAAAAACCAACTTTTGTTGAAAAGTAATGGGGCCAAAAATTTTTTGGACTCAATTAAGAACATCATCACGAATTACCTGCTTTCTCAGCAAAGTGGAAAATTTTGAATAAAGTTAGATTTCTTTTTAAAAATATTTAAGAAATAATATTTAAAAAAATTTAAATAGCATTACGTAAACATTTTTAAAAAAAATTATGAATATATGTGATTAAAGAAGTGACACACATTCATTTACCATTTCTGTAATGAAATGAAGTTATTCAAGCTGTTGACAAATATAAAAACCAACTTTTGTTGAAAAGTTATGAGGCAAAAGTTTTTGGACTCGATGAAATGAACATCATCACGAATTACCTGCTTTCTCAGCAAAGTGGAAAATTTTGAATAAAGTTAGATTTCTTTTTAAAAATATTTAAGAAATAATATTTAAAAAAATTTAAATAGCATTACGTAAACATTTTTAAAATTTTTTTTGAATATATGCGATTAAAGAAGTGGCATATATTCATTTACCCTTTTTGTAATGAAACGAAGCTATTCAAGCTGTTGACAAATATAAAAACCAACTTTTGTTGAAAAGTTATGGGGCAAAATTTTTTAGACTCCATGAAATGAACATTTCATGAATTACCTGATTTATCAGCAAAGTGTAAAATTTTGAATAAAGTTAGATTTCTTTTCAAAAATATTCAAGAATTAATATTTTAAAAAATTTAAATAGCAATAAGTAAACATTTTTTAAAAAAATTATGAATATATGCGATTAAAGAAGTGGCATATATTCATTTACCCTTTTTGTAATGAAACGAAGCTATTCAAGCTGTTGACAAATATAAAAACCAACTTTTGTTGAAAAGTTATGGGGCAAAATTTTTTGGACTCGATGAAATGAACATCATCATGAATTACCTGATTTCTCAGCAAAGTGGAAATTTTCTCTTCTTAAAGAATCTGATTATCAGCTCGTTTCGAAGCAACAGGGAAGAACAAATCAGATACTCGCAGCAATTGTCCTTCATGGCTGTCACCACCCTCAAGTAAAAATTGTATTTCTTCTTAGTTTAGATTACGACGAAACACAAGAACGCTGATTTTATATCTTTTATCTTTGAAACTTGAAACATTCGGATGTTTTAAAAGAGAAAACTTGGATTTTTAAAAGAAATATTTAAGAGGACATTATCACACATATTTTTTTTTTTTTATAATACATGTCTTTTTTCGACACCTTAATAAAATACATGTTCTACTTGTTTTACAATAAAATTTTTACAAGTCCTTGAATTAGATTCTAAATTTAAAAGATAGTTTTTTTTTTATTTTAAGAAGTTTAGTACTAAAACATAAGATATAAAAACCGAATAAAAAATATTGTTGCCCACAAAGTAGCTTCTAAAATACATGCATTAGAAACTTATTTTATATATAAAATTAAAACTTAATGTATTCCTTATTATGTAAACTTTAAAGGTACATAGATATTTAGATTTTAAAATTTAAAAACACAATTTAAATATATTAAAAATTGAAAATTATGTATTTTTGTGTTATAAAATAAATGATATTTTTGGTATTAACTTAACTGACGTTCGAAAAGTAAAAAAATAAATATATAACTTCAATTTTATGTAAAAGTGTTTTTTGTTTCTTAAATATCTCTCTTTCTCTCTCTCTCTCTCTCTCTCTCTCTCTCTCTATATATATATATATATATATATATATATATATATATATATATATATATATATATATATATATATACATTAAAAGTTTTCCTATGTTTAGGTAAATCTAAATTATTTCACTTGGTTTATGTATTTTCTGTGTTTTTAAAAACATATATTTACTTGAAATGCCAAAATAAAGTAACTGTTTTAAAATAATACTGGTTAAAATAACTTTGTATAAATTTTATTCTAAAAAAGTAGATATTCTAATTTAGTTATTGATAGAAAACGAATCTGCTATTTTGATGATTTTTCGGTTCAAAGTAGATTATGTTTCCTTAAATATTTACGTTTAAAAAAGTTAAGTTACAATAACATTTACATTAAAATACTATCGCTCTAAAATATTAAAACAGTATGTGAATAAAAGAAGATTCTTAATTGACAGTTTTTTAAAACCTTCTTCAGCAAATTTAACTTGATTATTGTAATTTTGATGTGGACAAAATAGAGGTTTGGTTTTGAGCGGTATTGTCTACTGCTTTGCTATACGAGGGTTTATAGATACCGGGACCTACTACTTAAAGCTGATTCCGAAAGGCTACGAACATCTATGCCAGCAGGATTCACACCCTCGAACTCTGGAACCGAAGAACAGCGCTTCGGCAGACACAATAAAGATAATGTACCCATCGGTACATTGTCATATAATAAGCAATCCACACAAGCATTTTTGTGATTGAGCTATTTACTGTAATCAATGTAAACTCCTTAGCTATAGACAGATTAATTTGTGAGTTTACATTTGTGGTATCACTCATGGATAAGTATGTCAATATTAATGCCAAAAATGTTATGGCTTAATGTATAAGATAAATATGTCACGAAACATTTGAAATATCTTCTTGATTACAAACTTTAATTTAAAGTTAATAATTTTCATAACTTAAAATATTTTATATTTTATGATTTTCAAGCCGTCTTTTGGAATTATACTGAGTTTTTTAAAATATTTTATTCATCTCTAAAAATCATTTTTTAAATCAGTAATTGAGAAAGTATTTGTTATATATGACAGAAATTTTTAAATTTGTTTTGGTTTTGAGAACTACGGTCTACATTTGTGCTACACGACTGCTAATGAGACCGGGACCTACTGCTTAAGGTGAATTCCGAACGGCTATGAACATTCATGCATTGATCATCTCCCTAGTCATTAGGGTATCATTCGGTAAAGAGATTTTTGAATTTGTAAACAACATTTCAAGGATTACAAATTTCAAATTCTAACTTTACATAAAAATGCTACTTTACTGAGCCCTATTTAGAGTAATATTAGACTCTTTGCAGATTGTCCAAAATAATTACAGTGAAGCCTATGTATAACGATAATATCTATAACGATAAACATGCTTATATCCGATATTTTCTTTGGTCCCATGGAATTCTTTATTTATTTAATGCAAAATCAATGGTATGTTAATAATTGTGTTTTAAAATATTTATACCTTGGGTTACTTTTTAAAAAGTTAAATTATATCTATAAATACATCGCTAACGGTTATATTCACATTACGTACATAAAGATTGGATGTGCAAGTGATCAAACTATGTATAACGGTAACCTGATAACGATAGCTTTGCACACAGGTTTTGGTTTTTAATCATTGATTCAATTTTTAAAGTTACTCCTTATTAAAAATTCCCTAAAGACAATATGCATTTTAAAAATAAATAAACGAGTTAAAATAATTATATCTTTCTTCAAAAAAAGAAAATTTGTAAAACTTCTTTAATTATGTACAAATACTAAGACTGTCAATATTTAAATGTGAATTATTATTGGACAAGTTTTCTTGTTCACATTATTTTGTTACTATTATTAATGTAATTATTAAATTACGTAACAATAACTGCATTGATAGCTGCTATGGGTATCGACTTTCGGCAGAAAACAAAGCACATAGGAGTGCAATAACACAAAACGATATACTTGGCTTTAACTTTCGTGAAAATAAAATATTTTTCGCATTTTGGAGATATCCCCAGATTTTAGACTGTCTCTTCCAGTAATGGGTCACAGAAAAGATTTCATTTGAAGATTTTAAAAATTTTATTTTACTCCTTCTTTGAAGACGCATATCTTTCCTGTTGCTCCCCTAGAAAAAGAACATAAAAACTTTTATATTTCTTTTATCTTCTGTATTTCTAAGGTGCAAAAGATGAGATTCTTTTTTCTTTTCACTCGGAACATATATGTCTTTCTCTCCGTGTATATGTATGTGTGTGCTGGCAAAGAACATGTATGTGTGTGTATCTACTTTTTTTAAAGTGTAAAGGAAAAAGGCTCACTAAAAGCAAGACTTCAAATCAATTCCGTATAAATGCTATCGAAAGAAAACTTTGAAGACATAAGTTTATACATCTGTGGGATTGTAGATATTTTATTACACTTGTTTGTTTTAGTTTTTGAGGGGTGAGAAAGATCGGCTCCAAATGAATGCAGTAACTCCGTACGATAAAATGAAAGAATTAGATAGCTAGGTGGGGGAGCTTATAATTTTATTTTTTCCCTGGTGTCACAATAAACGAGATTTCATTTAAGATTTGTCGGTGGCTTTGCTTTAATGGAAGAGAAAAATTTGAGTCGCATTTTAAAATTCATGTTTCTATTAGCGATAAGCAAAATCGAATAGGTCGCTGATAAAACTGCATTTAAGAAATGATACACTACATATTTTGAAATAGATGCTCATAAATTTTTATGCTGTTGTTAGTTTTAACGCTTTGATTCCATTTCAATTTCAAATGTTGTATTTTACAACACAATTTTATCACTTAAGACGTTTTTCAATTAAAGGAGGCTTTGCATTGAAGTATGGTACGCTTTCAATATATGAATCATAAATTTTTATTCGGAATCGCTTTTGGATTCATGGGTTTACTACATGAAGTTTTAGCTGTATCAAATGAAGCCAAAATATGTTTTATATCAAAATAATTTTTGATTAGCTCTTAGGACCGTTCATACTCTAAACATTTTTCTTGGGATATACTTTTATCATCTAACAGATTTTTATTCTGGCTTTTTATTGCTTTTTATAGCAATTTTTCATAAACTTGCAGCCTTGCAATACTAATTTCAAAATGGTACTGATTTAAAAAATATGACACGTATAATTTGAATTATACCCTTATAAGCAGCATTTACAACATTAATTTTATAAACGCTTGAATAAATACGTGAAGTTTAATAAACTTAATGTTACCTCTTTTCTAATCCTTTCAATTTACTATAATAATATAACGGCGTAAATACATAAATACCCTTTATATAACTGTACATCGGTAGTTTAAAGGACATTATGCCTATTTTTTAAATTGAGATTTATGTTCAATTTAAGATTTTTAAATTAAGCTTTATGATTCAATTTAATCTAGTATAAATCTATACTAGATTAAATCGAGATTTATGCTATGATTTATACTACTCTTTAATGTGATATAATTACTATACCAATTTCTCAAAATGGAGAGATTTAGCGAATTGGAAAAGGCAGTAGGGACCAACAGAGTTTCGAGGTATATATCATCATTAGATCAAAGAATTTCTTATTAGTACTATTTTCATATATTTACAGGCTCTATAAGTCTTCTATTACTTAAAAGATGCTGATAAGGCTTTTCACTAAAAATGGTCCCATTCAATCAAATCTGTAAAAAAAATGTATTATATTGCCCTATAAAATTTAAAAAATTGTTAATTAGTTCTCTTTACATCCGATATACAGATATGCCGGAGCTATTAGATGTGCAGAGCTTGCATGCACGTAGACAGCCAAATTTCTAAGGCGGCCTATGGAATAACGTAGAAAATTTCGCTTACGGGTTTAGAGGAATGGAGGAATCAAGCCTTTCAACTCTCACTTTGTATGTTCAAATGCATTACATATACATATGTAACAAGCCTTTTTATTAAAAATTATCAGCCAATTTGTTGTTAAAAATTTGTACTTCTCAATAGTCTATTAGGAATAATATAATTACTCCAAATATATTATTCATACCTTCAATAACGAATTTTTATAAATTTATATTTTCCATTTAAATATTACAATATGAACTTAGCTCTGACAAAGTAAATGAAATTATACCGGGACAAAATAAGTTAAATTATTCTGGAAAGAAAATTTTCATGCATAACTGACAAACATGGGAATGCATATTTTAAATTGCTAAATGATTTTTTTAGTCAAGTAGATTATTTTAAAGCCTGAAATATATCAACTTTTTGTTAAACTTGTACTATTCTCTAAATCTAGAGTGGCAAATAGAAAAATGATAAGTCCTCCTATCTGAATGAACATCTAAATCAAAACGATGGTATTTTACTCTAACTGTATTTCCAATGTACCAGCTTAGGAACTTTGATTATTTACATTGGATCTTAACTTTATAGAAGCTTGTAACATTCTTTTTAACATAGAAAACTGTTGATAGGTGTTTAGATTTTCTGGAGAATAATAGCCAACTTTTACGGTAGACTGTTTGAAATTTTCTTACATTAAGAATTGGCTGAAAATTTCTGTTCTTATTATTTCACTTCGTTTCTTAACCCTTCACTATTTGCGACTCAAATTTCTAATCATAATTCATATCCCGCCCCCTTCCTTTCGTACGAAGAGCTGGCTCTAAACGGTAGGCAAGACAAGCGACAGCCTACGGCGTCAAAATTTGACGACTGCAAAAATTGATTAAAAAATTGTAAATCTGTATTGTTGTTTTATTTCAGTGGTATGTTATTTATTTAGTCCACACTTTTTTTTAATGTTTTTGATAATTTTTTAAGTTTTAAAACAATCTTTATTTTTTCATTCGGCATTTTTGGGAGGTTTGCCAACGGCGACAAAAATACTGCTGTCGGTCCTGCATATACTAATAATACATTTCACTAATAATTATTCAACTTGTATGTCCCTTATAATTATTAAATATTTTTTTTAATTTAACATTGTTAAGTTAATTATGAAAATACATTATGCAGTGCTGATACAATTATAATTATATATGTATTATGGCAATGTATAATTTTTCATGTAATTTGATTTGATTTTCTTTCCCTAAACTAAGAAATCTTTTTTTAACATTATTTTGTTTTCAATAAAAACAACGTTGAAAATTACTGTTTGAAACAGGTTGTCACAGGAACTGTTTTTTACTGGTTGAAAATTACTGTTTTATCTTGTAAATTAATGTTTTACTGAAATAAAATTCATCTTTTTAGTAACAAAGTTTATTTTATGTCTATTTACATTATTTTTAAGTTATATTTGTAGAGAATGCCTCACACACCTGAATTCTCAATACGAAATAAATTAATTAGATAAATTATCTATTTGTGATCACACCCTCTAAAGGCTGTTATAGAAAATGCGTAAGATCTGCATTATTCTTTGTGAACTTACATTTTAATTTTATTGTTGTTAAAATATTTTTTATTAATATTTTTTATAAACTATTAAATAAAATAGTTAAATGTACTACTGAATATTTTATCGATGTTTAAATGTTTACATTTTACATTACTATTCAATATTTTGTCATTAAAATAAAAACAAACATAAAAGTCCCGCTGATGGCATGGATGTTTGTAGCCATTCGGAATCGGCTTTAAACTGTAGGTCCCGGTCTCATTAGCCCTCGTGTGCAAAACAGTAGACCGTAGCGCTCCAAACCAAACCAAACCAAACATAAAAGTGTGTATTTTTTTCTATAAACCTAATTTTATGCTATTTTGGGAGAAAAAAATACCCTTTAACCGGTATTCAAATTTTTATGTATTGATATGCCAGTAATTTTACATACCCAATTTGTAATAACCCAGATACTCTTAGATTCATAATAGTTTTCACCTTCCCATCTGATCTATGCGCATGACAGCCTAGCGAAACACCTGTATCTCAGAGGTATTTACGATGAACGGCAAAAATATCTTAAATTATTCGACAGTGTATAGAGACGACTGTTTAGTCGATATTGGCATGCCCTGGAGATGATGTGCTGACATTTGTTATGTATATTTGAAATATTTTAGAATATAATTCTGTTTTAGTAGTTATAATTATTTTATATTGAATTCTTTTATATTGTAGTACCTTTTCTTCAGGCTGTAACAGTTTGCGAGGTCATGAACTCTACCTTTTTTTAGTTTATACGTAAATCCGTTATTGTTTATATCCATAAAAATTGTTACTTCCCATCTAATCTCTCATTGTGAACAGTCTAGCTGGCCACTTGCTGTCTATAGGTCTTTCTGATGAACGCAAAGACCTTTTATTAATTGCCTTTTTATGACTGGAGACCTTTGCAATTGCCAATCCATGACTGGAGACTTTTACAATTGCCTTTTTATGACTAGTGTCGATATCAATGCAGCAGAGAGGTGATGCAACTCAGAGGCGCTCGCAAGGGGGTGGGGTTAGGGGTTTAAACAACCCCCTCGAGTTCAGAAAAAATGGCAAAAATAAAAATTTTAGTAGAAATTATGCGGGATACTATTTTTTAGAATTAGGAACCAGCCCCCCTTGAAAAAATTCTGCGTACGCCACTGATGCAACTAGCATTTACCACTTAAATTTTCAAAATTTTAGAAAAACTTTTATTTATTTTATTTTCAATATTTTTATCGATTTTTTTTACTTGAGGCCTCATTATACTGTGAGACCATGATGCTTTTTAAGTTTAAGCGTGGTGCCACTACCGCCTATATTCATTTCATTTGCAGCTTTCGGTGTAATATCTAGATTTGTCATAAGTAAATAAGTAAAATACAAACTTGTAGTATCTTATGAAGCAAAAGATAAATAGAGGTAAACCATTAAGATTTATACATATATGTCTGATGTCATCTATTTTTCCCCTTGTATATTAAAAGTCTATTTTTAAAAACAATATTGTAAATCGGCTTATTAGAATAAATAAACAAAGCTAGAAAGTTAATCACGATAAACATATTAGAACTAACTCTAAGTGATGTGCAAAATAAAAACAATTATTCGTTTAATTTCCCCATGCGCATAATTGGTAGTTTTAGATTTAACGGATAATTAATAATTAAACAACGGCAATAATTTTATAAATCATTATACAATATAAATAACATTATACTATAATGAATAATAATGATATTATTATGGATTTAAATAAATTAATGCAACTTGTTTTATGTTTGTGCTTTAGATTAACAATAATACATATTTAGTGAAATGTAATACATATGTATAACTATTTAGCCAAATTGATCTTATTCCTCGTAATTTAACTCACTGGTTTTAATTTTTCAATAAACTTACAGAACTAGTGGCTAGTCTCACTAAGTACTATCTTGTCTAGCAGATCCCTTCTTGATCATACAGCATGAAATTTTTTTATTTATTTATTTTTTTTTTTGTGTGTGTGTGTGTAAGGATTGTATAGACCCAAGATTTGTTTATTGTATAGAGCACAGCATTCAGAAACAATCCTTTTGTTTAATGATGCTTTGGGGTACTACTGACGAGACACAACATCATTAAGCGTTTCATTCTTTGTTTTCATGTTTCATTATTAATTTCTAAATAAATATATAATAACAGAAAACAGCGTAAGCTATTAAATTCCAGCTTTTTTTCCCTGAAACCCGAGATTAAACTTATTAGCAAAAGATAGCGTGGGCAGACGTATGAGTCTGTTGAGTTTACTAGTGTAATACTGAGAGTTGAATGTACCACATCATCACATTTGAGGTCTAGAAATCGGAACCACATTCAGAAACCTCCCTCTTGTTTCTTGTATCTCTGCCTGTAATGTGAACTTTCACGCTATCTAGTTTCTCAAACAAAATAGCGGTGCCTTTTAAAATATACTCATTTTTTTAACTCCTGGGTTAGAGTGCAATGGTCTACGTTTTGCAATACGAGAGCTAACCGGGACCTACAATTTAAAACCAAATCCGAACATCCATGCCACAGTGGGATTCGAACTCAATAACTCTAGTACCGAAGGCCAGCACTCTAACCGTTCGCTTATCTTTAACTCTTGAAATCAATTCCTCATGCTTTCTAGATTTAATATAATATAGGACTGAAAAGCCGTCGAAATTCCAAGGTTTTACAAGGTCCGACAGAAGTCTCAGCTGCACGTCGAATCCCAGTAATTTCAGCCCATTTTTGTGTAGATTAAAATTTATTTCTTCATTATTGCAATTTTTAAAAAACTAATGTTGAAATTCAGTGAAAAATTTTAGAAAAATTTTAACATTTGAATTTGATATTTATACTATGGCAATACTGGCAATATGGTCTACGTTTTGCAATACGAGAGCTAACCGGGACCTACAATTTAAAACCAAATCCGAACATCCATGCCACAGTGGGATTCGAACTCAATAACTCTAGTACCGAAGGCCAGCACTCTAACCGTTCGCTTATCTTTAACTCTTGAAATCAATTCCTCATGCTTTCTAGATTTAATATAATATAGGACTGAAAAGCCGTCGAAATTCCAAGGTTTTACAAGGTCCGACAGAAGTCTCAGCTGCACGTCGAATCCCAGTAATTTCAGCCCATTTTTGTGTAGATTAAAATTTATTTCTTCATTATTGCAATTTTTAAAAAACTAATGTTGAAATTCAGTGAAAATTTTAGAAAAATTTTAATATTTGAATTTGATATTTATACTATGGCAATAAGTTATTACATTGATGTTTTAATTTAAAATTTTAATTTATGCAAATTTCTTAGGGTATGTAATATGATTTTTATTTTTTACAAAATAAAAGCAAAAAAATGTGCTTGTATGAATTCTAGTCTGAATTATTAATAATTTCAGTTAAAGATTAGTATTGAGAAAAATAATTTAGATGAGTTTACATTAAATTTTTACATATTTACATATACATATAAATATTTACATATTTAATATTTAACATATATACAAGTGCATGCTTATATCAATTACATAAAAGAGCTATTAATCATAATGAACAGTCAAAAAGTAATTAATATACCTATCATGTTATTACAACAGTCATCTATCGAATATTCTGTTAAGTTTTTCTTTATTTTTTAATACTATGGTAATGGGCTTGTATGGGAGAAAGGAGATTGTCATTGTGTTACTACAAATGTATGTTTGACTTTGAGAGGGGGGTCCCTTTTCTCAGCTCAGGCAATTTACCTAAACCTGAATGAGAAACAATTTATTACAGTCACTCTACTCATGTTAAACTGTTAAATATTCTGTTCTTTTAATACCGAGAGGCATTTACAGAAATCTTTACAAATTGCAATAGTAGGAAGACTAAAAAACAAAAACAAAACACACTTATAGGTATTGAATTTCTTCCACAGTTTACTACTACCTAACAGGTGTGTGCTCGCTGCATATTAAATAGCAAAAAAATTTTAATAATTTATTTGGATCCGTTGAACTGTAATTAAAATCGTATCCGTTCTGCTTCTACCACAATGGGCAATCGATCACGTGTTCGTGAGGTGACGTCATATTTTGCAGCTGCCCCTGAGAAAAATTCCCTTTAGCCCCTGAGTACTATTTGCGGTATAGCTCTATAGTGTTCGTATAAAAAAATGAAAGCAGATAAAAGTAAAAATAATGATTAAACGGTTTGGGGATTGTATGAAGAAACTGGCAATCAATTAAAATCCGATTTATTATGGGAAACTGAAGGAGGTAATGTTGATGCATATTCTCTTTCTTTCAATGTTTCTCTAACTTTGCAGTAGAGATTGTAGAGGAGATAATGTGGCTGGTTGCAACTTTTGATTTGTTTCGGTAAAGGCCTGGGAAGAGGCGGGCTAAAATGAAAGCAGCAATGTAGAATAGTGTCTTGAAAACTTTGTACTTGCATCACACTTTGAATACCCGCTATTTTGAGAACCGTTAACTAAACATTGAAGAAATTTAATTTATACAAGATTGCAAATGCCAGCTATATTTAACACTAGATTTACGGATGTTGATCATATACCTATTTTTACTGAAGTGAGCCAATATGACACATACAAGAAAATATTTTGCAAAGGGAATAGTTCCAAATTAATTTACATGAAATGTTTATTACCAAAAAATTCATGGAAAACATTTTTCACATATAAAATCTGTTTTTGACACACATTTTCCACAAACATTTCTATTACATTTAGCACAATGGTTTCTACATCTGTTTCTTTTGCATGATTGTTGAATTTGACAATTCTTCCGTGCGTCAGTAGCATGAATTTCTCTCGTCGGAATGGAAATGTTCTCGACTTCTTCTCTATATTTACTTCTTAGATCTTCAGCCAATTGGAAAATAAAAAATTTTCGTGAAATATTTACTTGAGCCGACCAATAAATTTCATGTTATGCGATTAACTGTTAAACCATTCTATGAGTTAAATTGGCTCACAACCGTGAAAATAGGTATACTACATTTAATATTGCAAAATGGAGGGGTCTGCGGGGAAGAGGAATGAAAGTTTACATATATTTTATTACTTAACTAAAAACCAAAGTATGTTTTTGAAAAGTGATATTAAAGTTTTATATTTATATAGTGATCAAATTTTTAATGAGTCAAATTGGCTCGGTCCGTAAATCTAGTGTTAAAAAAAGTCAATGGAAACTCAAAATGTACCAATAGTTTTATATTATTTGGTATATTTATATGAGTTAAGTGCAATTTTACCTCTTTAACAATTCCATATATACCTCTCATATTAAGTTAAAATATAGTTTTTTCTGTATTGTAAATGCCAAGGAAAAAATATATAAATATGCCCTAAAGGTAATAATATCTACTGACGTTCAAGGTAACAATCTAAAATCAAAATAAATTCAGGGTGACTCTTTTATATTAAACTTACTTCCTTCATACTCATTTTATTAATATTAACATATTGTGTGCGGGCACATTTCGCAGTGGAATTGTACCATGAGCGGGCGTTTTGGTTTGGTTTGGTTTGGAGCGCTACGGTCTACTGTTTTGCACACGAGGGCTAATGAGACCGGGACCTACGGTTTAAAGCCGATTCCGAACGGCTACGAACATCCATGCCAGCAGCGGGATTCGAACCCGCGAACTCCGGTTCCGAAGAGCAGCGCTTACCAGAGCGGGCGTTTTGAGCGTAAATTTAGTTATTCAGTTAAATCTCAATATATCGAAAATTATTTAATTTTTTAACCAACTTTTCGTATTTTATATTGAAATATATAAACAAATATATAAATAGACAAATAAACAAATATATATATATATATATATATATATATATATATATATATATATAATATATATATATATATATATATATATATATATATATACACACACACAAATATATATAATATATATAAATATAAATATATATAATATCATTTTCGAAAGGATATATAAAAAGTTAATTTTAAATCTAAATTTGATTTTTTTAATCAAACTTCCCATTCTGTGTTTCCGCATCGACTGATGTAAAAACTAGTTTTTATATGTCTAAATTTTTCCAGAATCTATGTAGTAGATAAGAACATTCGGCTTCGTTTTCCTGTATATACCTTTATTTTTGTACCCACCAACAAACCCTGTTGTTACACTATATTGTTACCATGTTGTTACTAGTACGTGACCTGCGTTCAAGTATCAATCGTCAGAAAACGTACTAGCACGTGTCCCGCTCTCCAGTATCAATTATCAGAAAACATAATACTACCTGTCCCGCGCTCAAGTATCAATCGTCAGAAAACGTACTAGTACCTGTCCCGCATACAATATGTTAAGCTTTCATAAGATTTATTTTGTAGGTGAAATTCTTTAAGAAATAGAAGTATTTAATATGTTCACACCTGTTCAGTCTTTAACCTATAGCAGAAATTAATTTTATTTTGAAATAATCTTTAAGTGGTACACATCATTTTCAAAAGTTATTGTCACGTATTTAATCTTCCTAGAAATAACCGGTTTAAATGGAATGTCTTGGGTAGATATATCTGCCCATAACTTTTAAAACTTTCGTATACGGGAGGAAACACTGCTATAACTAACTTTTCTTGAACTTGTGCACACTTTGCAAGAAACAAACATTCTTGATCATATCTAAAATAATAATAACAACAATGATAATAATAATAACAATAAAAGCAAAGTCTGCCCTCTTACAAATATCTGCAGAGAATAGAGATTACCATTATACCTTGGCCGATTAAATGCATAATTAAGACATTGTTCTACATTTGTAATTTCCTGACGTGTGAAAAAAAATATGTACCCAAATCTATCATAACTCTTTCTGTACTAGACCTGTAAGAAATTAAATTAAAGATATTAATTTCAGATTGCTTTCAAAATTAAGTATCTGATACTTGAGATATAATGTACGAAAATTGACATCATTAAAACTTTTATGCATTGTTAATATAGTAATTCATCGTAATTTTATTTTTTATTATCCTCTTATAAATTTCTTTTGGTTTAGAAGCGCTACGGTCTACTTTTTGCAACACGAGGGCTAATGAGACCGGGACCTACTGCTTAAAGCCGATTCCGAACGGCTACGAACATCCATGCCATAGTGGGATTCGAACCCACGAACTCCGGATCCGAAGGCCAGCACCCTAACCATTCGGCCATCGTTCGGCCATAAATTTCTTTTGTCTGTGTTAACGATTATTACAGAATGAATTGTAGGTCAGCTGAATACAGCATGGTTTATTTCACTCATAGTTCAATCTTGTATCATAATTCGGAATAATTTATCTTCTCCTCAAATGTCATTTCAGGTATAACTATAATTTATAGTTAATAATTTGCACATACCTAAGTAATATCCACAATTCCTTATCATATCTGTATAGAGTCTTGTTTAATGAGATGAAAATATTCAGACTCCATCGGGATTATACGATGACTTGAATGACAGGTGGGATATTTTATGTGACTATTTTCTTTTTCTTCGTGTTTATACAATTCCTTCATTTTTACATTCACGCTTCTTGTCTACTGTAGGTTTGATTGCAAAACTAAGAGATACTTTGTTGCTGCTAATAATAGCTCAGAAACTCAAATTAAAATGAAATATTTTTTTCATCGTTTTTTATTTGTAGTTTTTCTTTATTTTAGTCCGTTTTATTTTATCGGCATACCTAACACTGCAGGAGGGATCAAATTTATATAGAATGAAAAGTTGACGATTTATATGGGATGATTCTAATGGTGGTGACATAAGTTTCTAAAATCTTACCTACCCAATAATAGAGTGATGGAAACTAGATAAGTACAATACATTCCTTAAATGATGTGTTGACAATCCAATCACTTTCGGTGTTGGAATTTTTTTTAAAGAACAATCATCGGGCCTAAGTTCTTTGTTGGCAAAGATGTCTTTGATGGCAGCAGTTCCCTTTTTCACTGTTTGGCTATAATTGTTTCCGAGTGGCAGCAATTAAATCTTTTTTAGGGGAGATAAAAAGGGGAGGGGGGTAATTGGATCAGTTCAAAGAGGTCGTGGACACCTCGTTCGTTCGCTAGATGTGTCATCTTTTAATTATTTTTCTTTTGGGGAGCGACATGCAAGGGAAGATGATACGTACTTTGGAACGATTAAGGAGAAACACTGAACTGGAAACCGCTACTTTCACCCCAAGGTTTCTATCTTTATCAATTTGGAACACCTCGTCAATCTGTGTTTGTGAAAAGAATGTGGCCATCTCCTTAATGAGATCATTTACCAGTCTAGCAAGATATAAGCTATATTTATATTGTTTCGAAAACATTAAAGGGCTAGTGTACATTACAAAACATATTTTTAAAATATTAACTTATTTTGAAACTTTTTTTAAGTATA
Organism: Pardosa pseudoannulata; assembly: GCA_032207245.1. Taxonomy (NCBI): domain Eukaryota; kingdom Metazoa; phylum Arthropoda; class Arachnida; order Araneae; family Lycosidae; genus Pardosa; species Pardosa pseudoannulata. Next base: position 88,731,454 of record CM063503.1, on the reverse strand, counting down.
AATTGAAAAATAAGTAAATTTATCACATTGTAATTTTTACTTATAATCAAATAATATTTCTGAAAAATTCTCTTTTTGCAAAATTTTCTTAATTTTAAAGTGTTTATATGACTTAATTAGCAAAATTTATACAAAATAATAATATATATAATATATTTAGATTTTTACAAAATATTCGTCAAACATTTATTACAATAAATTACAGTTACATTTATTACATTTATTACAATGATTTCAATCAATCTGAACATCTGTTTTAAATTTCAATTGTAGAAGTGAATTTAAAATTTTGAAAAAAAAAAAAAAAAAAAAAAAAATTTTTCATAATAAGTCAAAATACAAACGGAAAAATATTTCCTACATCTTCACTATTCAATCTATCAGTAGCATAATACTCCAAAAAAAGCTCAAAAGTTACTTTAATTGGTAATAAAGCAAAGGGAGAAGAAAAGAAATTAATGTGCTAGGAAAATTTTTGAAATTAACAAATATTTCAGCAATCTGAATTAAAATATAATATCAAATTTAAATTATTTAATGCAAGTTACCTTTTTTACCTTTAATGTAAATATGTACAAAGTTTAAACTCTAAGCAAATTTCTAGAAAATTTTTGTAACGTCTAATGTTTTCAAGGGGATATGGTACTTTTTTTTTAAGTATTTGAAGCATTGCAGTAGACATTGTAATTATTTAACAATTTAAAATGTAATTTAAAATTTATTAACACTAAACATACCAACACTTAATATATGTTTCTTTTATTTCTTTTCTTTTCTTTATCTTATTCTACTTTATTTTGTTTATTTATTATATTCACTCAATTCATACCTATTTTATTTTTATTTTAATTCATTACCAATCGCATTTTATTGATACAATACCGATTATTTGACCGGTTATGGTATGTTTAGTGTTAAATAAAATAAACTATATATTTCTTACAGTTCATTGAAACAAATTTTAATTTTTTAAAACATTTAAAGTTTTGTAAATATTAATATTTGCTTGAAAACTTTATGAAACTGATTAAAACCTTCTTAATACCCTGTATAGATTTTCAGATATTTCTATAATTATAATAAAAAAACCTTTTCACTGATATTTATAGCGAAAAGCGATGAAGTTTGAAAGTTTCTTCTCTACATTTGTATTTAAAAAAGAAACAAGTAATATAAAATTTTTTGCATAGGTTTATTCTAAGCATCGCAGAAAACTTTATGAAAACTCTAGCACTTGTATCTTAGAAACACTCACATACATGTAATGAATGTTTTCGACACACTACCAAGTTAGAATGATATATATTCTGGATATATTGCAGTCGTTGGCTTTGAAAAACACATCACAATTTGGATACAAAATTTTTGAGATGATTTAAGCAATCCATCTTCGGTGCTCTCCCGTCAAAACGTTTTGCATTCGCCTATATAGTGCTATGAGGACGCAAGTGAGTCAGCCAATGAGGGTGTTAAGAATTTGTCACGTGAGGGACACTAGAAGCGAATTAAATTACGTAAAGGAGTTATATAAAAGTAATTGGGCTAAGCAGAAATTTATTCGAAATAAATTAGGGGGAGATCATTTTCTTGCAAAACAAGTGTAAACAAAATGCGTAATTGCATTACTATTTGGTAAAACAAAATAATATCTTTAATCTTTGAGTCATAAATTTCTTACCTAAGTAAAATTCATTTTATCGGCATAACCAGTGGAATCAAATGTACAATCTTTTAAAAAGTGGTTTTGATTTTTGGTATGCGTTTCTGGAAATCAGTAACATTTTTTATAATTCATCAACTTTTTAAAAATTCACTCTTTTGTATATCAATCTGACAAATTTATTTCCATTTATAAGAATAGAAAAGAAATTTTACTATATAAACAACTAAAGTTTGTGTTGTTTAATTCAAATGACTCTTCTAACAAGCGTGAAACGTGAATTGCTGAGACATAGAACTGGAAAAAGTTCATTTTACTACCTAACATTTTATGTCCTTCTAATTTTTTTTTTCGAGAAATGAGTTTGAAACTTGTGATTTATTGTACGTTAACGGGATTTGTTATTGCAAACTATGACGTACAGAAAAACACACATTAAAACAATATGGGGAGATAGTCATTTTATTACAAAACATGTGTAAACAATACGTTGATTCATTACTATGAAAAGGAAATAAAATAATGTTTTAAATATTTGAATGATGTACCTTTTTTTAGAACTTAAATTGCGTTTTAAACTTTCCTTAGTGTTTGACATTCTTGGAGATGTATAGAGGTTTTTTTTATACATCCACAGTCTAATAATCCACACTTTTGATTAGTGATTTAACAAATTTGTTTTCACTTGCAAGAATAGAAAAAAAAATTTTATTATATAAGCAACCGTAGTTTCTTTTGAGTAATTCAACAGAGTCTTCTAACTTCTGTTTTGAAAACGTATAGCAATATTTTTTCATCTATCAGCAGTTTAATAATCCACACTTTTGATTAGTGATCTAACAGATTGGTTTTCAGTTACAAGAATAGAAAACTATTTTTATTATATAAGCAACTGAAGGGTTTTTTTTCTTTTTTTTTCTTTTTTTTTTTGAGTAATTCAATACACTTGTCTAACAAGCATTAAACGTGAATTGTTGAGACACTGAACTGTAAAAAGTGCAATTTACTACATAGCTATTTATTTTCTTCGTTAATTAGTGCTTTCTTATTATGTTTTCGAGAAATGTGTTTCAAATTTCTCATTTACTGTGCGTTAATGGGATTGATTATTGCAACCTGTGGCGTACAGAAAAATAGCTTTTAAAACAAAGGGAGGGGGGGTCATGCTGTTACAAAACACGTGCAATGTGATGATTGCTTTCTATAAATAAGAAACAGAATGTCTTAAATATTTGAATGTTATACATTTTTCTAAAGTAAAACGAATTTTAAACATTTTAAATATTCCTTGATTTTTGGCATTCTTGGAAATGTATAACAGTATATTTTTATATTTCAACAGTCTAACAATCCACTCTTTGATTTGCAATCTAACAAATTTGTTTTCATTTGCAAGAATAGAAAACTATTTTTATTATATAAACAACCGAAGTTTGTTTTGAGTACTTCAAAAGACTCTTCTAACAAGCGTGAAACGTGAATTGTTGAGACATCGAACTGTCAAAAGTTCAGTTCACTTCCCAGCTATTTATGTCCTCTTTTTTTTCTCTTTTTTTAACGAAATATGCTTGAAACTTGTCATTTATTGTGAGTTAACGGGCTGGTTATTACAAGCCATGGCATAGAGCAAAACGGTTTTTAAAATAAAGGGGGTTGTTCCCGAGGTTCGGGGTGGGTGTTTTTATGATCGTGACGGTTCCCCGTTCTTCCGACGTAATGAAAGAGTTGTTGTCTATTCGCTCTGCATCTGCTCAAACCCAGAATGCAAAAAGCGCTCTTAAAACAATTGCTGTTTTGGAGAAACACACGCTATGTTACGCATTCAAGTGCGGAAACTCAACACACCCATTGCTAGTGCTCCCATACAAGGAAACGGGCCGCTCGGGGAAAAAAAAAAAGACAAAAACAAAAAAACTGTATAGTGCGCCGCACGCTACACTGTTAGATTGGTTTTGCTAATAGATGCGCGTTAAACCCAGATCGCGAATGATATGCGACTTTTCGCTTTTCGCGAGCGTTATGCGGGACCTCTATCTTTGAATCGTGGTGAACACAAGCGGTCAGAGCACTGACACCAACATCACGAAAGGAACTAAAAAAGCTGTCGCCTCTCTGGATAATAGCAGTTTTCCTCCGAAGATTTTAAGGTGAGCAGTTTGTTTAATTTTTCTAACATCTTGATACACAAAATCTAACTGCCTTATCTCATCAAAAAAAGACATGTTGCCTCCATATCCGAAAATTTTTCAATCGAATTTTTTAAAATATTTTTTCTCCATTAAAGAGCTTTTTAGTGTACTCGTTTCTCAAATTATACCTAAATAGACGAAAAATAATAAGCAGGTACACATCTTAAATATTACAATCATAAAAATGAATTAAAAGTTAAGTAGCGGTAGATAAATAAATATCCGACTAGAGGACTATTTAACAAACTCTTTTACGCTCACAATTTACATTACGTTTAAGTTTGCGTTATATTTACACAACCCCGGCACTGTAATAAAACAGAATTTACTCGACAATTACACACTGTAATGTTTCCTAGTCTCGTCATTTTAATTTTACACTCAGAATAAAATATGCCCAAGAGTTTTATCAAACTAGAAACTACAGTAAGCCGAGAAAGATAATTAAGGCATTTAATCTTACTATTAGAAGTCAAACTGTAGACATGAATGTTTCTAGTCATTCAGAATTAGCTTTAAGAATTCTTCCTCTGTCTTTACGTTCTCGGGTAGCTAAAAGTTTACCTTAAAACTTTTTTTCTTACAAAAAGATTTTCTTAATTAAAACTTTTTTTAAAAAATTCATTACTGAGCATTTGAGATTTATCTATAGTGAACCGCATTTAACTCTTCAAACCTCAAATATTTTGCATATGATCTAAGTTTTAAGGCCTCAAGTATCTTTCAATTCTTTGTTTGTTACTTCCATTGCCTCCTATAGTGTAAGATAAATCATATAAGATAAATTCCCTATACATATCTAATATTACGCATAACTAAGTTACGCATAACTAAGTTTAAACGTGAAGTTTAAAAAGTTTTGTGGAACTAAATACTATTAGGATACTTTCTCTCAATATTTGCACCTTAGAAAAATGCTGAATAAGAAGATTATTAAAAAATATTAAACTCGTCCGTAATTGGTAATAACATAATCATGAAATAAAAATAAAATAAATTACACACACACACACGCGAGCGCATATATATATATATATATATATATATATATATATATATATATATATATAGAGAGAGAGAGAGAGAGAGAGAGAGAGAAAGAGAGAGATATATAGATAGATAGATAGATAAATAGATAGATAGATATTGAGGCAGGATAAATGCTGGGTGTACGTGAAGAGGTGTAAATAATTCTAGGTAGATATAAGGGATTGGATATCTTAATTAAGTAGTTTTTTAACACTTAATTCCAGTTTAGTTAAAACAGTTGTATGTAATAAAAAAGTATAAATAGATATTACTCCATGAAAATCATGTTTCATTTGACAAATACGACACACAGAGATAATTTCTAAAATTTTTTTTCATTTCTATGGAGTCAAAAAAAACTCAAAAAGGAACTTGAATTCTGATTTTTTAATAAATAACTTCTCTATGCTTCGTGTACTAGAAAGTAAAAAGGATAAATTAAATTAATTAGCCTTGTGTTTTCTGGAATAAATGAATAGTTTCATCGTAGGATGCATGACGTGGGCTTTTCGAACCTTGGCACTAAACGATTGATAAGTTTTTCTCATCTTTTTAAATAAATGAATTGCATTTATACAAAAATAACTCAACTACCTGAATTTGCTTTAAGAACTTTAAAATTATTAAAAGGAACCAAAATATTTTTTCATACGTTATGTCAATTAAGAGAACGCTTATGATGCTAATCCTAATTTTGGGAATCTCTAACTTTGGGAATGCCCAACCTGAGTTCAGGCAAGAGAAAAAACGGCATTTCAATTCAGTGAAGCCCGAAATCGGTTCGTCCAATGCATAATATTTAACTTGCCATTTTTCCAATAGATAGAGATACTTTTATGAGAAAAATTCGCCATTTATCGCTATTTCTCGGAGACTATAAAGGATTTGTGAGACACTGAATTCATGACAGTTGATATAGATAATAATATTGTTGTATTAGTTTATTATATTTATCCAAAAAATTATGTCATTTGATATAATGCTGTAATTTGAGCAAAAATTACTGTAATCCATGAACATTTCCCATATATGTGAAAATATTGAAAATAGCAGTTGTTTCGTTTAATTTTTTAAAAAATAATCTATGTCTAACATTTTGATGATAATAACGAACAAAATTAGAGAGAATTTTTTTTTTCATTTTTAGCACTTTTTTCTCAAATATATTCCACAGGCAAGGAGCTAACAGCTGATTTCTTTTCTTTTAAATAGTCATTAGGTATATGTGGGAAATATCCCATGCCAAATATATAGATTATGCCTTTTATAATACTCTCTATAAAACAACTAAGAACATAAATAATGGAAACGCAAAGTCACTGTTAGAAAAGAGCTCTTTTCATCTAAGAAAAGAAGTACTTGTACTCCTTGAAAACGCGCAGCTGGATTTGAGGGTATGACTGTTGCAGTTAAACGCGGGAGTTTTAGTCAAACTTGAAGAAACTTAGTTTGTTATCGATATGATTCAGTGAAATTTATCAGTTAAACATCCTATATACAGATTGAAGTTACATCGCTGTAACTCCGTTTAATTTTATTTTAAAATACTGATCACTGTATGAATTTTTAATTATTTGTAAAATTAGAAAGTAACCCAGTCAGTGATTTCTTTTCTTTTAAATAATCTTTTTCTGTATGTGAAATAGCATGTGATTGCATCCATTTTTACGTCTTTATTTTGCTACTAAATGCAGAAAATACCTTATAATTATTTATTTTTCGTAATTTCATTGAGATTTCATCAAAGAAAAACAAAAATTCGGGATTTATTTTGTCATTATTTCCTCCGGTATTTAAAGGAATCAGTCAAAGATGAAAAATTATTTCTGTATAATTTACTCTTTCTTTCCTAGCTATCATTGTTTCATATGCATTCACCAAACACAGTTTAATTAAGAAAAAAAAGTTCCTGAGTTACTTCTGGATTTACAAACAATAAAATTTCATACAGTATTTAGTATTTTAAAATCAAATTGTATCATTTTTAGAAGTAACTTGGATCTATCTGCACGATGTACAAGACCTAAAATTTAGTGAAACATCAGCCTATTTAGCAACTTGGATTTATTCGTGAGATGGTTAAACCTCGAACTGTACAGATCTTCAGTCTGTTTTCCAACTTGATTCATTTAAGTTTAGGATTTAAACTTCCCCCAAATATATCCAATTTACTTCTAAAAATAACTCAATTAGACTTTAAAATACAGAACATTGTATGGATTGTTTGTAAAACTAGTAAATAACTTAACCCGTTGCCTGTGACGCTTGAACTCAGTTCGGGCAACGCAAAAAACGGCTAATTTTTCAACAGGTGCCCAAAATTCGTTCGTCCAATGCATAATATTTAATTGTCATTTTACAAATAGATAGAGATACTTTCCCGCGAAAAGTTCACCATTTATCGCTATTTCTCCGATACTATAAAATATTTGTGAAATTCAAAGGAATCCTAGGGACACGGAATTCATGACAGTTGATATAGATAATAATATTGTTGTATTAGTTTAGTATATCCAAAAAATTATGTCATTTGATTTATATTGCTGTAATTTGAATTAAAAAATTACTGTCATCTATGAATATTTCCCATATATGGGAAAATATTGAAAATAGTAGTTATTTCGTTTAATTTATTTTAAATAATCTATATCTGACATTTTCATAATAATAAGAAACAAAATTAGAGAGAAATTTTTTTTCATTTTTGGCACCTTTTTCTCAAATGTATTACACAGACAAGGGGTTTTCTGATTTCTTTTCCCTTAAATAATCATTTGGTATATATGAGAAATTTCCATAATTTCGCGGAAATGTGAATGGTAAGGCACTGCTTTCGTTATATTTGAATCCTGCTGATGTTCATGATTGTAGCGATGAGACAAAGAGACAATTTTATTTCGGTTCTAATAGTTTGGTAGTTGTTTAGATTTACGACAAAATCTAATTTATTCAATTTTCTTGATAACAGTATTGATACAGTAAATCACTGTATAATTTACTCTTTTTTTCTGCAACCACTCCCTACATACACCTAAAGACTATTCAAGGGAAAATAAATTCGTTCCCCAGATACTTCTTAATTTTACGAATAATAAAAATTAACATAGTGTTGATAATTTTAAAATTAAAAGGATTTATTATTAGTTTAGTTATAAAATTATCGACACTGTGCAAATAAAGGTTATAAGATAAAGATTATAAAGAGAGTAAAATATACAGCAGTAGTTTTTTCGTTTTTCACCATCTGTGGGAATTCTAAATTTCTCTGAATCTTCAGACTTTTTACAAATTTGGATCTCTCTGTGGGATATTTAAACGCTAAATTTCACCAAATTTCAGCCAGTTTACCAACAGTAAAAATTGTAAATTTTACTTAACTTTCAGACTCTACTAACTTGTATCTGTCTGTGGGATGTTTGCACTCTAAATTTCACTGAACAGTTTACCAACTTAATCCAGTAAAAATTCTAAATTTTGCAGAACTTTCAAACTGTTTATTAAATTGGATCTTGCAGTGATACCAACTTGGGATGTTTAAACGCTAAATTTCACCGAACATTCTACCACCTTAATCCAGTAAAAATTCTACATTTTACGGAACTTTCAGACTGTTTACGCACTTGGATCTGTCTGTGGGATGTTTAAAAGTTAAATTTTACTGAACTTTCAATAAGTTTACCAACTTGATCATTTAAAAAATCTAAAATTTACTAAACCTTCAGACCGTTTGCAACTTGAGTTAGAAAAATTTGGTATTGAAGATCCCACAGATATATTTAAGCTACTTCTAAAAATAATTCAATTTACTTTTGCTGTTGTTGACTTATGCTACTTGGTGAAACCAATCACGATGGAGCCGGAGGCTACTCGTTTTAAGGCAATGAGGTGGGCCTTTCGTTTATAACGAGCAGGGCCGTAACTAGATCCTTTAGAACCCGTGGCAAAAAACAGGTCTGTGCCCCTGCCACCAAATATAGTGAGAAAATACATAAAAATGTCATATATATATATATATATATATATATATATATATATATATATATATTCCGAAGGAATTCATAAAATATTTTTTTAATTCTTAAAATGTTCTTAGCATATTAATTTTAAATTGTTTTTATATTTTTTTATTGATGCTTATAATATTGATACTTATGATAAAATATTTTTTAATAGTTTGAGGATATTATTTTGCTGATAAACTGAATAGTTTATTCGAGGGGATTATTTTTTATTTAGATGTTGAATTTTCATAAAACAATTGGCAAATTTCTAAATATAAATTTACTTTTAATAACTTAATTAAATTCAAAATTTAAAACTAATACCCGGATTTATATTAAGGCATATTAGGAGTTTTTGGTAAACGTTTTGTAAGAAATTACAACAGGTTTAGTGTATAGAAGCATTTTAAAAAATAAGAAAATCCATAAAAAATAGTTTATAAACTCATTGGATTTTATAATAAAAAAAAAGGTTTTTCTTCAACTTTTCCTTGTTTTGACTACAGGCGAATTGTCCTCTTTCGGACCCAATTTTCCTCACGGTGCAGCGCCAGTGGAAAATGCCACCTTTGCCACGCCCTAGTTACGGCCCCGACAACGAGCACCACAAGAGTGAAACTACGACTTATGCTGAAGTGGGTCCTCGCAATTTTGAAACAGGGACCAAGCAAAAGACCCATAGGCTTAGCTTTCCACCCCCAGTGGTATTGGTAGAGAATTTGGAGGACATTGTGACTACGAACCTATTTTACGTGCCCCAGTCACCTTTAACGAACACGGCGGATCTTAGACCGGCTCGGACTCCGAACCCGCAAACCTCCAGCTACGAGAGCGTTGCCTTTACCTACTAAGCTACCTAGCCTCTCAATTTACTTTTAAAACATTAAACATTGTATCAATGTTGATCATTTGTAAAATTTTATGTAACGTAGGAATGGTTTCTTTTCACTTAAATAGTTTTTGGCGTGAATGTGTGGAACTGGAAGGATCGACAGAAAGTAAAGAGTAAAATATACAGCAGTAATTTTTTCATCTTCGATTTTTTTAACATCGGGGGAGTAATGTCAAGCTAAATTATGGAGGTTCGTTTCTTTCTCATTGACATCAAAACTATTAGGAAATAAATGAAATTCTGTTTCACAATTTAGCAATAAAATTGCTGATTTACTCTTAAAACATTAAACATTGTATCAATGTTCAAGGCCGTAGGCAGGGGGAGGGATTTGGGGGACTGGTCCACCCCCCAAAACTTTGAAAGACTATTCTGTAGATAGACAATGTCCTACGACGGTGTGTGTATGTGCTATCTACCTAGTTGTTCATGAACATGGACAGTTATTTTCTTAGAAAAAAACCACTGAGACCATAAAAGTCTTGCTGGGCCAGAATACAGCACTGTATTCCGGAAATACAGTGCTTTCCCTTTCATTATAATTGAAGTATCATTCATGGACAAAAGGTGTCTTTCTCCCTTGGTCCCCCTCCGAAAATAATTTCTGGTTAAGGCCCTGTCAATGTTGATCATTAGTAAAATTTGGATGTAACTTAGGAATGGTTTCTTTTCACTTAAATAGTTTTTGGCGTAAATGTGTGGAATTGGAAGGATCGACAGAAAGTAAAGAGTAAAATATACAGCAGTAATTTTTCATCTTCGATTTTTTTTAACATCGGGGGAGTAATGTCAAGCTAAATTATGGAGGTTCATTTCTTTCTCATTGACATCAAAACTATTAGGAAAAAAAATGAAATTCTGTTTCACAATGTAGAGAGAAAATTGCTAATAGACACTTAGTTTTAACGAGCATACGCTGCATTTAATAACAGGTAGTATAAAATAAAGATATAAAAGGGGGACGTGATTGACAAGATATTTAATGATATTTAAGTTAATAGATCAACACAAATGTGTGCATTCATCTCAGATTTATCTGACTGATAATCAGTAGCTAATGACAAATAAAACTTATTCTCAGAGATAAATAATAGCAATTAAGACTGCTCTTCCTTTCAGTGTAGGAAGCGAAACTAACGATGTGTTCAGAATACTAATAAATATTGAGGTGTAGTTTCACTGACGGGAAAGTTTCTCCTCTCGTAACCTTTTGTTATTCCGTGTTTATATGAAGCTTATTCATTAAATAGTTCCTTAAGACACTGAAACGGGTGCATTAAAATAGTTTCATCTATTGATTTCTGAAACTAATTGATTTTCCCATTTATTGATAAACAACTATTAATCTTCGGAAGAGAGAGGAAAGATTTACATTTCGTAACCACATAATTAAGAGAAAATAAATGGAAATAACCCTGAAGGGATATTGAGTGTTTTCAATTTAAAGATAGGATGTTTAAGTTTCTCGCAGCCATCAAAGCTATGCGTATTATTATTATTGCCGTTGTTTTTTAATTCATAAGCTAGGGGGGATTTGAAAAGCTAATTGTTTTCTTTTAATTTCTGAAAAATTAATCAGAGGCTAATTTTTCTTTTAGTTAATTAGACCACAAATATTTATACCTGATAACCGCGATGAAATTAATTTCAAGTAGCTTTTAAAAGTGATGGATGTCTGGTAAATATAAAATAATCTCAATAACTAGCGTATAGCCCGTCATATGACGGGATCATTAAAACTTTTAATTTTCCAGAATTGTAAAGTACCCTATGAGACAGGTAAAAAAATTATTTGTTTTTTGGCTGAGAATTATCTGGTACATGCTCAATAATTTGTTAGCCTTTACTGACAGCAAGTTAGCTGCCAACCTTAATTTATCTTGTCATATTACGGGATAGGATGGACAGCAGTGGTTTTAATATTGACAGTGATTATTTGGTGGTATATATGAATGATGTCCAAAATTTAGCGAATCGATTGCAAACCGTGTGGTTATGTATAAAAAACAAACACACAAACAAACAAACTTCTTAATTTTTAAAGATATATAACTTAAACGCTAGATATTTATTAGTCCGTGAAATAGACTCCTAGACTTTTATGAAAATAATTTGTTGTTAGTATCGGTGATAAAATTTTCATTGCAAAAAAAATAATCAATGATTAAATTTAAAATTATCTACCTAATCTATTATTTAAGCCAAATATAAAAGAAAATTATTTACGTAGTATCCAAGTTCAGTGATAAAACGTACGAAAATAATACAGTCGATATTTAAATATTTTAAAATAAGAAATGATTAAATAAGATGTTTAAAAGAAGTGACGTCATAATGCTAAAAAATGTTATTTTCACTACTTATATTGTGATAAATTCATGAATTTAATCATCGCCTGCTCTTAACCAGGGAAAATAGGGCTTTAAATAATGGCATAAAATGATCGAAAACGAGGGAAGGGGTGGATTTCGAACGTTTTTGAACTCGCTTTGAATTTTGCTAATCCTAATTCATCAAGAATCAATATGAATGCCTCTATCCATTCCATGTTCAACAGCTTCATAAATTCGAGGACAGATGGACAGATAACTTAGGCTATTATTATATAGGGGATACCGAGAGATATTTTTCTCTGAGATACATTTGTTTATACCTATACATCAAAAGTAAAAGACAACTTCTACAACTTCGAACTTAACAGGAGAGCATAATATTTTTTTTATAGATTTATTTGAATTGGGCGGTTTTTAGTGAAAAGCTTTATAAAACTCTTTGCGGTAATAAATGGAAATCACCCTGAAGCGATATTGGGTGTTTTCAATTTAAAATTAGGATGTTTAAGTTTCTCACAGGGATAAAAAATGGTACGTATTATTATTATTATTGCCGTTGTTTTTATTTGATAAAATAGTGGGGATTTTAAAAGCTAATTAATTTTTAAATTTATTTCTAAACAGAGGCTAATTTTTCTTTTAGTTAATAAGCATTTAAAAGAAGTAATGGACGTCTGCTAAATATAAAATAATCTCAATAATACTGAGTGCTATTTTTCTCTGAGATACTTTTTGTTTATACCTGTAAATGAAAAATAAAGTTCACTATGTTTTCAACTTCAAATTTTACAGGAGAGCATAATAAAGATCTTTTGCAGTCTTGTTTGAGTTTTGCGGTTTAAAATGAAAAATTTTATAAAGTTGTTTTGGGTGATAGAGAAGACACAGCATCTGCAACATATATGAAAATAGTAGAAATAAGATGTTTTATGTCTAAATAAGAGTCTTTACCTTGCAAACATTTTGGTTCATAGAGCCTTTTCCAATTCGTTAAATATTTCAACTTTAGGAAATTGAGGTAATGTTTTTATCACATAATAGATATATACACACAAAAATTATAATATATACGCAAATATACACAATGCGTATATTATAACACAAATATGCAAAAATCTCAGTTTACAAACAATGTATGTAGTGTTCTTCACTTCCATTATACTGATATTTTATTTTTAATTTTTTTAAAGATATAAAAAATTTATAAATTTTAAGTTTGGATTTGATCAGGCATGACAAAAGGAGGACTAAGACCAGTTGAGTACCCGAGCGCAGAATAAAGAAACATATATATACATACACATGTGTATGTATTAGGCTCCTTAAAACAGAGACAATCAAGAAAATAACAATATATATTCACCACATTTTTTAATATATAAAGCATTATGTACTATTTTTTTCTACAGAATTATTTTGAATGGCAATATATATATATATATATATATATATATCTATATATATATATATAATATATTTAAATAATATTTTTCTAGCTTATTAGAGTTGAAACGTCTCAATATACCATTTACAATTATATATATACAATATATATAAACATATAGAATTAGGCAAATCGTATTCTCTCTTTATAGAACAGACAGGTTATTTAATTTTCCTCCTGACACTAAATTTCTAAGGTAACTTTTAATATTTTCTTACAAGAGAATGAGCATGAATGAGATCTTTATCCATCAATCATTTTTGGTTTTTCGTTGTTAATAAAAATAAGCAAGCTTATATATTCTACAAAGTTTATTGTGAAATGGAATCTTGTACGCAATTATATTTTCACGTCCTGTAAGTCAAAAAAAAAAAAAAAAAAAAAAAAAAAAAAAAAAAAAAAAAAAAAAAAACGAGGCTCACGCATACTACCGATGAGCTCGTTGTCAAATCCGTCGAAGTAGATCTTGTAACAAAAAGCATATGAATAAAAACAGAGTTCTGCTGTTTGTAATACAAGCCATTCATTTGTAAAGTAAGAGTAAAATGAAAAACATACAATTGCCATCTCAATATATAAACTTAAAAATTTGATGCTGCCCTCATAAATAATTATGAGATTCCCTTGTTTCTATGCTAGCCTAAAAACCATTAAAAAACCTTATTTAAAGTCAAAAAGTTATAATTAAAGTTGTCAGATGTGTCTATGCTGATGTCATCATGTAGATAAATAACCGCAGTTATTTACTGACCCTTTCAATAATTAATACACACAATTGCCTTTTAAGTTTTCAATTCTGAATTTGATTCTAACTGTAACCTTGCTAACAGATTTTCCGATTTATTGTATTTGTTAATATACTTATATTAACACGCATACACAAATTAATTTAAAAATGTTTAACTTTTAAAAGTGTAGAAGTTTTTAGCTATGAAATCCTACACGATATGCTTTAGGAATCAAGTAAATAAGTTGATTAATTATAATCATGTTTGTCTAAAAGTTAACTATACAGATTTATTGTAACAAAATAATTATAGCCTTAGAGAGATTTATTCAAAAAAAGCTTATCTAATTTTAATCTAAATTTGCAAATTCTTCCTTTATTTAAATTCTGATTTCAATAAATTTCAATATAGTTCAATATCCTCAAAGATTAACAGAATAAATGTGAATTATTTATCTACTAATGATTTTGAACTTAAAATTCTAAAAGTCAAAAACATCTTGTATTGGGACTTTCTACTAACGTATTATTTTCTCTATTATATTACCATTATCTAAACGCATCTTTTATTTCTTGTTTGTTTTCTAATGGGGCAGGTAATTTGCCCTTCGGCAATCCCCTTTTCCACACCACAGGTATGCTGCTATTTTATTATGGGAGTTTCATATGAACGACTAACATTATTTACTATGATGGAAGAGCATAAACACATTTAAAAGCCGCCTTCGGGAATCGGGTCAAAGCTCACTTCGTGGAAGCTCCCTCCATTAACCACTAAAAAATATAGGCGGCATACGAATATAAGCTCAAGGCTTCATCATCCGATGAAGCCCTAATTGTTTACTCTGCTCATCAAGTCTCAGCGGATGATTCTTGTAACACAATATCTTTCGGTACTGAAATCCCTTATTCATAAAACTAGTCATTGAGACTCATGCGATATGTGTATATGATTCAAGTTAGTACATACAATAAACTGAAGATAGTGTACTATAACTTAAATAAGGTTAGATATTTAATCTCATTGGCCACATAACACGTTCTTTCTCAGTATATCAATCATTCCAAATGCGCTTAACCATGAACGATTATATGAGACTACTAAGATATTATCAAAAGAACGTCAATCCTTCACCTTTATTATATACAAATTAATTACAACAATGACAACAATATAGAACTGTAAAAAAAAACTTACCAAATTCATGCTGGTGATATTAGTTGTTAGTGAGAGAGAGAGTGTGCGACGAGTACTTTGTCATTCAAGAGCTTGAGACTGCTATCTACCAGTTAAAGATGATTCTAAACAACTGCTAATTTCTGGTTCAGTACACCAGGACCATGGCTATTTAGTTATCATCAGGCTCAACCTGAAAGGAGCTATAAGAAAATTAGTAAATACATCTACTAAAAACCTTTAATGATGCTTAATACTGTTAGTTTTTCAATTTTTGAAAAGGAAAGGTGGTGTAAGTGTTTTTCTCTTTTCATGCAAAAGAACAAAAATGGCTTACATTTTAAAGAGAAGGGTAATAAGCTCATCTGACTTTTTTTCCAATAAGTATCCTCCTAGCTTATAATTAAAATATACTGATAAATATACTCTTTGAGTAAAGGTACTTCATGTCATGAATTACATTAAAAAAAACTGCAACATTCGGTTTTAAATTTCCCGGCATTCATGCACAAGTGTACTTTCCAGAAATTTTAGCCAGTATCAGCCAGAGGGAGGCGGGGCTTGAAGGACTTGCATCCCCATCTACTGAAATTCTGGCGTTTACTACACTGCATTTTAATATTGAAATAAAAGTACATTTTCAGATATAAATATTTAAAAAAACTGCATACTTAATTAAAATTTAATGACGAAAAAATTTCAACTTTTTAATTTCCGTCTACATCCAAAATTGATCATTTCATCATATTATTCTCATCTAAAATTTCAATATTTTTCCACCAAATTGTTTTATACATTTACTAAAACATATTACACAAGATCGTACGTGGGTGTACGATGTTTATCTATCTATCTATCTGTCTGTCTCTCTCTCTCTCTCTATATATATATATATATATATGTGTGTGTGTGTGTGTGTGTGTATGAATGTATGTATGTATATCTATCTATCTCTTTATCTCTCTCTCTGTGTATATATATATATATATATATATATATATATATATATATATATATATATATATATATATATATATATATATATATATATATATATATGTATGTATGTATGTGTGTATATATATATGTATAATATAAAATTATATATATTTTTTACTTAATTTTATGCTTTTTAGTTTAAAAATAATGAAATACATAATTGTTTTAGTCGAGTATGAGCTCCCCTTCTTACAGACTCTAATTCTGGCTACGGCGCAGCCCATTATTGTGCAAATATCGTTCATAACCTTTAGTACCTTACTGTTTCATTAAGTGGTTTGGAGTCTCACATACCTGATAACCAATCTCTACTAAATCCTTAACTCAAGTGTACAATTATTACAAAGGTAAATAACTATAAATACTAAGCGATTCATGAAACAGGTTGCACAGAAGCGACATGTCAAATTATAATATACTTGCACTGTGATGTTTGAAATTGATCAATTAAATTATACATAAAGCCAAAAACGACGATGAATCGGGATAGTGTATATAGATATCAATTAATTGCGATTTATTGACTTCTGCCTATGCTCTCTAATATATATGATAAAGTAATGTGCATATGTTTTTGAGGGAACATTGTTCGTATTTATACTATGTTATATATATTTGATAATAAAAAATATCCCTTTCGAAATAAATAGCATATACAATTGCTTTTCTTCTATACTTAAATAATTGGCCATTTCTAAATTAAAGTTTTATAAACATTTCATCAATGCCTATGCCTTTTCAATCTATGTATTTTTAAAAACTTAATTTTGCAATGAGTATGACGTCAAATTTTATTTTTTTTTAATTTGAATTTCTTTTGCCAACAAATGCTCTTTATAATTTTATACTCTTTGATCTTCATCTAGAGAGATTATTTTGTTTTATGATTTTAGATTACAAGAACTATATTTCCAGATTATTAAATTTGTTGGTGCAAAATAGTTACCAGTATCTCACTCTTTGGGAACAAAAGATATCACTATTTGTTTATATATTCTTGCTTTTTCTATTTTTTTCTTTTGTTATGAGAATATTACTTCCCCATAATCGATCTATATTTATTAAGTGTATTATCTTAAATTGTTTAATCTTACTCTTTAACCAATAGACCTTATGTTCCATCAGATAGCTGAAACGTTCAACAAACCAAGCGGTTTACCCCTTGGCAGGCGCTCCTACTGATATGAATCAGCGTTTCGAAATTAACAAGCATATCCATTTTGCGCTTCTTTATTTATCTGAACCGCTCCTCTTTCAGCACCGCCAATCAGTTTCCCCTTTTATCAGTTGCAAGGGGTTGCTGTGCCCCGTACCACTTTCACCACAAAAATGCAGACTCTTGTCTCTGCTTCAGACACAAACAGTTCCCCCCGTGATTGATCGGATACACGGAATGTATCTAATCGGGTTTAGGAAAGAGGACTGCTCACACGGACAGTCATTCACTTGGACGGCTTTCCATTCCCCGTGTACCAAATCCATGACTAGAGACAGATTTTTGGCACTTTTGTCATCGCTTTTACAGTCAGGACAAAATCACCTATTGTCAACTTCCTTTCATTTCTTTTGCAAATTTAGACCTTTACAAACCTTTAAACGTATATTCTTTTCATCCATTTCTCTCATTTTATGTTAGGTCTATGAGTAACAGCAATGGTCCAGTGATCATCCAGCAGAATATAATTCCCTTTAGTTAGTTCTGTGTTTTATAGAACCCAAAATATTTCCCATCCTTCAGTGATAAACCTTAAAATTTAGGATGAAACTCTCATTACGCACAAGTAACAGCAGATCAGAGTAAAGAATCGTATTTGACTTATTTGAGTCAAATGCGATTTGGCTATCAATTTATTATTTCGTAATCTCTAAGCAGTATTGAGACGCTTACAAAATTAGAATCTTTAGTGATAATAAGTCCTAAAGTATAAAGTCCTAAAGATGGCTTAATAGTTTGGGATCTGACTTTCGGAGTTCGAGGGTTCAAATCTCATTGTGGCATGGATGCTAGTAGCCTTTTGAAATCGGCTTTAAGCAGTAGGTCCCGGTCTCATTAGCCTTCTGTTGCAAAAAATTAGACCGTAGTGCTCTAAACCAAACCTAAAGGCATTCATATAATTCTTAAAATAGACCGTATTAATGTAAACCATAACATTACTTACGAATAGCTAGCACGTGAATTATACACGACAATCATTTTCCATTTCTTTCTTTAGATCACTCCTGCTATTAGTCAGAAGCTTCGGTTTACTCAGCTCTTTTCTTGTGGGATACTTTTTCAAATGAATTTGCTGTGTGATAGCAAAGCCTGTTTCTATCTAACTTACTACTAAATATACATACTCCTAGCTTGCTATTCCCGAAATCGAGAAAAAAAATCCTTTGAAATTCGTTACTGATTGTTCAGATTAAATCAAATAATCATTTTATGGCCCAATGTAAAATTTCAGGAAAAATAGCTGAATGTAACATAATTGTATGGTGCAAATAGACGCCACTCAAATTTAGAACGATATATTGGTTTATCTACTAATGTACATTTTACAGAATTTTTTAAAGCTCGTTGAAAAGTTAATAAATTAAATTTAATCTAGCTCAGTTGTAGATAGAGATAAATTTATTTAAGTATATTTAAATATAAAGGTAAGATTCATTACGTTTTTGTAGTCTTTTTTTCTGTAGGATTGTATCTAAGCAGGATTGCATGTGTCATAAATCGATTAGTAATATTTAATCTCAATGGCAGATACATCTACCACATATTTATTTAGTTAAATTAGGAGATAAAGAAAAATTACTTAAAATATCGTCATTAGAGACTTTCAACTCCGATTTTAGGATATATATACTGTAGGTATATTGAGACACTACAAAGTAATGCGTAGTTACACGCATTGTTGAAAAAGATCTACTACACAAGAAAACTCTTTTGGGTTTCTCATAGACAAACGCCGGGCAAATGCATACCGCGGTAACATAAAACAGCTGTCAAAGGAGCAATTCCCTACCCATCCCAGTTGTTCCAGAACAGCGTGAAACAGCAGTTACCATTTAACAACCATTTATTTTTACCCGTATGGGCCTTTTACGCGCTGTTACATTTTACGTCGGGAAACTTTTGAAGCTCTATTCCTCGGAACACTTTGTCTTTATACATCTCTGAAGTCACCTGAAGAGGTTGGTAATACATGGCAGTTTTATAAGAAAAAATCTGTGCATCTATGCACGCACAATACGCATACTATATGCAGTGGAAACTCATTTATAGAAAAATCACTTATATGAAATATTTCGATATACGAAGTACTTATTATCCATTACTAACCATCACAGACGGTTCTGATAGTTAAGGAAAATTAATAAAAAAGTTTATAATAAAATTTATAATAATAAATCTACTTTAAATATATCAAGCATGAATTCATTGGGATATAGATATATTGAGGTAAAGGAATATAAGGATATTTTTCAGATTCCTTTAGTCTATATCTGTGCCTAATATTTTCTTTATTGTTAAACCTATTTGTACTATTCTAGGTTATGGTTAATATGTTAGGCATTTTGAAAGTATACATTTTAAATTAAATTAAACTGTTTAATATAGTTTTAAGTGTAAAATAGCTCTATGTAGCTATAAGAACACATTTAGAGGTTTAAAAACAAACTTTAAAACAACTTTAAAATATTTTATATATAATGCATTTTTTCAGTTTTCTCTTTTCAGAAGTTTTCCCGCTTAGGATGCCTTAACCTGCAAAACTTTTTATGCAGATTCTAATATGTATATATATATATATATATATATATAGATAGATAGATAGATAGATAGATAGATAGATAGATAGATAGATAGATAGATAGATAGGTATAGATATATAGACAGATAATACATTAATATATTAACACCAATAGACAGTACACTGGTTAAAAATAGATACATTAAATTATAAATAATTGTCCCGTCAATATTGTTAACAATATCTTAAGGGCATAAAATTATCGGAGATTTTTTGGTACAAGGAAGAAAGACCCCACTAAAAATTATACAAATCGACAAGAATGAAAAATAAGCCTTTAAAGAGAATAAACAGCTAAGTATTACATATGAAAAAAAGTTCATCTTTAATGAATACATAAATCCAACTTTAATAGGATCAAACCCTTTAGCTCCTCAAAAATTGCTTCATCGAGGTAGATTTTTACTTCCTTTGGTTTTAGGATGTGAGAAATTTTTTAATGCGCTCATCAACCATGGAAGACTAAAGGGGTAAAAATTCATTAAGAGGCTTTTTTGGATATAGTACTTGAGGCAAACATTTGACCTGATATCCTTATATTCAATTTTTCACTTTTATTTTCTCACGAATTCTTTGATACACGTAAATAGAAGTTAATTTGGATTCAGAAAAAAAAAGTGTTACATAACATGTACAGAAATTGTATGCAATACAAAAGAAATGGATATATATATATATATATATATATATATATATATATATATATATATATATATATATATATATATATATATAGATAAGATACATAAATACATACATACTTTCCTACATACATGCATAAATACAATATAAACAAAGTTCAATGTATAAAGAAGAAAACTTACTTGAGTCTTTTCTTTCTGTATTGGTCATGTCTTTTAATAACAAACAAGGATAAGGTAAATAGTATATCTGTAGAAGAAAGAAAATGTCAGTTCCAAGGAAATTTATTTCAATTTTTAAATAAGTTAATAATATATTAAATGGCTTTGAATGTAGGCTAAATGATTTCTAAATTAGGTTGAAATATTATTTCCACTGACTAGAAATATTATTAAATACTTGATTAATTATGCTCTTTATATTTACGAAACCCTTTTATAAAAAATATAAAGTCTTTTTCATGAATATATACTGTTGGACAAAATTTAAGGACAGAGTTAAGAAATTATCGTATAAAGAGGGGACAAATAAAATGGACCGAACTGCTAGTCAGGACACATATTAAGGTCAATTACAGTAAATCATGTCTATATATGAACCATAAAGTCGCGAGTGAGTGTCAGAAAGGTATAATGTAAGCTAGCAATGTAAGCTGGGTAAATCGGTTTAAACTATTGTACTGTGAACATTAAGCCGAGTTTCAGTCTTTTGTGGTTTGTTCAACAAACAATCCTGCCAACGTCATTTGGGGGAGTTTACTCAAAGTCCAATCATTGAGAATTTCAGTGTTTAATTTTGTTTGGAGTGGTATGGTAAATTTTCCATAACGAGGTCTAAATAGACCAAGATTCGCTGCCTAACCAATTTCTAACCGATGAACTCCGGTTACGAAAAGCAATGTCCTTCTAATTCAACCGTCGTCTGATATGAAATTGATATAATGCCAAAGTGTAACGAGCGTTATATTATCGGTTATTCGAGTTTGACGTTAAGAACGTCTTACGAAGTATTCAGTAATGGTCATCCTTGTCCAACTACAGTGGTGTATTATCGCTATAATGTTCTATAAGCTAAAAAAACAGGTACCCGACACTTGCAATAGACTACTGGATTATTGGTATCACATTTTACCACGAGAATGTACAATACAGTACCTTTACAGGACAATCAGTGCAGTGTGTATTATTAATATCAGCTCATTAAAGATGGCAGTTTCTGTGGTGCCATGATCACAAGAACAGAACAGATAAATAATGAGGTCGAGTACTCTTTACTGATGAAAGTATATTTAGTGTGATTAGCTATTCTGGACGTATATACATATGATAGTAACAGGAAATATATCATATCTCCCCCAACATCGTCGAAAAGGGTGGCTATGTAGATTCGTTCACAGACAAATGATAGTTGGTACACTACTGACCTCTAGGTTATACAAGGAGATTCAGTTAATAATGCCCGGTACTGTACAGTCATTCTCTTTCCTCATGTCTTGTACATTCCTGTCTTCTTAGAAGTTCTGTGGGTCCTGAGTTCTTCAAGAACAATAGCAATAACCTCATTGTACCTCAACGTACAGTGATACTCTCAGAGCTGTTGTAGAGAGAAAATATTCAATGCATCGATTGGACAGTAGGGTATCTTGATCCAAGTCGAATCAATCACGTATGGAATACTCTAGGAGGACGTTTGATATTATACCATCTGCCACCAGCAACGATTCTGGAACTGTAATTTACCCTGTAAAAGAAAAGAGTAGAAGTGTCTTAATAGCTTGTTGATATCATTTGCTTGTGAGTCACCTGTCATATGGAAGTTTCGATTTTCTACCAAATTGTGTTTGAAGCTAATTATTAAGCAAAAGTTCCTTTTTACCTATTGGATTTCTGTTTTGGAAAAAATATGTTTACTTTTTTCATGTTGTCGCGCCTTGGGGATGTTAAACTACCATTTATGACGAATTTGAACAATTTTGCACGATGTTATTTGGAAAAATAAAAAAAAAACGCGTCGTTATTAATTTTTACACACCAGTGTATAAGTGAGTAGATTAATACAGTTGAATTATTTAAAATCGCACGGAATTGTTACAAAATTTTAAATTTTGGAACTTTAACATCAACTCTGGGCCACTGATTGCTTATAGGTTCTAAAATTCATACTGTGTAACTCTAATAAAGAGACAAATTAATCAGATTTCATTGATAAGAGTAGATGCAACAAAGTAGGGTTTACATTTTTGAATATGAATCATGAGCAAAATATAAAACTAATCGAGTCATACCAAAAATTTATTTATATGGAAAAAAATAGAACGTAACCAAATTAAACTAAAAAATACAGAATTTTCTTAAAGATTTCAAAAAATAAATCCTGAATTAAGTGTAAGTTTTGAATACTGAACTCATCCCCTTAATGCTGATTCCAAATCCCAAGCTAGCAATGGTGATTTAATGCCCAAATCCGATTATGAACAATTTAAATTTTCCCTTTTAGGAATATTTAGAGTATAAATTCCTGATAACTGTTTCTTTGTAATATATTTTAGTGTAAAGTATTATGCATGCTTAATTTTGAACAAGCAAGTGTTCATTTTATCAAGTGACTTAAGGATTCAAACTAAATCATAATAGTGAAATTATTATAAATGTACCTTTACGTCAGGTGACGTTTTATACGATAAGCGAATATCTTTCTCATGCCTCTAAAGAAAATATAAAAATACTTAAATCAGAAAATTATTTTCAAAATCTATAATAACAATAACATTTAAAAAAAATAAACACCAAATAATATTGGCAAAAATTATAATAGAAATAAATGTAAAGCAAAATAATTTCATTAGGAAAATAATGTTTTAATAGCTCACATATTAATCAGTCCGACTGTGAATTAGATTAAATTAAACCCAATCATCATTAAATCCGCCAGAAACTGCTGACGGGCCGGGAAACCATATTCTTTTATAATTTTCACTTCTGACTCGGGATCGATTAATATTCTTCACTTTTTGGCGTTGCTGCCAGGTGAAGTTGTCCTCCTCCTTTTTGATGACATCATTATTAAGTAAAAAATAATCATACATGTATAAACAATCTTATAAAATACAGTGTAAAAAATTGGGAGTATTCCTACTTTGACTTTCACGTTTACTCCCACATATGGATGTCACAATGTGTGATCAAAATTGATTAAGCTTATGTGTTGTGCAACTAAATCTTCTCGATTGTATCCACAAAACGAGCTTAAGGGCAAACACAGAAAAACAGGACTGAAAATTTTGTATTGAATAATGATCAAAAGAGGAAATGAAGGATAATTTTTCTAAAAATATAGATTTTCTAAAGATTCTAAAAAATATAAATAATAAAAAATTGATTATAAAATTATTAATTTTTGTGTTTTTAAAATTGTATTTTAGGTATAATCTTTTAAAAATTAAACTTAAAATTTGTGTATATTTAACACAAGTAGGTAAGATATACTAGAGCTGCTGTTATTGCAAAATAGTTTGTCTTGACACAATAGAATCTATTAAGCATTTTTTAAAGATCTGTGAATAAAACGTGGCTGATTGCAACGGCAAATGAAGCAGAAGCTGTAAGAAAAGGATATGATATGAAACCAAATTTTCCGTTAAAAATGGAGTAGGTTCTAATGTAAGTTTGAGGAGTTGTCAAACATATAGAATCTAAATTGAAGAGCTACTTTGAAAAAAAAATGGCCTTATTTGTATGTTTTACATGAATATCTCACATTAGAACCAAGTTTATTTTTTATTCCAAGAGTAGTAATAAAAGAAGTTTTTCACTTATAAATTTACTTGTTCGAACTGTATAAAAACTGTGAATAAAAATGGTGCTATAGAACATTAATTTAAACAAAACATTTCAATACTTTATCTTGTTATTAATTATTGTAATTAATATGAGAATATATTTCCGATAGTCAAAACTAAAGTATTATTTTACCTATATAAAGAACATTTTTTTTTCACATACAGCAAGGTATTCTTTGTAAGGGAAGTTTTTAGCACACAGCAACTTTTCTCTAATGAATTTCAGCAGAAATTCCTAAAGTAAAAGTAATTTATAATCGATCCAAATACCCCGAATCTTAAAAATGGAGTTATATGGTACGTCACATTAAAAATTGCTTAATTTAAGATTTTAAGCTTAAAATTCTTTTCAGATATATTTGACTTTCAGTTTCGAGCAATAATTTTACGGATAAGATCTCGATTCTAAGTTTAAAAAAATCTTCCACCATATCAAGGTATGGAGAACAAATACTGTCTTAAACCAAAAGTAGATAAATTAAATTAATATTTTATTAAAAAGGGAAATAATACTGATTAATAGTAAATGAGTAGAAGGGAGGGTAAATATAAGCAAGTCATCCTAAGAATATCATAAAAATCTTACAGAAATTTGTTTAGTAGATGTTTGTGTAGTATTATATATAATGCCCTTATTTTACCATTTAAAGTACTCATATTTAATTTAATTTTGTTATATAATGAATTAAAAATATCCATACTTCAGTTAAGAGTATTTTTAAAAAAATTGTAGTGAAGTTCCTGCATGTGCAAAAGGCTATCAGAATGCCCTAAAAATTCTAAAATACCTGTGTTGGCATAAATCCTAAACAAAATATTTTTGAATAAAACCTTTTCCATGAATCCAGTTTGGATCGCTATATAAAGAGACTACGGGGATATACTTTCCACTTTGGGAACAGTTGGAAAAGAAACCCAAAATTAGTTTGAATGAACTTATAGAGAAAACTAGTTTCTCTGTTTAAAAAAGAAATAACCGTTTTCAGAGGGATTCATGACTACTCCTGTATGGGTTTTTTATGATTAAAATGGCTAAAGATGATAAAAGATCGCTTTATAGAGATTTGAAGAGCTAATGATCATAAACATTTCACAGGAAAGTTAAAAGAAATGGGAATTACAAATAGACATTTTTAAGTAGTGAAAGGATAAAAAGGAATAAGGTGACCTCTGACGTGATGTCTTTCCAAAAGGTTGGAAGTAAACTTATGTTATTCACCTTTTCATTTTTATTTATTTATTTATTTATTTTTACTTATTTCTATATAATGTCTAATGTGTGTTCTTTTCCTTTCTCTGATTTTTTTTAATCAGTGGTACAAACGACGTTAAATTTCTCATAACCAAGTTATATTTAAATATATTCTTTATTTAAACCATAAACTAATAATAATAATAATAATAATCTACCTTTCAAAAAACCAAGGTCAAATATAGAATGTGAAAATCCTGTTTTGTGTACTTTTATTACATATTTCAAAAATATTTTGGGATTATAGATCTAAATCATTATGGAGAATTGCAGAAAATATTTAAAGACCTGAAATGTGATGAATTTTAAGTTATTTTATGCTTAGTTTCCTTTTCGTTGACTATAGAGTGGTTATCATTATGAAAAACTTCCAATCAGAGTTCATTATTATATTAAATTGAAGTATATATTAATAAAACAATCAGTAGTCAATTAACAATAATGGTCAATTTAACCTCTTGTTATTTTACATTTCTCCGAATGAGTATCTGCATAAACATGAGAGCCGCGGTAGCTCAGTCGTCAAAGGCCCCAACTCATAGCCAGGGGGTTGCAAGTTCGAGACTCGAGTAGGAGAAAAACCGTCGTGTTCACTAATGGTTACTGGACAACATAAAATAAGTTTAGTGGTTACATCATCTTCCAAATTCAAACGCTACCTCTGGAGGTAGTAAACATCTGGAGTATTACGCTTGGTCCCTGTTTCCAATTTACAAAGAACCTTTTTGAGCTAAAAATCATCCATTCACCCTAGCTGTGCTCTTCAAAGCGAAAGACGCAACCTTTGTATTAGATCGAGTAACATCCGGCTCACAACCTTGTGTCTAAGTGGCATTAGAAATAACAACAGATGAAACGTGAAATGTCTTTATTATATTGTATAACACTTTTCTCGTCAGTGGGCACAGATGGTACATTAAATTAGCACAGTTTAGCAGATGGATTTATTTTCTTCAGGTGAAGAATAACAATCATAATAATTATCATCTAATTTCAATATGACATTTTATTCCATATTTCCACAAAGGGGAATTTTAGTTAAAAAATTTTCTACTACTAGTAATGAACGCATTTATATAAGCAATAGAATGTGATGTATTCACAATAGAATTATAAGGAAAATTTTACTGCATTTTTAGGCAATTAATTTTATTCTTTTATATATTGATGTGAGTGACACGTGTTTACACATTTGTATAACTCCTCTAAAAAATTCATTACCTTGCATTGTCGGTTTCCATTAAAATGAATTCAAATATATGTATTACCGGTTTTTTAAAGAGGTTTAATTATCATTACAGACAAATGTATCTAAAGAATGATTATCAATGTAAGCGGGTTTAAAATAAAGTGAAAAATAACGAGTTCAACCAGACCAATAAAATATCTTTAACACAGGTTTAAGTTAAAGTCAATATTATCATACACAGGTTTCCCCTGCAGGACAAAACTATTTAAGTTCTTGATCCAAATTTTCTATAGTATATTTTATTGAAAGTGTCATTGAATAATAGGGTTCAACATAAAATAATTGAAACTTGTTAGAACAGAAGCACTAAACTATATTTTTTCTCAGAGAAGTAATGATAACGGTTCTTGTACTTCTGTGAGCAATAACGAGCTCAACCAGACCAATAAAATATCTTTAACACAGGTTTAAGTTAAAGTCAATATTATCATACACAGGTTTCCCCTGCAGGACAAAACTATTTAAGTTCTTGATCCAAATTTTCTATAGTATATTTTATTGAAAGTGTCATTGAATAATAGGGTTCAACATAAAATAATTGAAACTTGTTAGAACAGAAGCACTAAACTATATTTTTTCTCAGAGAAGTAATGATAACGGTTCTTGTACTTCTGTGAGCAATAACGAGCTCAACCAGACCAATAAAATATCTTTAACACAGGTTTAAGTTAAAGTCAATATTATCATACACAGGTTTCCCCTGCAGGACAAAACTATTTAAGTTATTGAACCAAATTTTCTATAGTATATTTTATTGAAAGTGTCGTTGGATGATAGGGTTCAACATAAAATAATTGAAACTTGTTAGAACAGAAGCACTAAACTATATTTTTTCTCAGAGAAGTAATGATAACGGTTCTTGTACTTCTGTGAGCAATAACGAGTTCAACCAGACCAATAAAATATCTTTAACACAGGTTTAAGTTAAAGTCAATATTATCATACACAGGTTTCCCCTGCAGGACAAAACTATTTAAGTTCTTGATCCAAATTTTCTATAGTATATTTTATTGAAAGTGTCATTGAATAATAGGGTTCAACATAAAATAATTGAAACTTGTTAGAACAGAAGCACTAAACTATATTTTTTCTCAGAGAAGTAATGATAACGGTTCTTGTACTTCTGTGAGCAATAACGAGTTCAACCAGACCAATAAAATATCTTTAACACAGCTTTAAGTTAAAGTCAATATTATCATACACAGGTTTCCCCTGCAGGACAAAACGATTTAAGTTCTTGATCCAAATTTTCTATAGTATATTTTATTGAAAGTGTCATTGAATAATAGGGTTCAACATAAAATAATTGAAACTTGTTAGAACAGAAGCACTAAACTATATTTTTTCTCAGAGAAGTAATGATAACGGTTCTTGTACTTCTGTGAAAAATAACGAGCTCAACCAGACCAATAAAATATCTTTAACACAGGTTTAAGTTAAAGTCAATATTATCATACACAGGTTTCCCCTGCAGGACAAAACTATTTAAGTTCTTGATCCAAATTTTCTATAGTATATTTTATTGAAAGTGTCATTGAATAATAGGGTTCAACATAAAATAATTGAAACTTGTTAGAACAGAAGCACTAAACTATATTTTTTCTCAGAGAAGTAATGATAACGGTTCTTGTACTTCTGTGAGCAATAACGAGCTCAACCAGACCAATAACATATCTTTAACACAGGTTTAAGTTAAAGTCAATATTATCATACACAGGTTTCCCCTGCAGGGCAAAACTGTTTAAGTTCGGGATCCAAAAATTTCTATATTATATTTTATTGAAAGTGTCGTCGAATGATAGGGTTCAACATAAAATAGTTGAAACTTGTTAGAACAAAAGCGCTAAACTGTATTTTATCTCAGAGATGTAATGATAGCGGCTCTTGTATTTCTATAAGCAATTGAATGTATCCATTCAAAATAAAATAAAATTCAAATAAAAATAAAACTAAAAAAAATTCAAATTAAAGTCTTGCTGAAAGAATTCATGAGAATTGCATAAAATGTAGTTCTCAAACCGAAAAACAAATTTTGAGAATTAAACTTTTCATAAATCTTAAGGATTCTTGATTCCATATTTGTTACGGCACCCAGATCTAGCTATTTTTCTGTGTTATTAATATTTTAATCAACTACGTATTTTAACTAAAGTTTCGAATGAATTACAGAGTTCAACATAAAATGATTAAAAGTTCTTTAGAACGAAAGCGCTAGATTGGTAGTAATCGGTATGTTATATGAGAGCAGAAATAGTAATAGTTTTTGTATTTTAGGGAAAAAATAAACTTATGTATTAGTACAAGGAATCAAAATAAAGACAAATCAAAAGTAAAGATTCCTTGAGAATTATAGAAAATTTAGCTGTCAAGCGTAAAAAGTTTTTGATAATCAAATTTTTCATAATTTACAAGGATTCTTTATTTTATACTTGTTGCGTTACATGTTTAGGGATTTTACTGTGCTATCAACATTTTAATTTTTATTGAACGGCAAAGTAAACATAAAATCAGTAAATTTGTTAGAACGGAAGTACTAAACTGTTAGTAATAAAAATGTTTTATTTGAGAGCAGCAATGATAAATTGCTTTTATTTTTGTGAGCAAATTGAATTCAAAATAAACAAAAATACAAATGAAATAATTATTAAGAATTATGAAATTTTAGTTTTCAAACCTTATATAGTGTTTGAG
Source organism: Pardosa pseudoannulata (assembly GCA_032207245.1). NCBI lineage: Eukaryota > Metazoa > Arthropoda > Arachnida > Araneae > Lycosidae > Pardosa > Pardosa pseudoannulata. The sequence continues at coordinate 88,701,537 of CM063503.1, read as the reverse complement.
AGCTAAATTTTCTATAATTATCAAAAGTTCTTCATTTTGTATTTGTTGTAGTACTGGGATCTGGCTATTTTCTTTTGTGTTATGAATATTTTGATCAATTCTATAATTTACCTAATTTTTTGCTGAATAACAGTTTAACATAAATTGATTAAGTATTATAAAAAAATAGCTAAAAGAGTCAAAACCTAATCTGTATCGAATTATTTTCCTTCAACTTATTAAAAATGTTCCATTGAAAAATTCTTTTTAGATTAGTAGTTATAGACAGATTTATAGAGTATATTAAATGTATCACTAACGGGTTGGTCAGCTTGACAGGCTTATATCTCAAAACTATCGTAATTTTTTTTACTACCGTAAGATTTTAAAAAATGTAATGAATAAATCGCTTTAATTTTTTTTATATTGGAATGTATGCTTGTTCTCTATAGATTGACTTGAATATAATGAGAAATATAATTGAATATAATCGAATATATTGAATATAATGAGAATAATCTAATATCTTAAACATTTTTTAAAACTAAACTAAAAGGTACTTATTTGCTTTTATTTAAATTTTTAAAATTAGTTACTGGCATCCCATTTTTTTGTCTAATTAGTTTCTAGTATAGATAACAAGTATGCATTTCAATATGAAAAATTACAATTTATTACGATTTATTTATTAGGAATTTTAAATCTCATGGATAGAGGTAAAAATTAAACTAATCAACCCATATGAGAGAGATATTATAAATATTCCATATAAATCGGTCTATTACTCGTTTTCTAGAAAAAAAAAATTCAATGCGATATTTTTAATGTGTCGAGAATGAATATCAGAAAAATAATAAGGCAAAATTTTTTTCAATTAAAAAAATTTTAAATCTTAAAACATTTTAAAATATTTCAAAATTAAAATATATGTGTCGGGGAGAACTGTGTACGGAGAGCAAAATATTTCGCTGTAACTTTTTTTAAATCTAGAAAAATTTAAAACCTCCCGAAATCGTTTGAAAGTAGCTAGAAGGAAAATATTCAAGTGTGGATAAAGATAATAATAATAATAATAATAATAATAATAATAAATTTCGTTTTGATTTTTTGAACAAAACTTCTTAAACGTTGTTAGAGCAAAATTACTAAACTGTTGCTGAGGGGAATTTCCAAAAGTTTATAAGTTATAAATAATTTTTTTTAAATATTGAAAAACCCCACAGACAGAAACTAGAAAAGATTAAAAAAAAAAAAAAAAAAAACAAACCCGAAACCGTTTAAAAGTTGTTAGAATGAAAATACTCAAATATGGTAAAGATAACAATAATAGTAATAAGTAATAATAATAATAATAATTCCAAATAAATTTCTTTTTGATTTTTTGAATGAAACTCCTTAAAATTTGTTAGAGCAAAAATACTAAACTGTTGGTGAGGGGAATTGCCAAAAGTTTATTCGTGATAAATAATTTTCTTTTTTAAATATTGAAAAACCCCACAGACGGAAACTAGAAAAGGTTTAAAAAAAACCCGAAACCGTTTAAAAGTTGTTAGAATGAAAATACTCAAATATGGTAAAGATAACAATAATAGTAATAAGTAATAATAATAATAATAATTCCAAATAAATTTCTTTTTGATTTTTTGAATGAAACTCCTTAAAATTTGTTAGAGCAAAAATACTAAACTGTTGGTGAGGGGAATTGCCAAAAGTTTATTCGTGATAAATAATTTTCTTTTTTAAATATTGAAAAACCTCACATATAGAAACTAGAAAAAGTTAAAAAAAAACCCCAAAACCGTTTAAAAGTTGTTAGAATGAAATGAAACTCCTTAAAAGTTTTAGGAGGAAAATATTCAAGTGTGGATAAAGATAACAATAATATTAATAATAATAATAATTTCAATTATATGTCTTTTTGATTTTTGAAACGAAACTCCTTAAAAGTTTTAGGAGGAAAATATTCACGTTTGGATAAAGATAACAATAATAATAATAATAATAATAATAATAATAATAATTTCAAATAAATTTCTTTTTGATTTTTTGAACGAAACTCCTTAAAAGTTCTTAGAGCAAAAATACTGAACTGTTGGTGAGGGGAATTGCCAAAAGTTTATTCGTGATAAATAATTTTTTTTAAATATTGAAAAACCCCACAGACAGAAACTGAAAAAAGTTTAAAAAAAACCCGAAACCGTTTTAAAGTTGTTAGAATGAAAATACTCAGGTGTGGATAAAGAGAACAATAATAGTAATAAGTAATAATAATAACAACAATTTCAAATAAATTTCTTTTTGATTTTTTGAATGAAACTCCTTAAAAGTTGTTAGACCAAAAATACTAAACTGTTGGTGAGGGGAATTGCTAAAAGTTTATTCGTTATAAATAATTTTTTTTTTAAATCTTGAAAAAACCCACATATAGAAACTAGAAAAAGTTAAAAAAAAAACCAAAACCGTTTAAAAGTTGTTAGAATGAAACGAAACTCCTTAAAAGTTTTAGGAGGAAAATATTCAAGTGTGGATAAAGATAACAATAATATTAATAATAATAATAATTTCAATTATATGTCTTTTTGATTTTTGAAACGAAACTCCTTAAAAGTTTTAGGAGGAAAATATTCAAGTTTGGATAAAGATAACAATAATAATAATAATAATAATAATAATAATAATAATATAATAATAAATTTCTTTTTGATTTTTTGAACAAAACTCCTTAAAAATTGTTAGACCAAAAATACTAAACTGTTGGTGAGGGGAATTGCTAAAAGTTTATTATTTATAAATAATTTTTTGAAATATTGAAAAACCACAGAGGCAGATTAAAATTTGTTTGAACGAAAATAATAATCTGTCGGTAAAAAAATAAAATAAATAGAAAAAAATTGTTGAAAATAATTTGCTATATATTTTTTTAGTTTTTAAACCCTCGAGAAAAGTTGTTAGGACGGATACACAAAATTGTCGGCAAAGGAAAATGTTTACTGTGGGAAGCGATACTAACGGTTGTTGTATTTTTGTGAGCAAATGAATGTATCCATAAGCGCTTAGGTCATCTATTACATGCATCTTTCCCATTTAGAGATCAGCGCTCTCATTACTTTGAGGGTTCCCGATTCAGCCCACCCAGCTCGTCATAAAGAGGGCTTCCCCCCTTTTATCTATCTTTGACCAGTGGTCTAAACACACGGACCCTCTCTGTCTGTGATATGCTCATCCCTCATGCTACCACGCCCCCTCTGGGTCCGGGGACGGAGACCCCAATATACCCCACCCATTCCACCCGACATCACCCTTAACAAGGGTTGCTGTAAAACGAAACTCAGAATAACAAAGTTCACTGCCAAGCAATTTTTTCTCTTTTAATCAGCCGTTGTAGATCGATCTACGTTGTATTAAACGAACAAGAAAAAAAGAGACATTTCTATCCATCATGTCTAGTATTTTCTAGCTAATAATTATAGTTTTTTTAATAGTTTGGAAGATTAACACTTTGTCTTGTATAATACAGTCGAGAGAGAACTAGAATGAAATCGAAACCTAGAAAGTCGGTTATTGGATTTACAACACGAGTCAATTTGCTTTCAAAAAGAATGGAAACAATAATTAAAAAAATGATATGTAGAAGATTTTGCGTTCAATAATTCAACCCTTTGTATCACCATGTTGCACATATGGAAATACCTAATTGACGTCATTTACACGGGGAGCTTTAAATAGTGGCTTGTCGATTGTTGGTATTCTGCAACACTAGAATTAGCACAATTTTATACATTATAATTCATTTATGTTGGGTTATTACACAGCAAACGCTCTACGATATGTAGTTGTTTAGCTTTGTGTGATTTAGCTCCGCTTATGTTTTGTGATGTATTTGTATTTAATTTGAGGGTGTGTAGTCATTGTTTCATGACTACATAATACTTAGGCACTCTATCGCAATTGCTATGCCAGGCACGGAATCCCAGTCTACCATTAAAATGCCTAAAAGTAAAAGTGCACTTTTTGCCTAATTATTTTTACGGATCTCTCATAGAAAACAGAGAGAGAGGGACGAAAGATGATTAAAAAAGAAATAAAGTTGTATTTATTATTTAATGTGATGAACATATAATTACTAAATTCACATTAGATTAAATAAGTAAAATTAATAAATAAATAAACAAATAAATAAAAGAAGAGATGACAGAAATATAATTCTCACAAAAACAGCTTCAAATGCCTCATGGAAAAACAACTTTAGCACAAAATAATTTACTATATTCACAAGAAATATGTACTTTTTTTAACCGAAAATACTGTTTCTTCCCTCAGTAAATTTTCTCTTTTAATTTAAATATTTTAAATTGTTTTTACCTGCTTGAAATAATTTATTTGAACTATTGAAGAAATATTTTTCAATTCCGTGTTGTTGAGAAACAAAGGGTTAAGAAATCTCAAAATTATTGATAGTTTAAAATTTTCAATTTAAAAAAATTTTATGCATTAAATTTCAAACACTCCTGCAGATTTTGATACCATTACGTTTGCATACCTGAAATGAAATGGTAATTATAGTTAATTAAACTATTTGCATCATCAGTCACGCCCGTACTTTGTTGGAATTTAAAAAGGCAATTTTTCTCAGATTTCATATTTATTTAGTTTGTGTGCATATCAAAGTTTAGCAGTTTATTTTTTTTAATAAAGAAAAACCCAAAAACTTTCCAAAATGTAATTTGTCTCTAGTATAAAATTAAATTTAACTTATCTCTCACAAAATATAGTTTTTAGAATTTTAGCATATATTTTCTTTTAAAAGAAAACGTTTTCTAAAGGATTATTGTTGAGATACAGCTGAATCGTTCAAGCACCGACTTTTGGTATCACATTTCGTACGTTTAAATTCTGTTGCTGAAATGAATGTAAGTAGTAGCTTGGAACTGCATCTAAGCAGTAGTTTCAGTTGTAATTAATCCTGGTAAAAATTAACCGTTACTTTTCGAACTGAATAAAACCTTTAACTATATTAAACGAAAAGGATTATCAATTTATTATACTATATACAGATAATAGATATCCTGTACGAAAAAAAAAAAAAAAAAAAAAAGCAACTGAATGAAGCGAAATACTGATTGTTATTTTCGGTAATATTTTAAACATCAGTTGTATATCGACAGTTTATTTATTTATTTTTGTTATTATTTGTTCCTATAAATCACTTGTCGCTTAACATTCTTTTGAGCTTAAAATGAAATGCATAAATGAATAAATAAATAAAAATAATTTTTTTTGTCGGCCAAAAATGAACAAAGTGGCAGAAGTACTAGCAGCGTCTTTTCGCATAGTTAAGCAGTCTAAGAAAATCGGAATTTAGTATTAATCACTAATTATTCTACAAAATTTTGGGAGATATACGTATTGAGAAATTTTTAATATAAGAAAAGCAATCATCTACTCATTCTTTATTAAATTTGAAATGTAATACCTTTAGGTTACTATATTTTCAATCAAATAGTGTATTATCAGAAATAATGTGTTTCTCTATACGCTTCTAATTTTATTATGCATAAGGACTGTGCATCTGCATGCATTGCTCAGCCTCTAACTCTACGACATAGTCTCAACTCCCAGAAATTTTACAATGTGACGAGAATAATGTGTTTTTACCTTTGAACTCATTTCAAACATCTGAGCCATGTTTATAATTAATGAAATGTTTTCAATAATGTAGATAAAGGTTTTTTAAAAAATATTAAAATATAAAATTAGATTATTAATATTGGTTCACTACACACTTATCCTCTAGTACAATGATTTTTGTTTGGAATGATTTACTCTAGATTTTACCATGAGCCATAAATAGAAGGAATGACTTAGTTCAATAAAAGTATTCTTTTACCTCTGCTTTTTGGATTTCAGTAAAAAATATATATAAATAATAAAGAACTCTCATTTTTAAATTTTGTTTCCACTATTTTATTCCGGCATATTTCTTGTATACCTTTTAAAATATATCATTTCTCAAACATACATATTATATTGAAAATAATTCATTGAGTTCTTGGACTTTGTGATTTTTAAAAAATATTACGCCAAAAATTATGTTAGTAGATCACTAAAATCCAAATCGTCTAAATCTGAAAAAGAAAAAAATATCTTGATTTACAAGTTGATTTATTAGGAGTGCAACTTAATCTTACATTTTAGGATTTTAAACCCAATCAATTTTTATTTTAAGTGAAGAAATAATTCTCAATATTGCACAACTTACTTTACATTTCTTATGTGTTCGTTGAATAGTAATTTTAGATTTAAAGTCTAAAATATAAATAAACACTTTTAAGAGAAATTTTTGATTCCATTTTTTTTTCTCGCAAATAAATAAGTTAATGTATCCTAACAATTTACTCATTCTGCTTTAATAGAAAGTCAATTTAAATAATTTAAAAGTATCATCATTCTTTTAAACTTTCACTATAAGCAGAAATAGCCTACCTTTATTAATTTCGCATCCAAAGTAAAGCTGAATGCTTAAAATGTTGAATCTAATCGATTTTTATTTGTGTGCAAGAAATAATTCTTAATAATACACAATTTGCTATGAATGTAACTTTATTTTTATTTTCTTTTATGTTTCATTCAACAGTAATTTTGTATTTATTGTCTGAAGCATAAATCATAGCTTTCAAGAGGAGCTTTTAGTTATATTTTTTCCTCCCGCATTTTGTATATTTTAATATATCAAAAAGTTAACAGAAAAATAAATTCTACTTTTCAAAAAAAAGCATCCGAAAAAGTTTTTTTGTTTTAAACTTCTACGCGAAAATGGACAGAATAGGAATACATTATTTTCGCATCCAAAGAAAAGCGCACGCTTTTCAAACAGGCCGAAAAATCCTCTCGCGAAACAAGAAGTATGAAGAGAGCAGGGTTTTTTTTTTCATCCGGAAATGATAAAGCAGCCAATTATGGCAACCCCAAACGCAATCCTACTCAACCATGCCCACCCATCCCCTAGAAACACACGACAACACATACATAACCACCCTTCACTGTAACTCGCTCACTCATCCACTGTTGTTCTATGCCCCCAAACAGGTCCCGCTTATCAACTATTGGTCCGAAGTCGCACCACGTGATGGGGGTGGTCAACATCAGCATGGGACAATATGATACTGAAACCACCAGTTCGGCAACTAAAGTAATATCACTCTGAATAAACGGCGAAACACCCAAACTGGTATGCCATTCGAAACGTCACTGTCGCCGTACGCTAATCACAACAGATACTTTTCTGCTGTTTCGCCTGCGTTGGTCTCGAAGGATTATGCATCAGTTGAAGCTAACCACCCGTTGAGTTCAGACGACGTTTGTGATGACTCCAAGACTGTGTTGGATCCAGATGATAACAGCAACACAGAGGATGATATTAAACTGCCCGAGGAGCAGCAAAAGTTTTTAATCCTCTCTCGCAGCTTTTACCCGGAGGAGAATTGTCCCAATCAAGTCCCAGTCACGGCTTCATATACGGGTTATAATCCGGCACGACTGTATAGTTCTTATCCCGCGAGAATACAGGAACTATCAGTGAGTCCCTTTTCTTCCGGGGTCGGGGACGTCCCTCGGCCCGGTAAAAGTCCCGAGTTTGGAACGACAAATTTTGGGACTTTCTCAGAGGATAAACCAAAGAATGACTGTGATGATCAAGAGCACAAGATGTTCAATCAAGACGAAGAAACTTGTGATCCTTATATGCAAAAGCCTATCTATCCCTGGATGGTGGATTCACGGCATAACACCAAGTCACGGCAGCAGCAAATGTATGATAGGAGTAAGGAGCATTTAAGTCCCTTTTTAGGTAAGTAATTTATTTATTATTACATAAATAACAGTTTTGAATATTATAGCTATATATGTTATCAAACTACATACATTGCGTAGGTATTGTCCCCGGAGCAGTTAGCACCTCTGATAAAAGGGTCAAATTGCATCATTTTGTTTACCAACCTGCGCAGAAACCAAGTAACATATAAATTGATCGATTATCTCGAAGTATTTTAAAATGAAGCTAAATTTTTCATTGAATAACGTTTAATAATTTTTATTGCAATCCCACAGAAAAATAATGATTGAAAGATGTGACCATAATATAAATTTTAAAAAAGTTTTAATTTTTTTTCTTTTTGCAGAACTTTACCACAGTATTAGTTTGTAAAACTTTGCTATTTTGTATGCGTTGTCAGTTTTATTTTAAATTCATTTTTATTTTAAATTTGAAAATAAAATGGAATTTTATAAGCAGTTTATTGTTACCAATATAACCAATATTAAAATTTATCGGTTAACTATTAATAAAATGAAATTTAAATTAATAATTAAAAAAACAATTTAATCGTTCTTCCTATTTTATGTATGGATGTATCATATTGAGTGTTTTTCATAAAATACATAGATTTAGTCAAGAATTGAAGTTTTATTTTATTAAATATGTAAAATAAACCGACTTTATTTATTATTTAATAAACTGCCTAAGTAAAGAATCAAGCAACAATTTTACTTATTATTAACAATGTTCTTATTTATACTGCATATTTATGAATATCATGAAGTTAGTACCACTAATTTTTCAATCTTGAGTCTATTTATAAATTTTTAGACCGCATTATTTTTATTCTGAGTCTTGCTTTAATTATACCTATCAATTTATCTCAGGACGGGATAAAAATTTTTGTATGACTTAAAAAACATTTCAAGATTATAACCCATTGTATCAAAAATATTTAAATTTTGGAAGACAACATTAAGTCTGTGCTTACTACCTTTTAAGAATTTAAAGTAATTTAAATACACAGATATTAGTTTGTCACATTTTGCATTCTATTTTTCAAATTTCTTTTAAATGGCGCCGAGCATGCGCGGTTTCAGCCCTTAGCGAGATATGGATTACTTATTTAGTTATTTTAGAGGGAAAATGACAGCATGGATTCTACTATTTTAAATATTTTAATTTGCAATAAATTATTTTTTTTAATTACAATAAAGCAATTTCATTTTAAAATTTATTTTGCAAATAAATGCGCGTAATTCGCACGTATGAATGCATATAAGACACGTAACGTATAGACAAACAAACATCCACAATCAAGTTTATATATATATATATATATATATATATATATATATATATATATATATATATATATATATATATATATATGTTAACTTTTATCGATACCAACGTACTTACACACTCACAGTTACACACACATGTAAATAGTTAAATACATATACACACCCAAAACATATTTATACTCATATATATATTGTATCTACATTTCATAATGATGAAGGAGTAGTTAATTTTCATGTACGTATGGATTTCTCTATTGTAGATGCATGCACGAACAGTTCTTTTCAGATGGGTTTCCGAACAATTTACACGTTGTTCGGTGATATATCATTTTTTTAGTGAGAAGCTTAGGAGTGTCAACGTATGGCGCTCCTCTCTAAACGCACGCGCAGCCAATGTGCCCACACAATACGCTAGGCGGTACAGTTTTTATTTTTTTAATCATCTTTTGACCCTCTCTCTGTTTTCTATGAGAGTTCCGTAAAAATAATTAGGCAAAAAGTGTACTTTTTCTCTAAGGCATTTTAATAGTAGCCTGTGGTTCCGTGCCTGGCATAGCAATTGCGGTAGAGTGCCTAAGTATTATGTAGTCATGAAACAATGTAGCAACAGCAATACACACCCTCGAATTAAATACAAATACATCACAGATCGTAAGCGGAGCTAAATCACACAAAGCTAAACATCTACATATCGTAGAGCGTTTGCTGTGTAATAACCCAACATAAATGAACCTTATCCATCAAACTGAAAGTAACAACCTTTCAAATTTCCATGCTCATACGTTTGACCTCCCTTTGCCGATCTACAACATTGCGCAAATTATAGAAATTATCCTATCCAGTATAACGACACTCAAAATAAAAACACTTTACGGGTTGCTCAATTTGTACATCGAGCGCCAAGAGTCGCCAAAGCGAAAAAAAATATATAAAAAAGTAAAAGAAATAAAGAAATTCTATCCCCTAAATAACTGTTAAGATACGTTCTGTGAACTTATGACGGAAATAATTCCCCGAAGCTCCGTGATAAGATAATTCTAGGAAAGAAACACAGATGTCCATCTAAAGAGGGCAGATTTCAGTTGCATTTAATTAAGAAAAGGTCTGAGGCAGGCATATGCAATTATTATGTTAACCACAAGTATTTGGTTTCCAATTCTGTTCTTGAAGGTCGTTTGATTCAATTTCCCAACTCCCTCTCCATTTAAATGTGAGGATTACCCCTGAACTTTAGCAATATCGGAAAAGAAGTATCACTAGGAAAATGCATATCTTTAAAACACGAGAAATTTACTTTATCAACTGAATAAATTATATGTATTTTTTTATTAGAATAATAAGTGAAATGTTTGTCCGAAAAGCTTGTAATAAATTGTGAAAGTTTTATTTATTTTTTATATTTGCTTCCTTGGGTTAGATAATGTACATTAGTTATTTTATGTGATTTTTAAAGCTAATTTTTATATGTTTTTTATAAATGCTATTGGAGGGATAAATCAGTGGTAAAGGTAAGTAATTTTGCTCTTCTTTCATGGAAATAAGTTTTCAAGGAAAAGTAAGTTAAAAAGCTGTCATAAATATGAAACGCTTTTTATTAAAATATATTTCCTTTAACAAAAAATTAGATTAAGTTAGTATAAGACACTTATAATAAAAAATAGAAAAAAAGGCGCTAATTTATGACAAAAATACAAATAACATTTACAAATGTTGTTATACTATTTATATTTTATGGATCAGAAATTGTAAAGACACATGAGAAATTTCCCTTTTAGTAAAATAAATGGAATGAAAATGAATGAATTATTTTTGTACAAAAAAGCTAAACGATATATATTTGAATTTGTTTATAATAAATTATATTGATGAAACTCTTTAATAGCATGCAAATTCATTTTGTATAACTTTCTGAATTAAGTAATTAAAAAATGAAAAATGGATAGTATCATAAATAATTTATTTTTTGTAGTCTACAATAAAATTTTCATGTTGTAAACTACTTTAGTATAAATTAGTCATCTTAAAGAAATAAAATCATCTATCTAATAATAACATGTTATTTATTTGAACCTGAAACTCCTTAATAACATGGAACATTCTATGTTTTGCATCACTTTTCTGGATTATGAGTCCTAATTTCACGTAAAAATCTTTTCACCCAAACCATAAGAGCATTATTTCAAATTAAATTTATTTTTCTGTACTCTACAAGTCAAATTCTTGCACTCTTCATGTTGTACAGATACACTCAAACAATGAATGCATTTAGGTATAAATTTAGTCATTTTAAAAAAACTAAAAATCGTCTATTTAGAATTTTGAACTGTTAACTCATTGATTTGAACCTTAAAATATATTGCTGAGTTGTAATCTTTACAATATAAAGGTAAGTAAAACATTTGAATTTTCAATGATGAAAGTACAAGACATACTATAGTTAAATACTGTAGTAGGAAGTACGTGATTTACGTAGAAAAAGGTACATTTTACATATTTTAAAACTGCTTTCGATGTGGTTATGAGATTACAAATATTAAAACAACAAACCAGGTTAAATAATAATTTATTTCTGTTATTGTAATAAATATATATCTATGATTGTAAATATTCCCTAAAAATTCCCTCATACTCCATAAAATATATCTAAAGGTAGAAGTAGTATGAATTATATAATGTTTCGTGAAATATTTAAAAAAGTTATTACATTGGAATTGCGGCGTTTTCTTAATAACTAAAATTACAGGAGATGATTAAATGACTCAGAATAGAGAATTGACGTTCTAGAACAAAAATAACTATTTCTTATTAATCATAAGTATTTATTTTACAGGAATATTAAATATATGCATTTAAAAGGGAAATTATAAGTAATTATATTAATCAAGTGATTCCACATACTGAAGGGATATTGTAATGCCAGTAAATACTGCATACTTTCCGAGAATAAAATATATATCTAATTACCGAATTACAAATAATACTAATGAAGTTTTGTTTCAGAAATAAATTCGTGATATGTAAATTCGTAATAATGTTTCGTGAAATATTTAAAAAAGTTATTACATTGGAATTGCGGCGTTTTCTTAATAACTAAAATTACAGGAGATGATTAAATGACTCAGAATAGAGAATTGACGTTCTAGAACAAAAATAACTATTTCTTATTAATCATAAGTATTTATTTTACAGGAATATTAAATTTATGCATTTAAAAGGGAAATTACAAGTAATTATATTAAACAAGTGATTCCACATACTGAAGGGATACTGTAATAGCAGTAAATAATGCATACTTTCCGAGAATAAAATATATATCTAACTACCGAATTACAAATAATACTGATGAAGTTTTGTTTCAGAAATAAGTCTTTTTCCTCTCCTGCTTAAAAAAAGGGTGAAAATTCAGTGTAACACACCATAACTTCTTCCATGCCGCTTCAATATTAAGTTCTTCTTATCCTACATATATCTTATTTTACTCGTATGGAGTAAGTTGTTTCACAAAAAATGTGTATTTACAAAACATACATATATTATTAATGCAAGAAATGTAATTTGTTATTCTTGAGTGTCCATATATAGAGATTTTTCAACAGTTTTTTTAATAAACATAATCGTTTTAAAGTTAAAACATTTTATAGTTTTCCTCGAAATCTGATTAAAATAATCTTTTATCTTTATTAGAGAAAACGCAATATAAGAATTTCTTTAGCTGTTTCACAACTTGATGATATTCCACTTTTCTGTTCACACATAAATTGCGTGACAAAAATTCTTATTGACAGAAAGTATTATTCACATAAATTGCTTTACTTGATTATTATTTATAGAACACTCCATAAAATAATTTTATACCAGAATCATTTGGTCAGTTAAAAGTATAATAAACTTACGTTAAATATACTTTACTTGATATAATTTTTCCCGTTATAATTTTAAATGAAATTGTAATTTTATAAAGGTTATCAATATTTTATTTTCTAAAGTGTATGAGAAAAGTATTATAGCAATTTATAAGCATGATCAGAAGCTTTTCTGTAGAAACAAAATATAAAGCGGACCCACCAACAGATTTTACAAGGGATTGTATTTGTATATTTTATACGTCTATCTATCATTTTTACTACTTATATTCTTATTCATAATATTTTCTCCTTCCCATTACTTGCATTACTTTTTAATCTATCATAAATCAGATGTTTTAAATACCTAATGCTGAAAAATTACTACATAAAATAAAAATACTTAGAAACTTATTGCCCCAGTTGTTGAATCAAATCAGATATTGACTTTAAAAACTATTGGGAAATAATCCCAAATACTCACAATATGTATGACTTAGTGTGTTAATTTGGATAAAACAAAATTTAAACAATAAACATTTCATTTTTAAATTATAATTAAAGGTTTAAATGCTAATTATTTCAAAATAAGCTAAAAGTTCAGAACTTATCAGCTAAGAACCATATTAAGTGTAAAGGCCTTTCTTAAAAACACAAGATAATACCAAATTGCCAGCAAATACCCGTAAAACCACAAGATTTCACCTTCGTCTTAACCTCTCTTTCGCTAAGAAAGTTGCGTCTCTGTAGTGCCTATTACCAACATTTTCCCTTCGCCAAGCGGGACTCTTTACTCTGAGACAGGCGTAATTCACCACTTAGTCAGAAGGTTGAGGATCTCTTATTTATATTATTCTAGATAAAGTCAAGAAGTTCTTTCTGTTTCTCATGGTACTAAGTTTTGTAAAATAGAAAATAAATTAGATTTGGTTTAAATTGACCTAACCATAAAAAGTAGTTATCTAATTTAACCGTACGCACACACATAATATATATATATATATATATATATATATATATATATATATATATATATATATATATATATATATATATATATCAATGATGTTTTTAAACAATTTCATCTTTCATATCATTTTGATATCAGCGTTGTTCCCAAGATAGAACACTATAATACCAGAAAAGCTTTTAAAACTTTAATTGTAATTCAAAGTAATAAAATCCCGCTTCTCTATTTGGTTTGCGTTTTCTATTAAATTGTTTTGCCATTTTTAACTTAAATTGCTTTGAAAATCTGAATAATAACTATTATTTTTAGCAACATTTATCCTATGAGGAAAACATTTTTTTTAAACTTTTTATACCCTTATTTTCTAGCTTATTTTCTTTATTAAATTCCTTGGCCATTTCAAGCTTAAATTGTTTTTACCATCTGAGTAATCTCTAATAAGTATTTCTGCAGCGAAATTTACTCTCTGTTGTCAACAATTTGTTGTTGATAGTAATAACTACTACTATTAAAATACCATTGTTATCAGTATAATAAAAACTTTAAAAAATGTCATATTCCATCACTCCATTTTGTTTTTTTTAATTTATACTTGATAGATTCTTCTTTCTGAAAAATGTCTATAAATGAATATTTATATTTGTATACATTATTTGGAATGTAATCAGATAAAACTATTTAAGGAATAAAAAATCTTCCGAAAAGAAATTAAGTTGACGAAACTAAGTTGCTAAATGCTTTGAACTCCTGAATAATAATTACTACAATCATACAAATAATGCGTGATGCTTATTTACACTTAATAATATCAATATAAATATATAATATAATTCAAATCATATAAATATATAATATAATTCAAATCATATAAATATATAATATAATTCAAATCATATAAATATATAATATAATTCAAATCATATATTATTATAAATATATATATTCAGCAAATAATAAATAAAAGAACTGGGAGGCAAACTGGCTCTGTGAAAATGATTTACATCCTGTATTTACTCGGTAAAAAAATCAAAAGTCAGTGGAAAAGTTAAGTATATCAAGAAATAAGTTTCTATCCACTAAATGTCATTATGAAAAAGCTCAACACTACAATTCAGTAAAATTTATATTTTCTAGCTATAATTCGTCAAAACGTACGTTGCTGTAGCAGAATAATTATTTTTCACAATAAAGAACTTTAAATGGATTAGACTGTTAACAGTACAAATTCCAATGACAAAATATTTTGTGTTGAGATAAACGTGTGAAATAAAATAATTTTAACACTTTATAAAAAGAGGATATAACCATGATTTTCTAATTAACAATAATGGAAAAGAGGCCAACGGTGCTCAAGCACATATCAAGGAATATATAAGCGTAGAACCTTTTGTTGAATATAGGTTGATGAGTGAGAGAAAAAAGGGAGAGAGAAAAAGGGAAAAAAGAGATGAAAGAATGTGCCTTCAATCCTTGAATTTTGATACATTATGATTAATACACCTGTAGATTATTGCTTCGTAGTTGCTGTGAGCAATTTATCATACTTGAATTGTTTGATTGTTTCACAGGAACTCGACTTTTCAATCGGTAATCATTATTCCTCAGTATCTTAAGTATCAATAATTATTAGTGACAACCATGCGCTTTGAGCAAAAATTCAGCGCATGACAGATTCACCAGCAAACAGGATGTACTACAGCCTTTATATCCGGTGAAGGTTATTTTTTTCCTGGATTATGAAAAAAAAAGCAAACAAAAACTTTCACATTAAGAAAACCACAGGTTTCTGTATGCTTGCTGCAACTATAAATTTAGCGCCAGATTCCTATTTCAGACTTCATCCGACGAGGGACGAAAAATTAGTTTAGCCTTTCAACTTTTTTCTCAATTCAAATCAGTCACTGGTAAACAAACTCTTTAAAGAACGGCTTTAATTACCAATTAAAAACAAAACTGCTATCATTATCGTGTTTGCTTTCTTTTTCTTTAGTGGATGTCTTCAACTAACGAGCCTACAAGGGAGGACTTTTCTTTTGTTGTATCTTTCTTCTAACACATTTAACTATGAATGGATGCTAAATAAAATTTAGAAATCATGTACAGTAAGGCACAGTTTATCTGTCATTTACATTTATACGACTTTTTCTCACTGTCCCAATGTATTCGTAACATTTATAGTGATAATGTCTTCATTTATACGGCTCAAAGTTTCAGTTATACTCCATTTTCAACTTTTTTAAAGCAATTCTTCTTTTGAAAAATTCTTTTGGAAATATTAAAATTTATTTTTTATAGTAAAGGAATAGTGAAAAGCATTCAGTGCATTTAATTCGATTCATATTGCTGTACTTCATACAGACAAGTAGCACGTAAAATGAATTTTTAAGATATAGTTAATGTGATATTCTTTTTGCGAAGATTACTTACTTTTTAAATATTTGATTTGGTTTGAAGTGCTACGGTCTAATTTTTGCAACACGAGGGCTAATGAGACCGGGACCTACTGCTTAAAGCCGATTCTGAACGGCTACGAAAATCCATGCCATAGTGGGATTCGAATCCACGAACTCCGGTACCGAAGGCTAGCACCCTAACCAATCGGCCATCGTTCGGCATTTTAAATATTTGAAATGAATGTTTTATGCATATTATTTTATTTTCCAATAAATACAACTAATAAATAGTTAGATTTCTAAAAAAGAAATGGGATATTAAAGAATCACATTCTGGAAGCAAGCATAAGCTAAAAGCTAGTAAGAAAACGAACAGATTTTTCAGAAATTTAATCGAAACTATTTAAGCTCCGATTTCATTTGGTTCGAGACTGAAGATTATTCTTTGCCACTAGATTTAATATGAGGATGCAAAATGACAAATAAGTCATTATTTTCTTATATTTTTTTATTGCATAATTGTTTTGTAATATTTGAATTTATTATAAGATATTTCTAAAAAAAAAATAGTGCGTCTATAATTATCTGTAGAACTTAAAATGCATCCCGACTTCAAAAAGCTTGAGATCCTCTGCTTTAGATGCTATGAAATGCTGCATATTATCTGACTATTTTAATAAAAGACAAATGGGATTTACGTTAGTTGTTTAAAAAAGTAAGTTCAAATTCGGGCCAAACAGTGGAACTATAGATATTAGTTCTTTAAAAAGAAGAAAACCACAGAAAAACAGTTTCATTTAAAATAATTGTTTCACGTCTGAGATTACTTTGGTTTGTATATATATTTATATACCAAATGGCTTGAAAGAATAAAAGCTAAGTATGTACACGTTAATACTAACGGGAGACTGGAACATATTTATGTACTTAATGTTTGATAAAGTTACTTTCATTGTTTAGGAATTGCTCGAGCTTACTTTTTTAAAGAATTAGAGAAATTAGCATTTCAAAAACATTTAAACAGAAAATATCTTTGCTTTTTTATTGAAATGATTTTTCTTTTTTGAAGAATTAATATCTGTAGAGCCCTTGTTTTCACCGTATTTCTTCTTTTATTAATCAATTAACAGATAGAAATCCTTTTTATGTTATATGGAAATACGCTTTTACTAGTTCTTAACGTATTTCAAACCATTTCAATATTAGAGAAACTAAGGGACTATATACATCTGTATTTTCTTCTAGAGCTATAATTATATTTGTTAATTCTTTTATAAAATTATGCCAGAAAATTATGCCAGTACTGACAGTAGTCGTGTTTATTCATAACGGAAATATTTGAATTTATTTATTATGTAACCATATGTTTTGACTTGACTCTTTAGCTATTAGAAAACGGCATGTAATACAGAAAAAGTACATAAATAAAAAAAAAGAATGTGATCTTGTAAACTAGAGCTTACTCTTGATACTTCTGTATGAAGAAGCATGAAAGTATGATTTTATCCTTGATGCAGGATAAATTTAATTTTTTTTTTCAAAAGAATGGACAAGTAGTGTTTCTTTATCTCTACCAGAATATGGAATTTAATAATTTAGCGGAAAGAAGTGTACAATGACTACATTCAATTTAATGTCAAGGTTCACTGAAAGATTATGTAAGAACATTTGACTGCTTTCAATGATGTAAGAATTTTCCCATGATGAATGAAATATTAAATTTATCTTCAAGCTTCTTTCTTTTGAACATAAGTGGAATGGATGCTCTAACACAATGATTTCGTACATCGATATTTAGATTTGCCAAAAATTGGAAATCAGATTCAAATAGACCGTTTATAATAGAATCATACTTATAACATCTCCTGGATAAATTTTACCACTTTCTTTTATAAATTAACAAAACAGTGTTTCATCATTAATTCATGTAGTTACATTACTTTCTTTTGAATGTTAATGAAAAATATTTATTTATGAATTAATTTTCTACAATAAATTCTCACCATATTAAAAAAAATCACATTGGAAAATTCAAACTAGAGCTCAAGTTACAACCACTATTCGTAAAATTTAAAGAAATTTCATGAATGAAGATGTTTCAAAATTTTGTAATTTACTTATATGCTTTTAGTATATAGAATGTATCATAATAATGAAGATCTGACGACAATAATTATTTAAAAATAATTTGAAATAAAATAGCCCAAATAAGAACCTTTTAATTTTAATTTTTTTTATATACTTTTAAATCTTTTCATTATATTAATTCATTCTATAGACAACAAGCATGTTTTCCAATTTGAAAAATTTCAGACAGATGTAGTCAATAGATTTTAAAAAAATCTTACAAATAAGGATGAAGATCATAGTTTTGAAAAAAAAAGCCCTTATAATATACTCTGTCGATTGGTCTCTAATCGTTTTCTAAAAAGAGTATTCCAATGCGAGTTTTTTTTAATTTATCAAAAATTAATTGTAGAAAAATAATTCGATTTTTTTTTCTAATTTTTAAATATTTAAAACCATTGAGACCCTTTAAACAAGTTTGGTGATTGGAAAAAAATCTGCAAGAATCGGGACTATTCTTGTTTTCATTCATTTCGATATACTTTAGAGAGAAACGTTTAAGGGAAAACATATATAATTTTAAATACACAGCTTCCCTTAAACAATCTCGTTATTTAAATGAAGAACATTAGATGGAGGCAAACAAGCTATAATTTGCTTGTGAAACATGTACCTATAACGTATTGGCTCGTTAGTTAAAAAGCTCTCATAAATCATTTGACTGATACTATAAATTCTCATTCTGTCGCACATATTTCTACATATTTCACATTCTCAGGCAGAAATACAATTCTTTCAGAATTTTTTTTATTTGGTAATTATAGTATTCTGACATAACTACGTGATTTACGAAAACTAAAAATACCTTTCGATCATCAGTTATAACATTGGGAATAAAAGAATAAATTTTTTTTTTATATCGATTCAGAGACATCTTATTTAATTGAAATTTAGTTTCTTTAAACATCTAGATTATCAATGGATCTTTAAATAATATGTCGCGGTCTAGAAACCTCTTTTTGATTTTTCTAAAATTATGAATTTCTAATGATTTCTAACGGATTAAGAAGAATATATGAAAGGGTATTTGTAACATAACTTATAGTGCTTTTGAATTAAGTACAATTTTTAAAATATAATTGCATGTTGGTACTTTTTCCTGTATATATATAGTTATTTAACTCTATATTTGATGGAAATAATAGTTTAATGATATGTAGCTCACTAGCTTGATTTACGAGGTATTATTTCTATCGACTTTAGTAACTGATTGATTAGTAAGAACATGAATTATCCATCGATCAAAAAATGATTGATGATTATAAGAATAAATATATTTAATCTTACTTTAATTTAAAAAACATAATTTAGATAGCGTAATGCATCAATTTTTCCGTATAGTATCTGTTTATTACCTTTTATTTTTAATTAAAGAAAATTTTAAGTTTGTTTCATTGCTCACGGCTCGAATTCAATTCTTAGCTAAATTCTCAAATACCTCTTCCAATATTGAAAAGACATCTCTAACATTAATTTTAATATCACTTTATCTTAAAAAGTTGCTAAACTACTTGGTTCAATTTTAAGTCGCATAGAAAAAGCAGTCTTACAGTTCTAATGTTTGGCAATAATTCACCGAAGCAGATGGTTCACTAATGAGCCATCCAACTGTGACAAATGAGACCAAAAAAGCTTTGCCGTTTTCCTATTTATATTAAAAGGTCTTTTTAATAGTCCCTTGTACGAATGATAAATAAGAATCGCAATTATTGTTCCGACAACTGCACCCTATCACAACAATGCTAAAAGAAACGGAAAAATAAATAGAACACAGACAATAACTTCATTAATTTGGCTTTTACGTCTGCATATGCGCGTTAACAGAAATTATCTTTTGATTCTCCAAGAAACATTACATTGTATTTTATAGAAATATTTTCTCTTTGGGAATGCAGGATCGGGAAAGCATGCTTGTTATTGGAAGACAAATGAAATAACATAAATATAGTTAGCCATTGCGGCCGTTTTTAGACTATAATATATTATATATCTATATACACGAGTATATAATTAAATATTTGTAGAAATTTAAAATAAATATTCAGAAATATGGACAAAATTAAGATAAGAAAACGATTGAATTTTTTATGACACACAATGTAGATCTAATTAATAAACATAAAAAAGAGGAAACGAACTTACTAAGTCAAACTACAGAAAAAGAAAAGAAAAAATATAGTTCTATTAAGGTTTTGTAGCTTCATTTCTTATAAGTTATGAAAGTGAATGGTATTAAGATCTTATTTTACTGGAAAGCACTGTATATGTACATTTTACCTTATACACTCCCCCGGTTACTAATCAAGGGATACTTCCTCCCTTTACGTCGAATTACTCTAATTAATATTTTAATGAATCCTCCAAAGAAGAAAAAATTTTAAAAACTAAATATCTTGGTTAATTTTTTATGAGAGAAGTTGCACATTTTGTATTACGGTTTTTAGAACGAGTTTCATTTTTTACTAGATGTTGTGATAGATAATAAAAAATGACTAAAAATTTAGATTTTGTAATTTTCTTAAAATGGATGAATTTATATACTTACAAATTATAAAGTGATTGTTCCTTTTATTTTAAACATTTTTGTAATTAAAAGTATATATCTATGACGAATGCTTGCGAAGGAAAAGGTCGCAATGATTGGAAATGATTGGGGCATTAAGGGACTTTACTGTGCCCAATGTATATACGAGGGTCATCAAAAAGTTAGTTACAGTGTTTCAAAACAGCATCGAAACCATTACTAATTCCATTGCTATTTCCATTGTTTAAACATTTGTCGAGGCATGGAGCAAGTTTTTAATGCCGCCTGTAAAGAAATCTCTTGAAACATCCGATAACCATTCTTCGGTTGCAGCTTTACTTCGTCATTCAAGTAGTATTGTCGCTTTGATACTTAGTTCGTCGCTTAGATCTTTCATGGGACCAAAAAAATGGAAAACACAAGATGAAAGGTCTAGGGTGCATAAAGAGGTAACCCACACCTATTTAAAAATTTTCAGACGTTTACATGTTTGTTTTGCTGCATGTGATATCGCATTGTCAACTTGACACGACCATTTTTACCATACTCTTCATGCAACTGGCGATAAATTTAAGTTCTGTTATACCTTTGAGCTCACAAAAAATCAAGTTATTGCATTCATTTCTAATTTGAAGGAAACATTACAGCTGCTACATCACACAATACAGATAAAAGTCTTTAGTGTCGCCTCAAAGTTTCATCAAATTAACGTTTCACAGAAATTTTTTAACTAACCTACGTTTAATACTCTATGAATGTTCGGTAGTTTGAAGATCAACTTCACTGTTTCGCGTATGCATCCAATCCGCTGCCTTATATTGATTACTAATAGAGTGCAAGCTTCGTCGAATAAGAACAAATAGTTTACACTGCATTTCTTAATATTATCTAAATAGTAGATATATTTTGTCTCTACCCTGATGAAAGTTCCTAATAACTGTTACTATTAAAACTTACTTTCTTTCAAAGCACTATAACTAATGAGTGTTAATGATTAGTCCAAAGTTTAGATACAGAAGGCTGACATTTATTTCAGATAGTTATTATATTTTCTAGAGTTTATACTACTTGTAAAACGGTTGACCGGTGTAAAGATAAATTACCAATGGTATAACTTCATAATATTTATTGGTAAATCAAGATTTTTACCTGTAACATTCAATCAAAATATCTGGATTAAAAATTTTTTATATAGAACATTTGTAACGTATTATTTATTTACATGCTTCGGCATAAGGATTCGTGGCATAAGGATTTTTTGTACAATTAACTTGTTTCAGCTCTTGAGATTTATAGCATCTAGATATGCTGGTAGGATGGAGCAAGCGTACATCTTCTATAAACAACAAATAAAAGCCACGTTTTTCAGATTGTTTTGCATCAAAATTAAATACTTATTAGGTAATTAAAAATTCAGATAAATTATTTTTTTTAGAACATATGTTGGAAATTCTGAAATAAAAAATACTAAAAATATTTATTATTTGTATTAGTCTTTGTATGTTTAAATTTAAATTTTGGGATTTTAATATTTTCAAATAAATTTATAAACTGATTACTGAATATACCGTGTAAGTTTATTAATTATTATTTCTTTGACATTCAAATGCTTACATTTCCCATGAATTGATATTCAGTGTTTTATCTTTGAAATAAAGACGAAGCCAAAAATTGCTATATGTATTTAAAACCTAGATTTTTTTTTAAGATGTCTTTAAATTACAAGAAACTTGTACTCAAACTGCTATTTACCGACGTACAGGAAAAAGTTAGACATTTTAAAAGCACTGATGATTTCATGACGAAAAGGGAATGAAATGGTTTTTAATAGAAAAGAATAAAAATTTTAAGAGTAAAAATAGTACTTATTATTATCTAGTTTTTATGTTAATCGGGGGGAACAAACACCAGTAAATTACTTGCGAACCGCAACTTCAATCTTAATTTACAGAACTACAGGCAAATGAAAAATTCAGTGAATTTTAAAAACTATGATGATTTTGCAACAAAAAGGAATTTAAAGTTTATTTAGTGCAGATATTAGGTTTTAATGTTATTTGGGAGGGGGGAATACCAGTAAATTACCGTTAAATCGGTGTTCTCCAATTTTCATTTGCTGAAGTACCGGTAAAGGAAAAAGTAGGTAAATTTACAAACCCTGATGGTTTCGCAACAAAAGGGGGTTAAAAGAGGGGAAAAAAGAGTTCCAGAAGGAAAACTCTGAGGATGAACGCCTCCGGTGTTAAGCATCCGGGATAGGAAATGCACTATTTTGAACTTCCAGGGAGTGAAAAACAACAGATGGGGACATATACAACGGCAGGGCAAAGAATGTCTATTGACGATGAGGGATGCTTCGAATGTTTCTTCCTTCCAAATTATATTCTCTTCTACCGCTGTAAATTTTTTTCCTACCCTATATTATAAACCAGGAAACTAAGAATACATATGCATTCCGATTGACATTAACAATCGTATAAAATTTTATTACCAAAGGAGTTTACTCTAAAAATTTCTAAATTGTTAAAATTAAGGTTAATAATTAAAACGTGTTTTAATCTTATTTCTCTCTTCTAAAATTAAATTTTAAAATTATTACAAATCCCTTACAAATTATATTCACTTCTTCTACTGCTTTCTCATATCTCATGAATCAGAAAACCAACAGCAAAACAATGTCAAATACAAAAATGTATTTGTCACTGAAGAGTATATAAATGTGTAAGAAAGTATTAGTTTAAAGGTGAGAAAAAAGTAAAGGCATAATATATTTTGTCTACTCGGATTCTATATTCCACAATTGTACAAATTAGAAAATTGTAATTAAAAATATTTTGATATCCATAAACACTGTTCAAACTTAACTCATTTAATATTTTACAATTATTCGCAACATTTGAAACAATGATGTAGCACAGAAACAAAATATAATGTGCCTTGAAAAGATCTCTAAATAAACTTTTTCATGAATCAAAATTTCACAACAGCAAAATTTGTATTCTTGTTGATATCAACTGTTGTAAAAGTATTGCCTATCATAAAAAATAATTTAAATTCATAGTTAATACATTGCTTTAAAAATGAGTCTTATTTATGCATTTAAATTAAAATAATATATTTATAAACTCCTTCAGAATTCCCCCTTTCTTCCTTTGTTTTAAAGTTTCTCTTTTATTATGTGATAAATCAGAAAACTAACAATAGACGCAGTTGTTTTCCTACTAACATCAACTGTCGTATAAATTTTTATTGCATAAGACTAATAATATCAATCTAACACACATTTAAAAAATTAAAATTAACCCTTTTGTACCAACCTTTTGTAAATCTGAAACATACCCTAAAATTCAGGTATACACAGGTTCAGAGTTTACATAAGTAGCTATGAAAGATAGCTTTGTTTATTGTTGCTATCTCTGAACACTGTAATTAACACAATATACTCCTAAAAACCGTATTAGATAGTGATATTAAATTAAATTTTTGTATCAAATTTCAGTCATTGTTTGATAGGATACTTATAATTATTACTGAAATAAAAATAAAATGGAGCGACGCTAAAAATACTACATTCTGACATAAAGCGTTTAAAACTATTTCCAACAAAGATATTTTTTTTAAAGTTCTTTTATGTAATTTCTTGTTTTTAAGTTCTTTTATGTAAGGAAAATTTTTGTGCAAGATAATTTGCAATTAATAAGAAGCATCAGTTTCTTTCTTTGTCGATAGTACAATAAATTTTCTTTTTCTGTATTAAATTTTTAAATTATCTTTTACGTGTTTGACATAAAGCATTTTAACATTTAAGTAAATATAGTTTAATTCGGGGATGTTGACAGACAAAGAGTTAATTCTCTTCTTTAAAATTGAGTTTTATTTAAGAGTTTAATCTAAAACTAAAATAGCACCGAATAACACTAGTAATTATACATTCCTTATAAATTATATTATATTTTTCTGCTGAAATTTTCTTCTTACCTCATTTGATGCATTAAAAAACTAGCGATACATTTCCTTTATTATTGACATTAAATATGGTTTACATGTTCTCAGATGAATATTAACAGTTAAAGATTAATTCAAAATTAATTGTTTTCTTTAAAATTAAGTTTTATTTAATATGAGTTTTATTTGAGTTTCATCTCAAATTAAATTAATACCGAAATTATAATTTTATTAGAAATTATATTTTTTCCCGTACTAAGTTTTCTCTTACCTCATTTGATAAATCATGAACCTAACAAGAGAATTTTCGTTTCTATTGACACAAAATATAGTAGTATAAAATGTTATTTCTTTAAATTTTTGCTGATAACTATTATAAAATTTAAATTCAAAGTTAATACTTCTCTTTAATAATGAGTCTTGTTTATACTTCTAAATTGAGCATAATGCCATATTTATGCCATATTTATTTTGGCGTGTAACACACACGCCAAACAAAACTTCATGCTTACATGTTGCAAGATGACAGAACAGACTCTGTCAAGGGAATTTCGACAAATTTGTCACTGAACTACATCTAAATGGCCAAGGCAGTATTAGAACGACATCTAAATGTCCAAGGCAGTATTAATTAAAAAGTGTGAAAAATAAATAAAAAGGTATATTATTTTTAAGTTTATTGGAATACTATTCTCCGAACTGAAAAATTTTAAAATTATTAATTAAAGAAAATGTTTTGGAATAGTTTAAAAACGTACTGTTTTACAATACTTTTTAATATTTGAAAGAGTGATGTATTATGTAAACAAAAATTAAGAGGCATTGAACTGTTCTCCGTATAAACTTTTTCACAAAGACATTAATCAAAATTTTAGAATAGAAAGCAAAATTCTACACGTATAAGACCCATTTTGAAATTGTTTAAGTATTTTACATTGAAATACCTGAATGCTCTTATATTCAAATATAACTGAAATATATTTATTGCTTATATTTCGATGTATGCACACACATTCATATATTTATTTATATATTTACAAATATTTATATATATATTTATATTTTTATTTATATACATAGTCACACACGTTTAATGAAAATACTATAGGGGTTTGTTCAGTGGTTTGTAAAGACGTTAAAATATATAGATATCTTATCTTCAGTATTTAAAAATATAAAAATATCCATCTCCTTAAATAGTCCGTAATTTGAATTTAAATTCAACATTAATAATTAAATAGATTACAAAATTTGAAGATAATTTGATTAAGATTTCAGTAATTAATATTTTACTTATTTAATTACATTAAATGGTTTCATCTGAAACGTAAACGATTATTCCATTGAACTCAGATATACACTGTACTTTCTCTGACACCACCACTTCAAGGGATATACTATAACTGAAATAAAGATAGCGATATATTTTCCCTTAATTCAATGTTTATATTTCCCAAAACTCCGTTATCAGATCTTTCCTTTAGCAACGTAATAAGCTCTCCTTGGCCTTCCAGATCCGATCCCAGAATACTTTCTCGTTTTTTTAATCAGTATTATTTATTCAACAATTTTTTAATTGACCAATTATAATTATTAAAAATTTTTAATTCTATCTTAAGTTTTTTTTTTTTTTTTAGATTAATTTTTCCAGATTAAGAATCTTTGTTTTTATTTTATACATACATAAATTCTTATCTTAAAGATTAATAATTGTATTTTAAATGAATTATGTGATAATATTATATTTTCTTAATTTATTTGTAAAGTTTTTTTTTATTTTTTTTTTATTCTTTTATCTTTTTTAATTTTTAAAAATAATTAACTTTATAAAAATTATTTTTATTGTTTTTTTTTTTAAATTTAAATTTTTTATTTTTATTAATACTATTAAAAGAAAGTTTCAGTTAAACATTATTTAAAGAAAAACACTGAAGTTGAGACGTATCTATGAAGCAGCAGGTAGTTTCGCTGCAGATGAGTTAAGATGGATGTTTTTATAATTTTATGCCTCGGATAGTATCACTCTATAACCCTAGGGCAGACCCTTGCCCTCTACCAGAGATCTCTGGCAGCCTGAAAATCAGGTCAAAGAATTCTTTTCGTGAAAAAATCTATAAACAATGAGTACGAAAGAGGAAAAAAAAAGTGGTATCGCATTAAACCTTTTATAAAGTGGGTGTTTTATCTTTACGTGTCATGAGAGTTAAGTAATCTTCGATCTCCGCGTTATTGAAAACCAGCAGACTGGTCCAGCCGTGCCGAATGATTATTGTTTCGTTTATTTTGCGCGTGAAATCGTGATTTTATTTATTTATTTTATACCGCCCAATTGAATGAAAGTTTTCCAGGAGGTTATTATTTTAACAAGCGATTTAATTTTCTTAACCACAGTTTAAGTTTATTTAATATAGGAAGAAATATGTGCCGTTAACTTTAATAAAATGTTTCCTCCATTTATTCTACTATTGATTTTATATGAGCTTCTGTTACACTACTGCAGATAGTGTTTAGAAAAGTTTAGACTCTGTTAGTGAGATACTAGTTGTTCAAAGATAGATTTGTCCTATTAAAGGATGACTTATGTAAATCGCAGACTTTTCCAGACGCGTAAAAAGATAATTGTTTCATTTGTTTATTTTATATCGTCCAATTAAATGAAAGTTTTGTAGTCAGCTATTATTTTAACAAGCAAATAATTTTCTTAACTACAGTTTATATTTAGTATACAAAGAAATATGTGTACTTAGTAATTTTAATGAAATGTTTTCCTTTGATTCTTTTATTGAATTTATACTAGCTTCTGTTACACTGATTACAGACTGGTCCAACTGTGCCAAATGATAGTTATTTCATTTATTTTGCTTGCGAAATCTTGATTTTATATATTTATTTTATACCGTCCAATTAAATAAAAGTTTTCTTGGAGTTATTACTTTAATTAGCGATTTAATAATTTTAATCCACAGTTTATACTAAATGTAAAAAGAAATGTTTGCCAGTAACTTTAATGAAATGTTTCCTCCACTGATTCTACTATTTATTTTAAATGAGCAACTGTTACACTACTTCATTTAATATCTTGGTAAGTGCCAACTATTAGAAGAACACTGGTGGCAAAAACATAAATTTGTTCCATTAGCTAAAGTTCTCACGCAATATTTCTGATGCATTGTTTCAGTAGAAAGAAAAGGTTTATTGAATTTAATGATAATAAGAAAATGTATTGATAATATTAATTTTCTGAAGAATTAAAAAATAATTTTTAAGTAGAAAACAGGTTATTATTTTCAAAGAAACAAATGTTTGTATTAATAACATCGATGAATTTGTAAATGAAATATTGAATGATTATTAATTTTAAATCAACTACTGTTACACTACTGCATTTAGTGTTTAGGAAAGGGCTAATTTATCTTGGAACATTAGAGATACAAAGATAAGTTTTCGAAAATGGCTGAATAGTTAGGACGCTGCTCTTTGGCACCAGAGTTTGTGGGTTTGAATCCCACTGCTTGAGTGTATATTTTAGAAGTTTAGGTTTAAGCAGTAAGTCCAGGTCTCACTAGTCTTTGTGTAGTAAAAAGGTAAACAGTGTTGTTCCAAACGAAACAAAATCAAAGTTAAATTTGTTCCACTAACTTAAGAAAGATCTCTGCTTCTTTGTTCCAGTACCAAAATATTTTTGTCCAATATAATGATAAAAATTATTAATAGAATTAATTATTCCAAAGAATTAAAAATGCATTAGTTTTTATGAAGAAAGCAAGCTATTTATTTTAAAGAAACAGTAAATGAGTTAATAACAGGAATGACTTCGTAGATGAAATATGGAATGACTTCAAAGCATTGCGGATACCATTAAATGCATACAGAAATACGTTTTAAAAAATATAACCTGATTTATATAAAACTGAAATATTATTTACGTTGTGTGAGCCCACCCATTAAGAAGTTTGCTTGTAACAAATTACTTTTATGATGAAAATATGATAAATACTCTTTTTTATATGTTATTTAAGACATTTTACTCGAATTTCCTTCAGCACAGACTCCGCTTGGAAAATTTATTAGCTGTTATGATACAGTATCTGATGTAAGAAATAAAACTTTGAACTTTGGAACCCTTTAGATTGTGTGTGGGCGAAAAAGTAAATACAAAGACAGATCCACTTTTTAAAAAAGATCTCTTTAAAAAAGAAATAGCATGTATCAGATAAACGCTCTGTCTTTTTTTTTTCAATTATGATATCACATCTAAAAAGTCATGATTTTTTTTCAATTTAATGACATATCTGCATATGATAAATTGACGTTATTAAAAGTGACTTAATAATTTTATTCGTCTAAATATTCTGAATCTTATTTAGGGAATAAAATATAAATCTTTTTATAACGAGTCTACTTTGTTACATTTCTTCATTTATAATTCACTAATTATGTTTTAAAAAATAACTCATGCACTTGTTCTAAAGTCATTAATGAAGATGTAAATGATAACTTGTTCTTTCGTGTTCATTAAGAATCATAACGAGAGTTTCATTTCTCAATCTTTCATCATATTCTAAAAAAATCTTTTACGTTTCGCTGCATGCAGGTGGCTATGAAGACTGTGTTTTTTCATTACATTAAAACATTTCTTTAGATAGACAATTTTAAAATATATAAAACTAAATTTCTTGGTATTGTCACATACACATATTTATTAGCATTAATATAACTATAAAATATATTCGTTTATCACCAGACTAGAGAGTTAAATCCACGTTGAAAAGAATAGTGTATGAAGGATTAATTTTAGATATTAACGCATTGTGTGCGGGTACATTTCGCAGCGGAATTGAACATGGAGCGGGCGTTTTGAGCGTAAATTTAGTTATTCAGTTAAATCTCAATAGATTGAAAATTATTTAATTTTTTAAACCAACTTTTCGTGTATTATATTGAAATATATAAACAAATATATAAATAGAAATACATAAATAACAACCATAAGATTTTTGTAAATAAAAATATATTTTTAAGTGGATAAATTTATAAATGTATCGTAAATATGAAAAATCAAATAGAAATAGTAGTATGTAGTTTTAATTTTTTCGAATTATTTTATATATAAACTTTTTTACATTAGAAAAAAATGAAAAGAGCAATCATAAAACTAATAATGTAAAAACTAGTTTTTATTTGTCTAATTTTTTCCAGAAATGTAGTAGACAAGAACATTCGGCTTCGTTTTCCTGTATATACCGTTACATTTGTATCCACAAACAAACCATGTTGTTACAGTATCCCGTACTAACACGTGAACCGTGCTCAAGTATCAATTGTCAGAAAAATTGTCAGAAAACGTACTAGTACGTGTTCCGCATACAATGTGTTAAATTTATATCTTAGCGAATTTATGCAGTATCATCTTGTAAAACATTGTTTAAGGGGACATAGTACCTTCTGAGATTTAAAATCTTCATTATTACAACCTGTTTTGCGATTCCTCTTAAATTAAAGGGTTCTGCTCCTTTTAAATGATTTTTCATAAATTCATTAATAGTTAAACAGCATTAAAACAATATATAAATTTTACCATTTTATGTCAATGTTTAATGATAACAAAATATATACACCAAATAAAAGTAAAAAAGAAATTTACTTACCAAGATAACTTCCGTGATATGTGTCTTAGAAGAAAAAATTTTATATTAAATTAAAGCAAAATATATGTTTAAAAAAACTCTAGAAGTATCTGACAGTAGAAAACAATAAACAAATTAAAAACTGGAGAAATTGAAAATAAAAAAAATTGCCTTTATCATGCTATAAAATAAAATATATATATATATATATGGCTTTTATTAATATAATTAATGGAATAAAAAGGATAATTAGTGTGCATTTCCTAAAAAAGTTAGTTTCTAATTTACAAATTTAAAAAAAAAAATTCTACAAGTAATTGGGTTTCTATACTTCTCCCTTAATTTTTATATTTCATGCTTCGCAACATAACAAAACTAGATTTCTTTTAAGGTTAAACACTTAGTAATGATATAAGAAAACTTTTATTCTAAACACGTGAGAACTAATCAATTTTATATTAAGTCTACTATTTTATACAGTTTGTTTTAATGAAGACTTCTCAGACTGAAATTTACCGTCTCCTTAAATATATAATAATTTTTTACTTTAGGGATTGTGTTTCATCAATTCAGTAAAGGTGAATAAACTTGTTATCGCTATATGTTAACTCATTCAAAAGAAATTTTCCCCTAGAGAAGAGATATTTTTTTCACTGAAAATATTTCTATTATAGTTAGATATTTATAATAGTAATTGCTTTCCTATCAACACATGAACGCCTTAACAATTCCCCCGAATATATATTGATGAATACGTTAAATATAAGGTAATATGAACTCCAGAGATTAAAATAAATTTCTTGAAATGTAAATGACTATGAATACTGAAAACTATCCCTTTTAGTGATGAGCTATAATTTTAAACTTCACCTGATGTCTCTTTTGTAAAAGAAAAATCTTGTGATAAGAAATTGAGTAACCATTAAATAGAGTACACAGGAAAAACCATAACTGTAATGTAAAGTTCTATAATAGATATAGCTATTCGTCATGATTTCAACTGATGTAGCTGTTGAAAAAGTAAAATCATGTACGAGATTTTAAAATCATAAAATGTTGATCCAAATGATAAATAATATAAATAATAACAGACACCTCAAAATTTAGGTGATTGTTTATAATATTGATTTTTACCTTAGAGTCAAAAGTAAATATATATATATATATATTATATATATATATATCATATATATATATAATATATATTATATATATATAAAATATATATATATATATACATATATATATACATATATAAATATATATATAATATATATATATATATATATATTTATATTATGTATATATGTATATATATATATATATAAATATATATATATATATATATATATATATATATATATATATATATATATAATTATATTCTATAAAAAATTTTTGCTGTCCACAAAAATGGATATGAGTCATTAATGTGTTAATATCTGAATGGTATTGGATATCATCTCAAAGCATTTGAAAATGTGTTAAAGGAAATAAAGTAAGAAATAAAGCTGAAAAATATTGTAATAGGATTAAATCCCAAGCCATTAATTAGAAGCAAATCTGGGTGACGAGCACACGTGTCAATGATTAAAAGTGAATAAATGACAAATTTTCTATTTCAAGCTTGGAAAGATACTTTCATTGTTTGATAATTAACGGAAAGGATACTAAATGTTGAAAAATAATCAATGAAACAGCGCATATAATCTGGGCTTACCTTGCAAGATACTCTGAATACGACACAGAGACAACAGGAGGCCACTAGTTTCCAGCTGAGAAACAATGTTTGTGCACTCAAAGTAATCCACTAAATACGAATAAATATTAATTTATACTCTGAGATTTACAATTTCCCTACGTTATTATTCAGTTCATTTCATAAAGCTTATGATAGTGGCATTTTATTCTAAAAGTGATATTCCTTTGGAAGTTCTATATATGAAGCGCTTTAACACTTTGACTGCCAAGCCAAAATTGCAAATGTTCACAACGGGGCCAAACTTTTTTTTGTGTAATTTGTATTTTTTCAACATAAAACTATATATAAAAACAATATTTCTAAACAAACAATATTTTAAAACAAACTCTCTCTATTTATATATATTCCCTTTTTTGTTGCATGTTCCAAATATTTAATTTTTCATAAAACTCTTTTCATAAAATCGTCACATATACCAATTTGCGCAAAACCACGTATACCTAACACATCGTAGGGAGCCCAACAATCAAACTCCAATACGATTTTCATGTAACTGATAACATCTTTGATAGCCATGGCCTGAAGTGTTAAAACACCATGGCTATCATATCGGATAACCAGTGTCTCAACGGAAATATCACTGGATATCACATATGATAGCCATGGCAGTCAAAGTGTTAAGAAACGTTTTGCATTAAATCACATACACAAGTGTACCTTTTTTAAACCAATTTTGTTTTTACACGAACGCTTTGCATGTATTTTAATCTACTTTTCAACATGATTTCCACCAACACCAAGACACTTGTATCATAAAACTAGCTTCCTTCATCATATAAATCTAATGCTTAGTTACGCACAGGCTAAACGTTTGGTTTTGTACCCCTCAGTCAACATTTTCAGTCCCTAGTGTGTTCTCAAGTTTCAAGATGTGTGTTTTTTTTAAGAAATTTTGCATTAAATCACATACACAAGTGTACTTTTTTAAACCAATGTTTTTACACGAAGTTTGCATGTATTTTAATCTACTTTTCAACATGATTTCCACACACCAAGGACTTGTATCATAAAATAGCTTTAAGTTCCTTCATCATATAAATCTAATGCTTAGTTACGCACAGGCTAAACGTTTGGTTTTGTACCCCTCAGTCAACATTTTCAGTCCCTAGTGTGTTCTCAAGTTTCAAGATGTGTGTTTTTTTTACGTAATTGTGTCACAATACTTAAATTATTATAAGTTCATCTCATTGGGGAGACCAAAAAGTTTAGCCAATGCTTAGACCGAAGCGTTTAGTTACAAAATGTTTAGCCAGGGTGTAATTCGGCGGCAAATTTTTATGAGGATGGAATTCAAAGGCTAGTTCTACGTCAAATGACTTGATATTTGTGAAAATTATGCTAAAAATAATTTAATGTACAGGGTTTTGTTTAAAAATAAAACTATTAAAACTTTTAAAATCTGCACTCGTGTGTTCTTATTTACAAAACAGAACTTACTAAAAAGAGCTTTGCATATTAATGTAAATATAATATTTTTTTTCAGTAAGGTACAAATTAAACGATGATTTTACGCCTACATTTTCTAAATCCTTTAATACTTTATTATGAGGGTTAAACTTACCCATTCAAAGGAAGTGTTATCATTTGTTAGAGAAAAAAGTTGTGACTTTAGTCTCATAATTACTTTTTTCTTATAATATTTTTACCTTAAAATATATTTCCTCATCCAGTACATAATTATAAAGTTTCTTAGCTGATACGTTTTTCACTTTTTCCTTAAATATTTGCATTTATATACTCAAATTTGATATGGAAATGCAACTATAGAGAACCGTTTAATTAGTTTTTGTTAATAGTAAATTTTGAATTTCTAATATTACGGACCATATGTTTATAATTCTAGTCTTTTAAATGCTAATTATTGTATAATTTTAATTTTTGTACTCTTATTGATTATCCATATGTAAAACCGTTTCCTTTCTTTTTCTGTTTAATTATAATTTATACTTATAAACATTGTAAATTAAAGTATTGTTTGATCACTTTACTCTTATAAAAACATCATGATTAAAATTAATATAATTATTATATTGCACATGTAGAATGGTTTTTGAATAACATGAGATTTCTTTTAAAATTTCAATATAAATATTGACTTTTTTTTGTTCTTTTCACTCTTTTTGAAAATATATTACCATTATTTTGTAGGCATATTATAATTTATTTCTTACTGCAATTATGCGCTTTAAATAAAAACTTATCCAGTATAGGTTTAGATTTCAAGCTTTTCTGAAGCTTTATTTCAGCTATCTCGGATATCGTGCATGAATATTCTACATCTTTAAATTGTACACATAAGGCTATTTAGAATATGTATTAAGATAGAATTTCAATAATTATTTCAAAGAATTTTCAAAATCCTCAGCTTTTATGATTTTATTTTATTTACTTTATTTTTTTATAACTGATTATATCGTCGCTACTGTTTTGAAGGCATGTTTTATTATCTTTCTTCTTATTATTGTATAATAATTATTGAAATAAAAGTATTATTGAAATAAAAGCTTTTACTTAAAGGTTTAGATTACAAAATATATGAATCTATAGTTTGCAATCAAAATAAATTATATAAATATATTAAAAATATATATTAATTCTAATAACGAATTATTGTTAAAACAACAAAATCGCTGTAAACCATTTACATAGATGAATCCTTTAAAATTAAAAGGTCTATATGTAATATTATTACCATATAATAAAATTATTTATAATAAAATATATTTAGAATTTACATCATAAAGCAGACCTGAATCATTACAAACTTATTCATATGCGATCTGCACGTCATGTTTGAACATATGTCACATTAATATTTTAAAAAAATATATCTTTAATTAAATTTATTTTTTACGTTTGTTACGTATTCAAAATTCATTTAAGCTCTCTCGTGTTATTAATAATATTATTATCATTTTCAGAATTAACAGGAAAGCTATGATATCATTCTTCAATCTTTTAAAGTTTTAACCAATACTTTTCAGATTCAATTAAAATAAAACTGCTGAATTTCGACTTAACTAACAGATCGTAAATAATGTTTTTTTATAAAAAACAATATACTTCATGTTTATGTTTGTGACATATGGTGAATTAAATTAATAAAGATCTTTCTCGTATGTTAGTAATATCATTATCATTATCATTCTAAGAAAATCATAAGATTGTTTATCAGATTTTTACAGTTCTAACTAATGCTCTTATATCTAATTAAAACAAAACTACTGAATGTTGACTCACCTAACATATAGCAAATAGTTTTTCTTAAAAAAAATAATATATTTTATTTTCATGTTACATATTCAAAATTCATTTAAGCTCTTTCGTGTTATTAATAATAATATTATTATTCTCAGAATTGGACGGAAAGCTATGATATCGTTCTTCAGTCATTATTATCATTCTCAGAATTGGACAGAAAGCTATGATATCGTTCTTCAGTTTTTTAAAGTTTTAACCAATTCTTTTCAGATTCAATCAAAATAAAACTGCTGAATTTCGACTTAACAAATACATGATAGCAAATACTTTTTAAAAATAATATATTTCATGTTTACGTTTAATACATATACAAAATATTTAATAGGTTAGTGCTTAAGTATTAATTGTTTATAGTTGTGTTAGAAATTAAGAGGATCATGAATAACCTTTCATGTATTAAACATTTTAGTTCATGTTGTGTTTGTCACCTTACAAAACACATTTATTATGTTACAAAACACATAAAACAGGCATGTGTTGGGGTATTATTCAGTTAGGATCAGTTAATTGGGTTAGGATGCTAAGAGACCATAATTAACAGTAGGAGTTTTTTTTTTTTATTTGTAAAATAGCCTCCAAATGACAATTATTCTGATATCAATAAAATTATCATCGCTTTGATAATATCCGTTTTATTGCATATGTAATTTTTCTAATACGAAAATTGCAGTGAAAGACAAGCAATTCATGGGAATGTTATGTTACGTAATTTTGAAATTAAAATGATAACTTTCAGTAACTATTTGTATAAAAAAACTAATGTAATATTATTTCAAGTTTATCAAACACTAAAAAGGGGTAACATTTCAAGTTAATTTATTTTAACTGGCATTTTTGTCGTCTATATGCGATTTCAGAGCCGTTTGTTTTTGATTTCACCATGAAGCAGCTATTCTTAATATAATAAAAAAATAATAACTTGAATGTTAAATAAATTTTAAAGGAGATAAATATTTTCTTAAGTTGGTTGTTTTGAAGGGAAAATTTCATTTCTTTATGTCAGAATATTTATTGCTTTTTTATTGTATGAAGATAAATCATCCTCATGGAATAAACAAAATGGTTGTAAATATTGGAACTAAATTCTCATTGCAATTTTTTTTACGTTAAATCTATAACTGAAGTAAGACACATCATTAAAATAAAATCAGTATTTTGAAAATGTAGATAAAACCAATTTTATTGATTTTATATCAGTGAGTAGTATCAAGTATTTTACTTTATCAGAAAATCAATCAAAATATTTAATTTACATACACCTATTGAAATTATTGAAAACGTTTAAAAATGTTCCCCAAATCCTCTTTTTTTATTTTTTTAAAATTAAATAAGATCAACAGTTAAATGTATTTAGTTCAAATACTGATTTTCCTATTTTTTTTAAATTCCTTCATTATCAGTAATAAAGAAAATTGAAGTTCTACTTTATCCACAAGTTATTTAATTTTGTTTGTTTGTTTAAGACATGTTTCATTAGCTGTAAGTAGCTTTTTATCTCATTCATGCGTCTTGATACCACTGCTTTAAACAATTATTATTATAATAGGAATACCACGCTCAAGCAGAAAAAAATAATTCATGCGTTTTGATATCACTAGTTTAAACAATTATCCCAATACAAATATTACGCTCGATTAGAAAGAGAACCACAAAAAAATTAGGTTCTGTATTATAATTAAAACTTCTCATTTAAAATGAAATGTTGGTTAAAATACTACTGAAATACCTTAGCGTATTTTAAATTTAGGTTTTATATATATAATTAAAAGTCCTTGTTTAAGTGAAAATGTTTAAAATACAGTTGAAATACCTCATCGTTACTTATAATTACCATTAAACAATATAAATTGCCATAGCTTTTATTTTGAAAGTCTTTTAAAAGCTCCATAATCTTGTAGTTCTATGTCAAGAAATGGCTCGAAATAAAAGTTGTTGGTATGGAGTTTATGAAGTTTTAGGTAAGAATGTTTGGGACACTAAATATAAATTAAAGATACAATTTATAGTAGTGGTTAAATGTCCAAGCACTGACATAGCGTACGAACCTGAAAGGGTAATTAGCTAGTGGAAAATTTTCTGCAACACATTCAAAAGTGACCACTGTGTTTAGATCATTTAAAACTCTGGTTTGTTTATCGCAGACTTCTCTCAGTCCTGCTTTATTTACTCGTTTACACTTTGTATAAACAAATTTATCTCGTCATGAAATGTACGAATTGTAAAAGTAAGACTTGTAATAGTCTATTATATCAAATTCATGTTATAACTAACTAGAAAAATAACATGAATAACAATAACTCAAAATTAAATTACATAGTTTTATACAATTATAACACTATGTATATTATTTTTCATAAAGCAGAAAACGAGAATTTGAATGTTTTCTTAGCTTGGCTGTTAACTGATTTGCACTATTTAATTTGCAGTTTTCAATGAGTAATGAAATGTTTTTGTTGGTTTTAATTTACAAGCAATATAGTAAATTACGTATACGAATGTTTATAATTTTTGTGTGACAACTTTTGTTCATTACTATCTACACGTTAGATATGCATTAGTTCCTTAAATGTAAGATGTATTCTTCAATGAAAACTTTTTTTTTTACACTTAACTAAACTTTCTTATTGAAACTATTACATTTTATCAAGTTCACTCTATTTTTGTATGCTTTACTAGTTTAAAATTGATTTCTGTCGCTTAATACAGACACTTTATACACATTGTTTTGTTTATACAACATTTTATTCTGAATTTAGTATATTGTTTTATCTTAGCCCTATATATATACTAGAAGACTCGACAGACCTTTTCCTGTTTTAACACTGTAAATCCAAAAATGGTAAAATATTTTTAAATAAATTATAAATTCTACGGTTTTGATGGAAAAGTACAGAAAAAATTATTTTAAGAATACTTGAAGCCACCACGCTTACAGTCATCACAAACGTAATTAGATTAAATTATAATTCCCACACCGCCTGTACAGGGATTCGATTATTGACTTCTCGTACTGAAGCCCGTTGCGCTGACCATTTAGTCGCAGATACGTTGGCTGTGAAGTGTTTCAAGCGGCATTATAATAATCTCAATAAGCAAGCAATTTATGATTTTTAATAATTTTTTTTATTGGATCAAATTGGGAATTTAAACCATTCTCAAATCAACTTAATTATATACACAAATATACGCCGTTTAGGAGGAGATCTATTAAAAACAGACGGGCAGAAGAATTATATATATCGGCCATTCCATAGAAACGGGTGTGACACATTGAACTACTTTTTATCACTTTTTCTATAAAAATATAATGTTTCAAATATATATTTTTTTCTGATGCAATTATAACACCTAAGGAAGACTTTTGCCACAAATAAAGAATTTCCATTTCTTCTGTACGTGTTTAAAAAGTTATAAATATGCTGTTACGGGTGTGACATTTATAACTGTCATATATATATATGTATATATGTAAATACATATATATGTATATTCACACATACTGATGCCTTCACATATAAATTTCATTCATTCCGTGACGGCAATTTAAATTACTGTGGAAATGTTATCAGTTCATTTCAGGACTCTTATACTACAAAGGAAAAGTCCTGAAATTTGTTATACATGTATTTAAATAAACACTTATTAGTAACAAATGTTGCATAAAAACTCAATATCATACAATTTTTGCAACAATCTAGATTTTCTACAAAGTATAATTCATATAGTTTACGTTAGACACTATACGATTTGAATGTTTTGGTGGAGTAAAAGCAAAAATGCTCATCCGACAAACTAACACTTATCAGTTTATTCAGTTATTATACATTAAATATATCTTGCCATGCTCATAAGTCAATTTCCTCAAAAGTAAAAATAATTTTACAAATTTTACAAACCTTAAGTTTATTCATGTAATTATTGTTTATTTGTATATTAAATTTTTCCTATTTATAACGAATGGTTTAGTTTGTGAAGTTTTCTTAAAAGCATAATTTAGACATTCTGTTTTTTCTTTGCATATATCTGATCTCATATAACAATTTATAATTGCACACGTCATACAGGTACCAAAAAACTGCTATTTATCTTTATTATTTATCTCACACAACATCTTAATGACAACCGTAAATACCTGTCTTCTTCCTGACACCGTACAGTTGACGACAAACTGTATTCATTTACCGAATTACACGGTAATTAAGCTTTAATTATTAACGAGAAAGCTCTCCTCTTTCACAACAAGCTTTCACGAAAAAAAAGCGTATAACATTTCGGTTTTATTTCCTAAAGACAGCAGACACTCAAACAGACAATAGTTTGAAGACAAATCTATACCATACAGGAGTATCCAAAAAGTCAAGCTCATTTATCTCTATTACTCATTTATCTTACGTACGCTTAACATCTTAATCAAAGAGAAAATATTTCTCCTCTATGGGCAAAAAGATAAATGTTTATTTGCAAGCGATGGTCCTCCAAAGCGTTTTGTCTTTCACCCCTTTTTTTTCCCTTCCCAAACTCGCTATCTTCTTCATCAGAAGCACGGGCTTCAAAGAAACCAAATGCATACGTGACAAAATTAAGTGTGAGCTGTAGTCCCTCTGTTGATTAATAGTTTCAGCGATTACGGGCCCCCGTGTGTAAACAGTTATTGTTCGGTTTTGGCGAGGTTCGTGCTAGCATAGGTCGCCATCAGTTGAAACGAATATCAGTCGCTGCGAGTTACGACCTGATTTCATCTTCATCAGTCGGCGGTTACTCATCAGCAGCATCACTTGCGTTTGAACAACGGAGAGTGGATTGCCAGAACGGCAATAATTATTGCCGTTTTGGCGATCACGATAGCAGTTAAGAGATTTTACCGACGGAAAGTTTTGATGTCTCTGTATGATCCCAGAAAACTTTTAGTCAATTAATAATTTAAGCTAGTATAGTGCTTGAGAGACAAAAAAAAAATCCCCATAAAATCTTTGGTTGAATTTATCTTAAATAAATTCAACCAATTTCAGTCAATTAATAATTTAAGCGAGTATAGTGTTTCAGTGACAAAAAAAAAAAAAAAAAAAAAAAAAAAAAAAAAAAAACATTCACCATAAAATTTTTGGTTGAATTTATCTTAAAAAGCCCCATTCCGTTTTACAAGGAATTTTTACAAGTTGATTAATAACGCTCTAACATTAAAAAAAATTGCTCCGTTTTATCATTTCAAGTAGTATATTTTTAAAAAATAACACAAGAAATATACACCAAATAAAGAAAGTAGAATTTTCTTAATCCCAAGATACATTTAAAATGTATGTATTAAAAACTAAATTTTCATATGACATTGAAGTAAAATATATATTTGATTCATAAACGAGAATTGCAAGGGTATGTGTGGTTTGATGTCTAAAAATATATAAAATTTTAAAGCATTTAAAGTTCAAAACAATTATTTTTGTGTTATAAAATCATATATTCCTCGTAATAATATTATTTAAGTTTACAGAAAGAAAATGATCATTAGCTTCTATTTCATATAAAAATTTAATCTATAGCTGTTATAAAATTTATTTTTTTGTGTAAGTAGATTTCGGTTTTTATTCAGAGTATATATGTTTTACAGTGTTACTGCATTTAAAAACTGAATATTTTTTATACAATTAGACCCATATTAATTGTTTATCAAAAATTTATTCTGAACACAGCAGAACAGTTTATTTTATAGATTAAAAACAGGCTGTTTCGATAAAGACTTTTCAATTGGAAAGACACAATATCTCCTTATTTATGAATCTTTTGGTCCTTTAAGTTTTATAAATATAGCTTTTAATTTATTAGTATTAAAATATTTAAGGGTTGTTATCACTT
The DNA here is from genome assembly GCA_032207245.1 of Pardosa pseudoannulata. Taxonomy (NCBI): domain Eukaryota; kingdom Metazoa; phylum Arthropoda; class Arachnida; order Araneae; family Lycosidae; genus Pardosa; species Pardosa pseudoannulata. The sequence goes on along the minus strand of CM063503.1, from coordinate 88,660,137 downwards.
TTTAACCTTAAAAAATCAATTTTTTTTTATTTATTTTTACATTTTTAGAATTATAAAATGATTTTCAATCTTTTAAAACAAACCGTTTCAAAAATTCTGATTAAAACTTATAAGAAAAATTAAAGTATTTAAAATATTTTAAGTTTCAAATTTATATGAGTTTTACTAAAAATGTGTTTTATATAAATTTGCACGCCCTCTAACTGATTTAAAATTTTAAGGTTTGTTCAAGGTAGTATTACTGTGAAACTTCCTACTTTTGTTATTGTTTTTTGAAAAATCTTATTTAGTATTGACAGTATTGTGAATGTAGATTTTAAAAGCCGTTGTAACTTTTTTGAATTTTAAGAAAAATTTTTGACAGCTTTTAAATTTAAAATAAGAGCAGAATTATATCGAAATTTTATTAGATTATTAAAATTTTAATTTGTTTAAAATTTATTATTTATTTTTAAGTCTTAAAAAATGTAAAGTTTGTGGTTTATAGAATAGTATAAGATATTTAATTTTATAGAAATGATTAGCTTTTAGAATATATTTTTTTTATCCCTTTGGGAAAAAAATTACTTAAAATGACAAAGTCAAGTAATTTTATGAGTTAAAAGTCTTATTAACTCTTTGTATCCCTCTTTTGTATAGCTGATAAGTGCATAACATAAAAACTAGTGTCCTTTTCACAGTGAGTTTTTAAAAACTGTTTTGCTGATCGTGACTTTCTGGCAACAACACTTCAATTATCACAAACTGCTGGTAGTAATCAGTATGGAATGGCTATAATAAGTTTAAGTTTCATTTAAAATCTATCATTTGATGAGATGTATAAGATTATTATGAAAAAATGAATGTTTTATTAAATGAAAATTTAAAAAACTGCTGACTAGAAGTAGATTTTTCCCAAAGGTATTTTTACACATCTTATGTAAAGGTTAATTTGATGCAAAGTAATTTACAATAATTTTAATAAATTCACCTCTTATTTTTATAGAAAATAAACATTTTCGTCAATTGTTTTCTTTATGTTTTAAAATTTCTTCTACTTATTAATATAATAAACAAAAACTATTTTTTGTCAAGGTTGTTGAGATACAAAAGTTTAAAGAAAAATGTGTCCTAAATGCAGTAGAATATTTTATTTTATAATGAGTCCTATTGTGGAGATGATTTATCAGGTTGAAAGGTACTCTGCCTCTTTAAAACTAATATTTACAATTTTTAAGGAAGTGTCTTGTGTATGAACATTATTATAAATAATACTAAAAATATCAAGAATTAAATTTATAAATGAATAAAGACTTTTTAAACTTTTTAATGAAACACTGTAAATTAATCGTATACACACTTTACAGGGCGAAATAATCTGGTCTTTTACGTGTTAAAATATATTGTAATAAAAAATGTAGAAAATATTCCATTAAATCTTATTTAAGATATTAAGGGGAAATTGTAATTTTTTTCACTCGACAGAATCTGTACAAAATATAGGAAATTTCTTATGTACCCACTCATGTATATCTATATATATATATATATATATATATATATATATATATATATATATATATATATATATATATATACCTCTATCTCTTTCTCTCTATACACACACACACACACACATATATATATATATACATATATATATACATATATATATATATATATATATATATATATTTACTATAATAACCTAAAGGAATAACATCTTTCAAAAACTTATTTATAGTTGAATGCATTTTAAATAATTTAGTCTTTTGAATATGAAAAGGTTAGATCCATATTGATTAAATAAGCCAATTTTTTTTGTAAACATAACTATTATACGGCAGTAGCCAAATAAAGAAGATTCTTGTTCAAAAATATAGCTTAAGGTTTTGTTGCAAGAATAAAATATCCAAAAACACAAAATAAAAATTACCTGGGTTATAGTTCACAGCCTTTTATTTCTTAGCATAAAATAGTAATTTTTATTATTGTCCTTTTGTTTATTTTGAGATGTACTTTTGTCTAGCAATTATTATACAGGACAACTGCCATTAAAATTACTCTGACTATTATTTGATAATGAGAAACAAAAATCAGTTGAAGCCAAGTCCAAAGTGCAATGTTTCAAATTATACAAACGTATTTTAAACTGTATAACAGAGTTTCTTGTTAATGGATTGATTGAAATTTTGCGTGTTTGTTTAGAGCTCTGTGATCTATTTTTGCACATTGAGAGTTAATTGCATAGAAACCTACTGCTCAGGGCCCATTCTAAACCAATATAAACATCCAAATCAGTAGTTTAAATTGAACGACGGAGAGTCTTGAGTAGTAGGTGTTTCCAGTCAAGCAGCGGAACCTGTTGTGCTAAGGCCCAACGATTCTTCAATCCTATCTATGCTTTTTAAGATTAGGTTTCGTTTGTAAACTCGGTTGTATACCATTGAGTGCACAACAAATAAGGAAAGTTTCTATATCAGTGTAGTTGATACAAAGCCTAAAGAAACTGTGTATCATAAAGTAATTATTTTTTTCTCAAGTGAACTCAATCATGTTTTAACTTCCTGTGTTTTTAGGAGTAATAACTATTTACAAATATATTGATCTTGCGTCCGTGACATTAACTTTAACTCTAGATGAGTATAAATAACCAATTGAAAAGACTGCCGTAGGTTTTGTTTATAAACTCACTTGTATAGAGTTGAATGCATAAGAAATAAGGAAAGTTTCTATATCATTGTAGCTGATATAGTGCCTAAAGATACTGTGTATCGTAAAGTAGGTATTTCAAATTTTAGTTACTTTTTTTTCTAGTGAACTCTAGTACGACCTCTATCATGTTTTAACACCCTGTGTTTTTATGAGTAAATAATATTTACAAATATATTGATCTTTCATCCCTGACATTAAATGTAGATAAGTATAAATAACCAGTTGGACAGTCTGCCCGTTGTATTTCGTACTAGCTTCTTTGTTTTGCACAGCTTAGGCCCAATATACAACTGTATTCTTGTTGAACCCTTTTCTTTTTAAAGATACATCGGTTATTCATGCACCTGAATTTTTAAAACCAATTTTTTTGTTGTTATTCGCATTAGATAAACATAATATCTCGAAGCACAAATCGTTTGTGAAACTGTCGTACATATCCTATTTTTTGTATAACAATAAAATATGTTTATTTAAATGTTTTTGTACTTAAATCTCATTTTTAAGTATTCTAATTCACTATGAGGATAGAGACAAGTACCTATGCATTTACAAATTAAAAATTATAAATAAAATCAGTAGGACCGAGGTACAATGGTATGATGTAATATATCATGACCTTGTACTTTGGTCCTAATAGAAATTTATGACAAATGCTGAGAAATATAAAAATAGTGTAAAAATTATACTAAAATTGCATATTCTTACTAACATCCTATAGTATCAAAATTATACATCAGACAAATTTCTGTTTGAGAAATGAAAGAAAAGTGCAGTAAAACATAAAAATGGATATATGCTACAACACGTTCTCTTATATTTTAAGGATCATTAATTGTATAAGTGTGTTTGTAATGATATTGAACTATTTCTGAAGTAAAGTAGCTGATTTTTCATTTCTACTGAAGCCTATTGATATTTATATCACCTGATCAGTCTCCGAGGTCTTGTGGCCAAACGATGGCCGATTGGTTGGGGTGCTGGCCTTCGATGCTGGAGTTCGTGGGCTCAAATCCCACTATGGCATGGATGTTCGTAGCCGTTCGGAGTCGGCTTTAAGCAGTAGGTCTCGGTCTCGTTAGCCTTCGTGTTGCAAAAAGTAGACCGTAGAGCTCCAAACTAAAACCAAACCGATGTCTTGTGTATGAATAAAATCATGGGAGTTTAACGCGTGGACTGCCATCCCAACTATAACACATAGCAATCCTATTTCCTCAAAATGGTAAATTTCTTTAAAGAAAAGAGAAAATAGAGATTAACACATTTTCAAAAGAACAAAGTTACAATGCATTTGAATTACATGATAATTGTTGAGTTTGCAATTTCAAATTGTTTAAAACAAATCAAATTGCAGTATTTGAGTTAGAATTTACAAAACTTTACAAACTTTGCATTTAATATCAAAACTTTTAAGGAAACTGTAAAAACTTTAAATGCCTTTTACTGAAAATGATATTTTTTCAAATTGAGAGCAACTTTTGCACATATTGGTTTCAAACATTCACAGTATAGCAGGATAGACTTACGATAAAATTCTACCTACTTTTTTTGTTTTTATTTATTTAATTTAGTACTATAGTATTTGGAATGGAATTTTAAAATGTTTTTTGGCTTTTTTGAAAATTTAATCCTTTGGTTTAATATTCCTGATACTTTTTAAAAATTTAAATAAGTGAAGAAATATACCTAAGGGTAATAGTTAAAAAAAAATTATGCTCACTTTTTGGTTAATAATAAAGCTCTAATTTTTAGCTATAACAAAGTTAAATTTGGTTAACACGTTGTATGCGGGACACGTACTAGTACGTATTCTGACGATTGATACTTAAGCGTGGGTCATGTACTAGTAAGGGTTAGTGTAAAAACATGGTTTGTTTGTGGGTACAAATATAACGCTATATACAAGAAAACGAAGCCGAATGTTCTTGTCTTTCATTTTTTTATAATGTAAAAATGTTTATATATAATATAATTTGAAAAAATTAAAACTATATACTACTAATTCTATTTGATTTTTCATATTTACGATACTTTTATAAATTTATATACTAAAAAAATATATTTTTGGTTTATAAAAATCTTATGGTTGTTATTTATATATTTCTATTTATAAATTTGTTTGTATATTTCAATATAAAATACGAAAAGTTGGTTAACACTAAACATACCATATAACGGGTCAAATGACCCATAAGGTTTATGTAAAAAATGCGATGGGAAATGAATTAAAAATTCTTATTCTTTGTGTTTGCAATACATAAAATAATATACAATTTTGTTAAATTATAATAAAGCTTATTTGTCTATTATAAATTTTCATATTTCATACATTTATATGAGAATATTTCATTTATATTAGAAATAGGTATGTATTAAATGTTGGTATGTTTAGTGTTAAAATAAATAATTTTCAATCTATTGAGATTTAACTGAATAACTAAATTTACGCCCAAAACGCCCGCTTCCGGTACAATTCCGCTGCGAAATGTACCCGCACACAATGTGTTAATAATAAATCTCACTTTATGTAGTTGGGAGTGCACGCATTTTGTCAGAAAAATAAAAAAAAATTTGATAAAAGATCTCATATTTCACTTTATAAAAAAATCCTATATTTTAGAAACTAAGTAAATTATATGAAAGTTGAGAAAAAATACTGTAAATCCCTTTTATTTACGATAATTATTAAAAAGATATAATAAGCAAAAAATAAGAAAATAATCTTCCATTGAAAGTTACTTAAAGTTTGGTGTGTTTTTTATGAGGACATTTATCGGAAGTCAAGAGGCAACATACAATTGATATCTGTACCTTTTTGTAACTTAATATGTGCTACAAGAGGTGGTTACAAAATAGTTTATGTTTATGTTTTTATTTATTTATTAAAACGAGAAGAGTTTGTATCTTTTCCTTAATAAAATTGACAAATCGTTTCAGATACCATCGAATTTTTTTCAGCTTGTAAAATCTTTGAATGTAAAATTGGTGCTTAAGTGTTTTGAAAAAGTGTCTTGTTACCTTTCCTAATTTACGCCTAATTAAACAGGAAGGGAAAAAAGACAGATTGTGTAACCTTCTCGTCGAACAATAATAACTAGTAATTAATTTCTAAGGGCAAGCAATTTCCGTGGAAAGTTGTAGTTATATAAGTGACAATGAAAAAAGTACTCGCGTTCTAAATTAAGACATGAACATTTATCTGGAGTCTGAGAAGAATGACATCGGCGGGCTGTGCGAAGTTCACTTGGCGCAGTGACTGCACCGGCAACCCTAAAATGCGGCTTCCTATAATTTATTATCCGCTGTTCTTTTTTACTGTGGCCTCAACGTTGACATCCAATCTTTCGGTGGGATCTTTAACAGGACGTTTAGAACATTTTTTCCGCACTTGTCTGCTCCGTGAACCTCTTAAAAGGATATTTATGATGTAGTTCAAACGCCGGAATAATCTCCAATTAGTTGCATGTTGTAGATTTAAATTACAGTTGCCGGAATAGAGCTGCATCTTGTGCACCCAGTTTTAATGCAATTACTCGGATTTCAGATGATACTTTTTGTTTTTGAGCATCATAACAGAGTTTGCATAAGAATAGAGAAGTTAGGACCTTTGAAAGCTAAGATTGCCGGTATAAATATCACATAATGTAATTTTTGTTTTCATTACAGTCCAAATTCAGTTGATATTGACCTTGAATTTAAAAGAATATGTGCAATGCAGTTAGTTCAATACCAGACTAATCTCCAGTTAGTTGCATATAGTAGATTTAAATTACCCTTGCTGTAATTCAGTTGCACTTTGTACGCTTGGTTTTAACGCAATTACTCAGATTTCAAATCATACTTTTGTCTTGTAAGCATTATAATACGGTTTGAGATTAGGGAAGTTAGAGTCTTTGATAACAAATATCATGTTAAAACGTTAGCAGCATATGCTAGTTATATCCTAGGCTCAGCTAATATTTACCTTGATTTTAAAAGTTTATTTTGAAACAGCTTAAATAAGTTGATTCATATAAATTAAATTCAAGAGCATTTCTGAATTATAATTTTGAACATTTTCACACAACTCACTTGTCTGCTTTATGAACCCCTTAAAAAATATTTATGATGTATTTTAAATACCAGAATAATCTGCAATTATTTGCATGAAGTAGGTTTAAATTATACTTTTCGGAATGAAGCTGCACTTTATACAGACAAATTCAAAGCAATTACTCTGACTCCAGAGGATGCTTTTGTTTTCTAAACATCATATAATACAATTTGGATGATACTAGGAAAATTAGAATCATCGCTAACAAAGACTATGTTGAAACGTTTCAGTATAATTATAACATATTCATCTTTTTATATTCGTCGCTCTTTCGTTAAATCCAATAGAATAATCTCCATTTAGTTGCATCTAGTAGATTTATAGTCTGGTAAATTTAAATAAATCCGTTACGGGAATAGATATTCATATTATCCATATGGTTTTAATTCAAATAATCGTATTTCAGATAACAATGTGCTTTTTTAAACATGGTAGCTTGGGTGAAAGTAGAGAAGTTAGGGTCTTTGAAAAGAAAGATCATGCAGATATGTTACGATAGAAATATAACATATTTGCTCTCGTAAGTTATGTTAGAGCATAGATTCAATTAATATTTACCTTTAATTTAATAGTTTATTTTCAAACGGTTTGAATACGCGGATTCCTATACAATTAATTTAAGAACATTTCAGGACAACAGAGTAATTTATTGTTTAAACGTTTTGGACATCTTTTCGCACATGTGTGTTCCCTGAACCTTTTGATAAAAATGTAATTTATAGTGTAATTCAAAGGTCGGAATAATCGTGATTCACGGCATGTAGTAGATTTAAAAACTACTTACAGGAATGGAACTTGTGCACTCGATTTTAATTACTCGAATTTTAGACTTTTTTTCTTTTGATTTTTGCAATTTATTTGATTTAGCAATTTAAATATACATGGAATTACAATTGCAAAACCAGTCATTTTGACAAGTTTGGTAAATCTGCTGTTAAACACCACAATAGAGTTTGGTAGAAAATAGGGAAGTTAGGTCGTTAAACGTTAAATGTTAAATCATTTTAGATGAAGTGTAGCCATTAAACTATTTTTTTATTACAGCGTAGAGTCAGTTAACATTTTCCTTAAATGTAGACGTACATTTTAAAAGACTTGAACATGTTGATTCATATATATTTTTTCTTATTCAGTTTGATCTAATATTTGGAAAAAATTGCACTTTTCAAGAAATATCAATATACTTTATAATTAAGTCCTTCAATATACAATCCATAGTAAATAGTATCCAGTTTTTAAAATAATAATGTAGAACAAAAGCAAATTTTTTTACCTGCAATGAAATGCGCTGAAAAATATAAACAGAAGTATGTTATAAATCCATGGTTCTCAACCAGGGTAGAGCAACACCCTAGGATGCCATGAGAATATGCCAAGTGTGCTGCAGTAATCAACAAAAGTGAGCTAAAAATTGTGATATTATTTTAAAAGGCACAATGTTATTTAAATGTTAAAATTTAAACCTTAAATGCCCGAGTTTCCACATAAATAAATAAATAAATAAATAAAAGTAAAAAGCTTGTAGCAATCAAATGAAAGAAAAAATCTTTCTATATTTTTAAAAGCAGTAAAGCCATCTACATAATGAAAATCTGTTTAATATCTCCAGTATGTATATTATTGGCAACATAGGTATTCGAGTTTATTCTAGTAGTATTTTTGAAGACTAAATTGATTATGCTACAAAAGGGTAAAACTGGACATTTAACGATTAAATAGTCTTATCTAACCACTGTGCAACTGTCAAAACGTCCCTGTAGCGAGATCCATCTATCCACTACCTCGAATTATAAAACTGGGTGCTGTAGCACTCTGGTATGACGCGAGAGCAGTGTTGCCAACCATACGATAATTATCGTATATGTACTATAACTTTGGACGTTGTACGATGAAAAATAATCTCAAAATTATGTGACATAATTCTGAAAAACTGTACGATAATTTCCTGATTTGTACGATAAAACAACATTAGACTAATGGAGAATTAAAAGAACGGGTAATTTAACTGTAACTCTATAAAGATCAACAACAAAAAACAGAGAATGTCTAATTAATTTTTTTATCACTTTTCCCATCAAATAATTATTGTTGTAGATTTTAGAGCAGCGTAAGGAGCATGTTTTGAGGTGCCTCTTCGTTAAATGAAAGTAAATAATCCCGACACAGAGGTTGAGAAAGCCCATATGTACTGTGTAATAAAAGAAAGGAAAGTGTCAATTATAAAAAAAAATGTATATTTGTGAAATTGAATATGACCTAGGTACTCATGTTTGATATTATTTGAAACGAATATAAAATACAGAATTTTAAAAATTGTTATGTCCAGTGTTTTTATCTGTTAGTTATTTCAAATTATTTAAATCAGTCTAAAACATAAAATTGTTAAATGCAAAATTACTGAATATTCACAATTATACTGACGATATTTCTTAAATGATTACATAATTATAGATAATTAGAAGTAATTTTGCATTTACTTGTTCTATTGCAGTTTTCACTAAAATATGGTATTTTTAGTAATTAAACCAATTATTAAATAATAATCGGTTTTATTACTGAATATTTCATATTTAAAAAAAACCACAGTAAATAATGAATTATAACATTAAAAAGTATATATATATATATATATATATATATATATATATATATATATATATATATATATATATATATATATATATATATATATATATATATATATATATATATATATATATACACACAATTTTATTCTTAGATCAGTGAAAAAAAAATCACATGTCTGGTGTTTCATTTAAAGTAAAATACGGGATTATAGAAAAATATTTAATGAATCATATTAAAATAATTACATATTTTTTGCTACCCCCAAAAAAAGTGTTGGGGGGGAGAGAAATGTATAACGAGAAAAATATATTGTACAAACGCCATCTATTAACATTATTTTTAACTATTACAAAAATGTACGATAATTTATAAGCCAATGCCATAATTTTAGGGCCTAGAATACATAATTTTGCCTTTGAAGGTTGGCAACACTGCGCGAGAGTATACGGGTGCCATAGCGAAAGAAGTTTGAGAACAACTGGTGAACAAAGATTATACAATGTGCGTGACCCGTGACTCTGACAAGGAACGGGCTCAGAAATTATTATATGCTTTATGTATGAATTTGTTCACTTAACACTCGGTTGGGGATGTCTTATCTCTCTTCTTAGCTTGGGTTAAAAAGGATTTTGCAAAGGAACCTCAGGGGCAGCAGCGTAGATTGTAAACTGTTACGGGAAATTTATGATATACTATATCTATTACAGATGTAAACCAATTATGTAACCTATTTTGGGGAAATAATTGCAATTGAAATTTTAACAAAAATAATTATTGTAACTCACCTTTCGTTAAATATGCAACTGAATTCTGTATGCAGTACACTTATATAGCTTATTATTATACGCTACAACCAAACTATATCAGACAATTTTCATCGTACAACTAAACATTTTGTCATTTAGAATTATATACTTTAAATATTATGGTGTAAAGTAAAATAGATATTTAGCCATTTATACTTAAAATTTGTATTAGAAACTCACATTAAACATTTAATAATTTACATCTAATCTTAAAAAAGTACAAATTCCATTAATTTGTTTGCTCCGTATTTCCTTTTGACAACGCAAAAGCATTTTAATCCTCTTTGGAGATTATGTGTAAAATATTTAAAATTAAAGTGGTATTAATGTTTAGTACTTAGTGTAACTAAACATTAATATTTTAAAATGTTTAGTTACACTAAGACAGCTGTACATATTCAACAAAATGAATTCAGTTATAAAAAGATAATAAGTTTTAGAAATATCCTTTTAAAGAACTATGTTTTAAATCCTTTAAAATTCCACTGGATAAAAGTTTCTTTTTATGGAGTAATGTTAATTTAGAATTGTGAAACAGTATAGATATTTTCTATGCTAACGTAAATGAAATTTTCATTGCTCATGCTGTATGCATATAAAGTTTGATATATCTTACTCAAATTATTCAAAAGGGCATTTCATAGAAATATAATCTATTTTAGCGTATTTTATTGGTTTGGTTCCAAGAAGTACCGTTAAAACACAACATCTGTGCTTTTTAATGGAAATCTTTGCAAGATAAACTGTAAGCAAGCTAAAAAGTTATAATTTTTGACTTTGTATTTGTTCTTTCTAACTTTTGATGTACAATCTAAGCACTAACGCCTTTAAAATCTTAACAGGAGTGAAATAAATAGCTTCACGCAACCATATTAAGATATAAATAAAACGTCTTTAAAACATTGCAATTTATCACATTAATTTTTTTAGAATGCCACTGAAGAAAAAATAACCATGATATTGGAAAAAAAGGATGGTTGAATGCCTACTGTGAACCTATTCATAGAATTCCTGTACGAAAAGTCATTAAGATTTTCACTTGGGAGACTGACTTATGTGATCTGACACGCTTGTCTGGCACGTTTTAAAAGGCATTGACACGTAGGAAATTTATGACCATTTTGGTATCGTTTCATTTAATAGTTTTCATCGGCATTGCAACAAATAATTCAAAAATGACTTTTCTATAATGCTCCAAAGAGTTGGTCGGTTACAAATGTTACTCTCCCGATTATGATTTTCGTCTATAGACTGGGTGGCATAAAGCCTAGAACTTTATAATAGTTTAAATAAAACGAAAAGGCATTATTTTTTTCCTAGAAAGTATCCAACCTGATTGTATGTCCAAAATTCCTAAAAAAAGTGTTTAGATTCATGATATATTCCTACTGTTTGAATAATTGAACACAGAAAATGTTTATTCCAGAATGCTTTCTTCTTTATATACTAAACATTTTATGTACGTTTATGTACTTTATATATTTATTTCTACCATTGTAAGGCAATTTTTTACTATTAAAGAATATTCTTTAATTGAATTACTTTAGGAGCATACATGAGAATATGAATATAATCGATGTTTTTAATGATTTATAAATAAATCTAATCATTAATTTTTTTAATATATTTTTCATTGTATATGATTACGGGTGCTTTAGAAACAAGGATATGTTTTATGGAAAGTTCAGTTGTATTATTCACAAATTTAATATTAATTCCTTTTGGACGAATAGTTAATTCCGTTGCTGACATAGCTGTTCGTTGCCATTTGTAATCGGCTTCAAGCAGTAGGTCACGACCTAATTATTCCTCCTCTACAACCTACCTAAATAAAGATAATGTTGTGTCCAGGGTATAATCCAATTTTTCTGTAACTCATTTCCAATTTATAGCTATGAGCTGATTTCTTAACCAAATTCGTAAAAATATTATAATATTAAAAAAGGAAATATATTTTAAATATTACTTTTTTTCTACCAACTTCACTATTTGAAAATATAAAATTATTTATTGCAGTAGAATTATAATAAATAAATAAGTAAAAATACATTTATTAATTTGGAGACAAAAAAAGCAAAATTCCAGCAAAATTATCATTTGTCACTCCCTTTTTATAAAATGTTTAGATGGATTTTTAAAGTAAAAAGAATCAAGCACACATGCCAATGGGTAATTTGCAATTGCAAATTCAAATGTTATATTTCATCTTTATTTATACTTTTAAAGAAAAGCACAAGTTTATATGGCTTTCAATCTCAGCATTGCTATGATTTTTCCTATTTACTTACATTCAGTTGTGGCTGAAAAAATTTAGGACAAATGCATACGTTTACATCTAATTAGTTTGCATCGAATGTGAAGCCAAACAATGTTTCACTAAAACTATAAATTATCCACAGAACATTAAAATTGTGAATTGATAGATAAAAAAGATGAAGATCTTCGAAAAGTGTTATTACAGTAGGAAGTATAAAATAATAAAAAATTAAAATACCTATAAAGTAAATGCTATTACACCAAAAAAGGTTAAAAATTTAGAATTTTGTATAGTGATCAATCATTAGTAACGCAATACAGTCGTAAATTTCTTTCCCGTTGGAGAAATATACAAAATAACAAAAAATTCCTTTTAAATTGTTGTAGTTTAAGTTTTGCTGGTTAGAAATAACCAAAATGTTTCACAATTCGTCCATATTTTATAAAACCTAATAAGAAATGACTCATGTAGTTGGTATATTGATATTCTACAGAATAAATTATCTGGCAAACTTTTTTTTTTTGAGCGATAAAATCAAACTTATGCTGGAAGATCCTGATCAAGTTGGATTAAAGGTAGGAGTTGCTTTCTCGTCTGTAAAGAATTGCTAAGCATGTCTTTGGGTTTCCTATACCTCTCTTATGCTGGTGTTTGCAATAACACATTTCACTGGCGATTTTTTCACTAGAAGAAATTGATCATCGATGCTATTCAGTGATGGATATAAAAAATATCAAAGGTAAGTGGAATTGACATTTTATATTTTCTTTTGTACTGCTTTCATACTTTTTCAGTTACTCAGAAAATCTTCATCAATTTTAATTGTGTTAATTTTTTACAGGTGAAAAGAGTGTTCATTGGCCATCTATTACAGAAATGAAGACGGAAAAGCTTTTTAATGTTCATTTGAAATGAAGTTATATGTGTTTCTGCAGTAAAATACAGCTAGAAGTTTACAATACAACAAAAGTGATTCTTCAGTAAAATACAGCTAGAAGTTTTCAATTTCTTTTAATTATATGGCAGTTATTTAAAAAAGAAGTGTCATACCTGAAGAAAATCTAGACATTTTATCATAAATCAAGAGTATTTATTTAAAAAAAAGGATTTCTTTCAACTAAAGTTTGTTTTTAGAGAATTAGCAGAACATTTGAAGTTTGCAATAGTTAAATCTATAATTTTAAAGAATTTTCTATTGTGACATAGAAGTTCTGCATGAAAGACTGTTTATTTCAAGTATTGGATTGTGTTCATTTAAAGAGTTGTAACATTTTGAAGAATAAATTGTAATATTGTTATGTTACAAAAATGTACAATTTATTACGTTGCTGGGACTCATCAATTTTCATAAGGTATAGTTTGTATCAGAAGTAAAATGATTAGAGTTTGTTTTCCAATTTTAGATTTTCTAAACTGCATTAACTTTATTATACATTCATATTATTATTATTATTCATATTATTTAAAATATTATTTATTATTCATGTTATTTAAAATGTCTCGAGGATAATTTACTTTTTAACTTTCAAACTTACAAGTAAATAAATGAATGATTGAATACTTGTAGATCACTCTGAAATCTATAATTATATAAATGGACAGGTTTAATACTGTTTTGAAAGCAAATACATCAATTATTTATCCTCATGTGTTGAGTTGATAGTATGTTCATATTTTAATATAATCTTTTTGCGTTTTTTTAAACACCTTTAGATTTCATTACCTATGTAATATCACTTTCTGTTTCCTATATGAGAATTTCTTTAAAATAAAATCTGCAATACATTCTTATTATTTTCAATAAGTAAAATGTGTTATTCAATAAATCTTTAAAAAAGCAATTGATATAATTTATGTTTAAGCCATACGTTGTGAAAATTATCTTCTTTATTGCGTTATAAAACTATTCCAGATATTTCTTTAGAAAGAAAAATGAAAGCATCTTTATTTAAAATGCTATTATATAAATACCATACTTGTTTAAAAGCTCTTTCAATTACTCCCTAATATTTCAGCTTTATTACACTATCATTTTCTGAAAAGAAACGGGGTTTTTGAGTGCAATGCACGACTTAAGCAATGTAGTTCACAGTTCTTAAGTGTGAGCATATCAGACAAATCTTCAATGCTTTTTACTGTCATTTAAATCAATTTCACTGGGATTTACAATATCCGGAAAGCTCAAATAAAGCTACAGGTATTTGCGAGTTTTAGTTCTGAATGTTATCTTATTTATACTACTAAAAGAGTTTCCTTCATCATTATTTTTGATTTTCCCCTTTGGGATAAACAAAATATCAGTTATTTATTCTCATGTGTTGAGTCTAGTGTGTTCATGTTTTAATATAATCTTTTTGCGTTTTACTAAACACCTTTAGATTTCGTTATCTATGTAGTATCCCTGTTTCCTGTATGCAAACTTCTTTAAAATCAAATCTTCAATGTATTGTTATTATTTTCAATAATTAAAATGCTTTATTCTATAAATCTAAAGAAAAGCAATCGATATGATTTATGATTAAACTGTACGTTGTGAAAATTATCTTCTTTATTGCGTGATAAAACTATTACAGATATTTCTTCAAAAAGAAAAACGAAAGCACCTTTATTTAAATTCTATTATATAAATACCATACTTGTTTATAAGCTCTTTCAATTACTCCCTAATATTTCTGCTTTATTACACCATCATTGGCTAAAAAGAAACGGGGTTTTTGAGTGCAATGCACGACTTAAGCAATGTAGTTCTCAGTTCTTAAGTGTGAGCATATCAGACAAATCGACAATGCTTTTTACTGTCATTTAAATCAATTTCCCTGGGATTTACAATATCCGAAAAGCTCAAATAAAGCTACAAGTATTTGCGAGTTTTAGTTCTGAATGTTATCTTATTTATACTACTAAAAGAGATTCCTTTATCATTATTTTGGATTTTCCCCTTTGGGATAAACAAAATATCAGTTATTTATCCTCATGTGTTGAGTCTAGTGTGTTCACGTTTTAATATAATATTTTTGCGTTTTTTTAAACACCGTTAAATTTCGTTATCTATGTAGTATCCCTGTTTCCTGTATGCAAACTTCTTTAAAATCAAATCTTCAATGTATTGTTATTATTTTCAATAATTAAAATGCTTTATTCTATAAATCTGAAAAAAAGCAATCGATATGATTTATAATTAAACTGTACGTTGTGAAAATTATTTTCTTTATTGCGTGATAAAACTATTCCAGATATTCCCCCAGAAAGAAAAATGAAAGCACCTTTATTTAAAATGCTACTATTATATAAATACCATAGTCGTCTAAATCCTATTAGCTTTTTCAATTACTCCCTAATATTTCAGCTTTATTACACAATCATTTTCTAAAAAGAAACGGGGTTTTTTGCGTGCAATGCACGACTTAAGCAATGTAGTTTGCAGTTCGTAAGTGTGAGCATATCAGACAAATCGTCAATGCTTTTTACTGTCATTTAAATCAATTTCCCTGGTATTTACAATATCCGGAAATGCTCAAATAAATCTACAGGTATTTGCGAGTTTTAGTTCTGAATGTTATCTTATTTATACTACTAAAAGAGTTTCCTTCATCATTATTTTTGATTTTCCCCTTTGGGATAAACAAAATATCAGTTATTTATTCTCATGTGTTGAGTCTAGTGTGTTCATGTTTTAATATAATCTTTTTGCGTTTTACTAAACACCTTTAGATTTCGTTATCTATGTAGTATCCCTGTTTCCTGTATGCAAACTTCTTTAAAATCAAATCTTCAATGTATTGTTATTATTTTCAATAATTAAAATGCTTTATTCTATAAATCTGAAAAAAAGCAATCGATATGATTTATAATTAAACTGTACGTTGTGAAAATTATTTTCTTTATTGCGTGATAAAACTATTCCAGATATTCCCCCAGAAAGAAAAATGAAAGCACCTTTATTTAAAATGCTACTATTATATAAATACCATAGTCGTCTAAATCCTATTAGCTTTTTCAATTACTCCCTAATATTTCAGCTTCATTGCACAATCATTTTCTGAAAAGAAACGGGGGTTTTGAGTGCAATGCACGACTTAAGCAATGTAGTTTGCAGTTCGTAAGTGTGAGCATATCAGACAAATCGTCAATGCTTTTTACTGCCATTTAAATCAATTTCCCTGGGATTTACAATATCCGGAATGCTCAAATAAAGCTACAGGTATTTGCGAGTTTTAGTTATGTATGTTATCCTATTTATACAACTAAAAGTGTTTCCTTTATTATTATTTTCGATTTTCCATTTTGTAATAAACAAAATATCAGTTATTTATTCTCATGTGTTGAGTCTAGTGTGTTCATGTTTTAATATAATCTTTTTGCGTTTTACTAAACACCTTTAGATTTCGTTATCTATGTAGTATCCCTGTTTCCTGTATGCAAACTTCTTTAAAATCAAATCTTCAATGTATTGTTATTATTTTCAATAATTAAAATGCTTTATTCTATAAATCTGAAAAAAAGCAATCGATATGATTTATAATTAAACTGTACGTTGTGAAAATTATTTTCTTTATTGCGTGATAAAACTATTACAGATATTTCTTCAAAAAGAAAAACGAAAGCACCTTTATTTAAATTCTATTATATAAATACCATACTTGTTTATAAGCTCTTTCAATTACTCCCTAATATTTCTGCTTTATTACACCATCATTGGCTAAAAAGAAACGGGGTTTTTGAGTGCAATGCACGACTTAAGCAATGTAGTTTGCAGTTCGTAAGTGTGAGCATATCAGACAAATCGTCAATGCTTTTTACTGCCATTTAAATCAATTTCCCTGGGATTTACAATATCCGGAATGCTCAAATAAAGCTACAGGTATTTGCGAGTTTTAGTTATGTATGTTATCCTATTTATACAACTAAAAGTGTTTCCTTTATTATTATTTTCGATTTTCCATTTTGTAATAAACAAAATATCAGTTATTTATCCTCATGTGTTGAGTTGATAGTGTGTTCACACTTTAATATAATCTTTTTGCATTTTTTTAAAGACCTTTAGATTTCGTTATCTATGTAATATCCCTTTCTGTTTCCTGTATTCAAACTTCTTTAAAATCGAATCTTCAATGTATTGTTATTATTTTCAATAATTAAAATGCTTTATTCTATAAATCTAAAGAAAAGCAATCGATATGATTTATGATTAAACTGTACGTTGTGAAAATTATCTTCTTTATTGCGTGATAAAACTATTACAGATATTTCTTCAAAAAGAAAAACGAAAGCACCTTTATTTAAATTCTATTATATAAATACCATACTTGTTTATAAGCTCTTTCAATTACTCCCTAATATTTCTGCTTTATTACACCATCATTGGCTAAAAAGAAACGGGGTTTTTGAGTGCAATGCACGACTTAAGCAATGTAGTTCTCAGTTCTTAAGTGTGAGCATATCAGACAAATCGACAATGCTTTTTACTGTCATTTAAATCAATTTCCCTGGGATTTACAATATCCGGAAAGCTCAAATAAAGCTACAGGCATTTGCGAGTTTTAGTTCTGAATGTTATCTTATTTATACTTCTAAACGAGTTTCTTTTATCATTTTTTCTTGTTGTAATAAACAAAATATAATAAGTTATTTACCCCCATTTGTTGAGATGATAAGATGTTTCTCTTTTAAAATAATTTATTTACACTCTTTTAGACAAATTTTTGAATTGGTTATTTAAATACATGCATTTTAACTTTCTGTTATCCTTCTCTAAATTAATTTAAAATCCTACCAACAATAAATTCCTTTTATTTTCAACGATTAAAATGCTTTAATCTTTAAATCTAAAGGAAAGGAACCGTGTATTAAAGATGATTTATGGTTGAACCCTTCACATGTAACACGAGTATATAAATATTGTGCAGATTCTCTCCTTTATTGCGTGATAAAACCATTTCAGATTTTCCTCCAGAAAGCAAAATGAAAGCAGCTCTATTTAAAGTGCTACTATCAAATAAATAGCGGACTCGTCTAAAATCTATTACCTCTTTCAATTACTTCGTAACATTTCAGCTTTATTACTCAATCGCTGTCTGAAACGCAACAGGGTTGTTGCGTGCAATGCACGACTTAAGCAATTTAGTTCGCAGTTCCTAAAGTGTGAGCTTATCCGACAAATCGTCAACGCTTTCTCTTCTCAGATAAATCAATTTCTCTGAGATTTACAACATCGGGGATGCTCTTTAATAGAGCTACAGGTACTTGCGAGGTTCAGCTTGGAATGCTATCCTATTCATACTTGCTAAAGGAGTCAATTTTATCATTATTTTCAGCTTTCGATTTGTAATAAACATATTTTAATATCGGAAGAATATAACCGAAATCTGTTTCAATAAACTATTGTGTGTGTTTTTTTTCTTCAACAAAGCTCTTTTCAAGAGTTTACACTAAAACCTATATTTATTCTTTTTTTCCAAAACTTTTTTGGTTCCTATTTGTTTAAGAATTGACTTGTAAAGCAAATTATACAATTATCCGATAAACCCTAAAAATATATTAAAAAAATTAACGGTAGAGCATAAATAAAACATATAAATTATAAAATAAATTATCCCCCTTCTCCGAAAAAAAAAGTAAAGATTACACTATACTTGTTTCTAATTGAGCTCTCTTTGTCATTACTGTTTGGTTTTGAATTTTAATATAAACATCATATTTCAATATTTGAACAGTAGAACATGCTTTTTAACAAGTTAATATTTTTATTATTACTAAAACTTTATTTCAGTGTGTATACTAGAACCTATATTTGTTAAGCAGAAAATATTTTTGAGAAATTTTGTTAATGAATCAGCAAGTACAGTAAATTATAAGGTTATCGAAACAAAACCCTGTAAAATTTTTTAGAAAAATTAAAAGTAGTGAAAAAGTAGTGAAAAACATAATTTAGCGATAACAAGAAAGTCCCCTTTATTTTTTTTAGTATTATTATTATTTTTGCTTTTCGATTCTGTAATAAATGTAATATTTTTAGTGGAAGTTTTTAACGTATATTATTTTGATAAATTATTCTTGGATTTTTATGTGTACTAAAGCTCTATTTCAGACAGTGTACATTAAAATCTAAATTTATTTTATTTATTTATTTATTTTTTATAAAAATACTTTTGGAAACTGTAAATTAAAGAATCGACACATAAAGAAAATCATAAGATTATCCAAAAAACGGGACGTAAATTGAGACTGAAACGTGTGGTTAACTAACTTATACCATAAAGATTTATGTATCATTAAATCCTTTAATAGAATGTAGTTTGAGATTCATTTGGTTTAAGTTTTAGGTTAATAATTATATTCTTATCTGAGTTATCTTGTGGACTGTAAGATTGAATTTTTTATAAAACTATGCTGTTTAATAATTATACGTTTCACATCATAACAACCTAAAAAAGATTATTTTATGATTCTATAAGAGTTGAAACAAATCTTAAATCTTAATCCTCCATCTTTTCACTCTCTCTTTCTTTTTCTTCTTTTTCCACACCTTCTCTCCATCTTTTTAATCCCCATTTACTCCCCTCCCCTGCATATTTATTCTCTCCTCCCTCTCTCTTAGCTTTCCATTGAAAATAGCAAAAAGAGGCCGAATGGGTAGTTCGACGGTAACGAAGTTGCTGGGTTCGAATCCCACTGAATGCATGGATATTTACACACCTTCGGAATCAGTTTTAAGCAGTAGGTGTCGGTCTCATTAGCCATTGTGTAGCAAAACTGTAAACAGTATTGTACCAACCAACTAATCCAGTGAAAAGGAAATGAAATTGTCTGCATCATATCCTATTATGTTAAACAATGTAAGCAATAAGTAAACAATAAAATGATTTCGATAGCTTTATCAAATATGCAAGTATGTCAAATTCAAGAAAATAATCATGTATTAATTAAAACTTTCAAGCAGTCATCTTCAAACATTCTCTAGTTTTAAATATAGGCACACTCGAAAACCAAACAAGTCATATACTAAATAATAAATAATAAAGCAGAAAAGTTTATGGAGTTCATAATGAATAAAAAGTGACCTAGGCATGAAACTCAAAATTATAATGAACAGGACAGAACAGACAGCTGTTTCGCAGTGAAATCAGCAGCAGACTCTACAACATTGAACCAGAGTTCGTTCATTTGTACAGTCTCTCCAAAATGAGTATCTGTTCTTGAGGTCCTAAAAAAATAAGTTGCCATTTTCTCCTTTTACTTGTCTGTATCAAACCTGGCCGTTCTGAAGACTTGACGGGCTGAACAGTCATATACTAAATAATAAACAAGTCATATACTAAATAATAAATAATAAAGCAGAAAAGTTTATGGAGTTCATAATGAATAAAAAGTGACCTAGGTATGAATCTCAAAATTATAATGAACAGGACAGAACAGACAGCTGTTTCGCAGTGAAATCAGCATCAGAAACTACAACATTGAACCAGAGTTCGTTCATTTGTACAGTCTCTCCCAATGAGTATCTGTTCTTGAGGTCCTAAAAAAGAAATTGCCATTTTCTCCTTTTACTTGTCTATATCAAACCTGGCCTTCCAGAAGACTTGACGGGCCGAAATGCAAATGCATTTTATCCTGGAGGGTGTGTGTGCATTATATATAACTAGGCATAAAAAAACTAAAAAGATGCACTATGTATCTGAGCCTAGTGGTTAGCGTGCAGGGCTACAGTCCTGGAGTGCTGAGTTCAAGTATGCCATACTCATCTCTCTGCATATAAACATAACGAATAGGTTAAGTCCGTGGGTCTGGCAATCTTTTTGGGAGATTGGTAGGCCGAAGAAAGGCATTGGATCGGGAATAAAAATGCCCCCTCTTGAGGATGATCAAAATTCAGGGGCTTCTCCAGTTTTGTACCACCGAATGATGGCCTACTGGTTAAGGCGTTGATCTTTGGTTTAGAGTTTGGTATCTAGAATTTTGGATCTAGAGAGACCCACTGTGTCATGGGTGTTCATAGCCGTTTGGAATAGCCTTTAAGCAGTAAGTACCGGTATCATTAGTCCTAGTGTTGCAAAAAATGTAGACCGTAGTGCTCCAAACCAAACCAGAATAGTATCACGAGCGCCTTACATCTGACAGGGTATGCGGCCCTTTGTAATATAAGAAACAATATGTGATTTAGTTAATATTATTCATAAATTAACAACAGTTATTGCTATTATTATTTATAAATTAACAATTTAGTAATGAATCAGCAATTTATTAATAAATTAACACTTTATTAATAAATTAACAATTTATTAATAAATTAACAATTTATTAATAAATTAACAATTTATTAATAAATTAACAATTTATTAATAAATTAACAATTTATTAATTAATTAACAATTTACTAATTAATTAACAATAGATCATGTACAAATTTATAAACATACATAAATGATCAAAAAAGGATCAGTGTCAAGCGAATAATACTAGATTTACTATAATAAATGCGAATTTTATCTTTCAATTTTGGCCGCAAAATTTTAGTGATGGATCGCAATCTTGGACCACGATTCGTCCATCTCTTGTGTACATTATTCTTTCTCTTATTTGTATTTAGTATACATACTGATCCACTTGCATTCCACTCGGAACCTGTACCCCATTATTCCTATAATGACCCCAGGGAGATAATTTAAGCAAAAAATATTATTATTAATTGAATCTAAATTACTTTTCAATCTTCAAATGGGAATCGGTTGAAGGATTAGGAGTGCAAAACTGAAATATTATTTTGGGGGGTGAATAAATATATTTAATGAATCAGTTGCGTTTAGAGAGAAAAACCCTTTTCCAAACATACAGGCCTATGCTGTAAGACACAGTGAATTGCATTTTTTATAAGATTTATAATTAATAATTATTAATTTTAGGTACTATGAATCTTAAATTTTGACAACTGAACAGTCTTTTTATTAGTAGTAATCTATGGAAGTATATAACTCTACTAAGGAGCATTCGGTACAGGTTTTTACAACAATGCTTTCAATGATTTTCTACAAATATTTGTCATTCCTGTAGTCTCTGGAGAATTTTGTTTTCTAATAAGTGATAAAACCTTTTAATTTGAAATATAAATGGAAAGAAACATAGCTATCGTAAGGAAATATTTGAAAAGCAATTTCACAAAATAATTAAATTAGAGTTATTTTGCATTAAGCATTTTCACTCTTTAAAACTATTACTATAGAATCTTATAAACAGCTCACGATAAATATATAATTTAAAAATTTATTATAAACATACATAAAAGATTAAAAAATTATCAGTGTCAAGCGAATAATACTAGATATACTATAATAAATGCGAATTTTGTTTTTCAATTTTAGCCGAAAAAACCGAAAGGTTTGTTCAATAGATGATTATTATTATTATGTTTAATATGGTTATGAGGAGTGGAAATTATTTTTTATCGGGAGCTATTTGTGCGCGTTATTGCCTGATTTATGCTCCCCGTAATGGATACATATAACTAATGTAAAAAAGCTTTATTTTTAAAGTACCTAACATGCTTTCCTCTTTTTGCTGAGTGACTGTTAGACTCATAACAAAAATATATACACATCTGAAAAGAAAACATTTCTGTGAGTATTTATAACGTAAATTTTTATCCTCCTTTTTAATCTTCTTTGTAACACTTTTGATATTTAATAACTGTTAAATAAAGTTAAATGTAAGCTTTTGTTTTTTTAGAGTTTATTCTAAAATAAATAAATAAAATAAAATAAAAAGAAGAGCTTAAAAAAAAGTCTATCCTCATTGTGCAAGTGTGCGAGCTTTTATGAATGCTTCCGATTTTCCTTTTCCATTCTCTTTCCTGTTTTGCGAATACATTTATGAAAACCTCGTTTATTCCTCCCGTTCATTAAGGGAAACCGTCTCGGCAGAAATCGGTAGATTCTGTTTTTTTTTATCATTAATGTGCTCTCACCATCTTATTAACGCGTTCGATTGTTCGTTCCGATCATTGTTCCTTAAAGAAGAAAACCGGGGGAGGTAAAACAGAGGCGGAGAGGAAAAAACGGCGTTTTCCTTTTTCCTCTTTTCCAAGGGGGAGTGGGGATCTATCCACTCCCCGACTTTCGGTACTAATTGATCTCTGTATGGTGAAGCTTGTTGTTCAGGTGCCACAACTATTGAACCCTTCTAATTATCCAACCAAGATAAGACAAGAAACCTTTAAGAAAGGGTGAGTGTCGAAGACAACTTAATTAGTACTTTGGCCAAAGCTTTAATCAACGCAACGGCACTCTCATTAAAATCAGACCTGGTGTGTTCACTCCACTACCGCCCAAATCTAAATACTCGATACAAGTTGTGATGCCTCCAAGTTTGCTGGTACCTTTTAATTGATAAGGCGCTCATTAATAAAAGACTTTTAAAAGATGCGGGCTTCTATCCTTCTTGGCCTAATTACAAGGGTGGGGGAAGGCTTCTTTTTCTGTTTTAATCAATTCCTTGACTTACTCTAACATTTTGTTTTCGGTAATCGAAATCCAGGTTATTAACAGTTTTGTAAACCAAGTAATATCGGAAGGGGATTCAATAATTGGTAGGAGACCGTTTGTTTAGACGCAAAATTAAAATCAACCTTTTCTGATTAAAAGTTCAAGTGAAAATTCGTGTCTGGTAATTTGGAAGAACTTTAACCACTATAGATCCGTAGCACAACATCCTAAAGACTGTAATTAAATATCTTTCGTTGTATTACTTCGTGGAAAATTCTTTGAAGAAATTAATAGAGAAATACATCAACTTATTGTTTCAGTTCGGTACAGAAGTAGTAAATTAAAAGGATGCTGAAGTTTTTGGATCCAGCAGAATTTATTGAGAGAATTTTCGGCGAGCAAAGTCCTTAACGAACTCTTCATTCGAAGTGAATCATTAAATTTCGATTCTTTTCAGAAAAAAGTGGAGTTAAAAATTTTCTTAAATGTGATGCTATTGAAAAATGGAATACGCCTTTGTGAATGTCCTATAATTTTTGATATGAAATGCTTTACGTAGATTATAGATTATCGTGATTGTATATTAGAAGAATTACTATATACAAAAAATATCTATCTTATTGGGAGAATAACACAGGGTTTGGATTTGTAATTTCATTTACTAATCAGAAAGCTAAATCTTCGCCTCAAATTTCAAGATTAAGGTTTTGACAAAGAGAAATGTAAAATAGGGGGATCAGTGGCAATGATAATTATTTGGGGGTCCTCCCACAAAAGATTTGACTGGGCTCACCTCAAAAGATTATGATTGATGTTTTGTAATGGTTCGATATCCAGTTATTTATAATGTATCAAACTGTTGATTTA
Source organism: Pardosa pseudoannulata (assembly GCA_032207245.1). NCBI lineage: Eukaryota > Metazoa > Arthropoda > Arachnida > Araneae > Lycosidae > Pardosa > Pardosa pseudoannulata. The sequence continues at coordinate 88,635,360 of CM063503.1, read as the reverse complement.
TCTTATGAAAGCAAATTACAGGTATATAAGGAACTCCGTTATACTTTAAAATCGTAAAAATTAGTCTGATGTGTCTTAAAAGGAGAATTATACATTAGATTTATTTCACATACTTATTTTGAACTCGCCACTGGAGATTTATAAAAGCTTATTTTTCGCTGAACTTTCACAAAGAAAAATACAAAATTATAAAATTCTTTTCGGTACATTTCGTAATAATAGCGAAATTAGGCTTTTGTGATATATTCAATTTCTAAATTTTTACATTGACTCATCAGTTGAATTTATCCTAATTCTCTCTCCTTTTTATCAGAAATATTCTACCCCTTTATTTTTATATCTACTTCCAGAGCTTCTTCATGTTAAATACTTAAAATTGACAAACTACTAAGGCTCATTTGGATAATTGTATTTCTTAAGGCTTTATAGGTTTTAAGAAAATTCTTTCGGTTGTGACTATGGTCACGTGTAAGGTAAAATGTAATTATAAAGTAATGGTAAGGTCAGAGGGAAAGGAAACATATATTTTATTCAAATAGTAAATTTGCAACTTCTGTGACATTTTTTCTTCAGAGGTATTTCATCCTTTAACAATGTACAAAAAGCTATGATTTGATTCAGTAAATTTTATATAAGAATGTTGCATAAAAATTTGCAAGAACAACGAAACTTTTCTTGAATTCTTCATTTTTTACTTCCATTAAATCTTGCGAAGTGGCAATAAGTAGCATTATTGGAATACAGCAGAGGAAGATAGCACAGGAAGAAATTTGGAGTGACTTGCCTTGCATCCCTTGTTGCTTGTTTCCCTTGGGAACTGAATATTTTGTATTTTGACTATCTTCTTATATAAGAATATAATTTATATTTACTAATCAGGATTTTGTTTTACACATGTAGACACCCTGAATAAATTGAGTGGAAAAGTGAATTTAGAAAATAATGTATAGTTAAGAGCAAAATTATTATTGAATTTAACGTATTCCACATGATAATAATGCTGGAAGAAATTGATACACTTGACAAAAATTTAAACATAAGTTATTTTTTATTTTTTTCCGGAAAATGACGTTAAAAGATTTTTAAAATGATATACATATCGTTTTGAATACTTGTGTTCGTAAACGGATAAAATAAGTATGTTTTTCATTTTAAATATCTGTTATTCAATCTTTCCGCGTTGGGGATATAATTTCATATGGAAACCAAAATATAATCTCCCCTTTCCACCCAAAAACGTCTCTATGAAATGACTGCGACTCCCGAACTAAATTCCCCCGTATACAGTGACTATCCATAACTATACGGTTGATCACCTCTCTTCTATAAAATTTAGGGCATTTATTTTATAAGATTTACCGTATTGCCGTATAACGTGCCCGCTATTCTTTCAAGGAAAAAAGGGGGGAATTATATCTCGTGTATAACAAGCACCTAAAACTCTTATAAAGCTACTTTCAAGTAAAATCAATTGCTGGTATTAAGCTCAAAGAATCAAGCTTCAATGTCTTATCAATGTCATTCTAAAGATTATCTCCGAAGTCCTTTATATTTGTCATTTTCCAAACTTCGGCCATTCGGGGTGTTTTGTCTACTACTATGAGGTAATTTTATGAACTGAAATTAAAGATCTCGTATATATGCTCCTTTTTTAGGGGAGTTATATGCGACATTGTATTTTTTATTCCTCTTCTTTTTATAAAAAAAGAGTGTTTTGGGACAACGAGCGAGTAAGATCAAGATAAAAAAAAAACTAGTTATTCTTTAACATTTAAGTTGCAAGTAGTGCAATATGCAATAGAAAATGAGAACCGTGCTTCAAGTGGAAAATTCGGTGTTCAAAGTCAATATTTACTGTAGCTAGAAGTGTCATATATAGGAAAGGCAATAGGAATGAAATAAAGATGCAGCAATACATTTACTGAGTAAGATATTAGTTATTTATTTTCTTCCTCGAATACATGGCCGAACGATGGCCGATTGGTTAGGGTGCTGGTCTTTGGTACCGGATTTCGTGTTTTCGAATCCCACTATGGCATGGATGTTTGTAGCCGTTAGGAATCGGCTTTAAGCTTTAGGTCCCGGTCTCATTAGCCCTCGTGTTGCAAAAAGTATACTGTAGCATTCCAAACCAAGCCTTGAATACATGTCTTTATTCAACGTATGTAGGGTAATTATCGGAAATAATCAAAATTATAACATATACCTTGAGATTTTGCCATGAATTTTTGAAAAACAAGTTGTGTTTCGGACGAGTCGTAGCATGTCTCAGTCGTACAATGAGGGACAAAACGTTAACGCGAAATGACACTTGAGTTATGTATTTACGAATTATGAAACTAAAGGGAATCTTAGATATAGTAAGAGAACAAAATTTAATTTGGTTTAATGTGACATGAGCTATAAAGCTCCTTCAGCAAAACATTTTAAAATTTAGTAAGCATTCATGAGAAAAGTTTTAAAGTTTCCGCAGTATTATGATTTACATACTTAGCTATAAAGCTATTTTTTTACTTGCAACTCATCTCAATATTCCGTCTTTATTTTGGAGTCCCAAAGAAAAGTATTAGTGTGAATACGCATGTGATTTTGTACATAAAATTAAAAAAGTAACAGGAGTTTCTCTGTATTTATTATTTAAGCAATATTTTATTACTGCACTTACAATGCTAACTTTATAATTGTACTTTAAGTACATATGCATATAACAGTAAAGTTTTTACCGCATCACCCGATATTTTGTGAATTTGGCTATCTGCGGATAAGAACAATATAACGAGGTGATGTTGTGATAATTTAAAAAATACAGAATAACAATTATTATAAAAAGTAAAAAATAAATATAAATAAAATATTCAATAATAAATTTAATTAATTTATTTGTCATCTGATTCATAAAACTGTTAATAAATATATGAAAACAACCCACTTAAACTAAAATGTAAGTTTAAAAATAACACAGCTATAAAAGACATTTTTATTACTTTTTTTTAAAAAACTGTATTCAAAAAATATTAAAATACTAGCATATAGCCCATCATATGACAAAATCAGTAAAATTTTTAATTTTACAAAATTGTAAAGTACCCTATAAGGAATATAAAAAAATTATTTGTTTTTTTTTTGACTGAGAATTATCTGGTACAGGCTCAATAATTTGTTTATCTTCATACTCGTCTAAAGTCTTCCGATACTGTGAATACAGTTTAGAATCACTTTTTTGCAACAGTAAGTAATAGAAGTGAAGGAATGAAACTATCATTTCCACTACACCCTGGAGGTAGATAGAATTTTTTTTAATACCTGTGATAAAATTTTCTTTGCAACAAAAATAATCGATGATTAAATTTAAAATGATCACATATGTACCTAATTTATTATTTTAGCCAAATGTAAAAGAAAATTATTTACGTTATATCTCAGATCAGTGATAAAACGTATGAAAATAACGTAGACGATATTTAAATAATTTAAAATAAATGATTAAATGAGACGATTAAAGGAATGATGTCATAATGCTAGAAAAATAAATGTTATTTTTACCTATTTATTATATGATAAATTGATAAACTTAATCACCTACTCTTAACCGGGGAAAATAGGGCTATAAATAATGGCATTAACTGCTAGAAAAGGGGGGGAAGGGTTGGATTTCGAACGTTGCTAACCATAACTCATCAAGAATCCAATATGGATGCCGCTATCTATTCCAGGTTCAACCGCTTCATAAATTCGAGGACAGATGGACAGATAACTTAAGCTATTATTATATAGGGGATATAAATTTTATTACTTAATGAAACTCTACTTTTTTTGTGTTCAGATTTGTGAAACATTCTCTAAGAATAAATAAGTAAATAAAGTACATAGTCATAAATTAAACCTTGTTATGAAACGATAAACTCCATTCGTTATGCATGGGAATGGAATTTTCCTCCGAAAAGAATATCGACATACCATAAATCTCATGAATTTTATCAGGAAAACAATATCAAAAATTTATAACACTACGAAGCACATGGATAAACAATACAGTAGGAATATATCACATAGAAATTTCAAATGCAGATTTTACGTTCAGTAATTACCGGTAAAAAATATTAATTCTCCATTAAACATATTTAGAAACTTACCAGTTTACCGTTAGTACCATTAGTACCAGTTTACCAGAGAGTCACCAAGATTCTATGGGCATTGCATTGTATGGGTTTATTAATGCTTGTAAAATAGCCAGATTGAAATCCAATTACACTTTTGATAGGTAACACAACAGTACAGCACGTCACAAATCTAGCACACCCGCAGTTTGGCAGAAAAGATAAACTTTCATGCAATATCTTGCACTCAAGGAATAGAACATTTGGATGTTACGTTTGTAGCACGAATACAGTTCACAGGTATAAAATAAATTATACAGCTGAAGTACTGGTACTTTTATACAGGAAACCTTTTCTAGTGTAGAATAAAAGCCGCTAAATCTTAACACATAAATTAAGATATGTAATATATTCTTTACCATGGTCAACGAATTGCTTTTAGTTCTTTTATCTATATAAATGGTTTTATGAAGGAATATTTATTCATTAGCATTAGAATTGAAAAGCACAAGTATAAATATCTTTTGAAGTAATAAAATAATACTTGGATACACATATGAATATATGCATGCTGGTGTAGCCCGAAATTCACTATATTGAATCCTTTCGTGTTTACAACTATCATTGGTTTGTATGTTGAGAAGCTATATATTTCCCCATTTTTACAATATAATCAGTTTTAAGCAGTTTCGGTGCATTAAGTTAATATATACTGTAAATTTAATCTATGATAGAGTCACAGAGCATAGATTTAACGTATTACAGATCTAATGCATATATACATAAGTTACGAATTTCAAAGGATTGCTAAACATCCTTATTTTGTTAGGCAAAAGCCATGAAAGCTTTATGCCGATAAAAGCAATGATAGAAAGTTTCAATCGCTGAAGATGCGATTTAAAACCTATTGGTTAGCCGGGAAAGCCAAGTGAATATTTAAATTCCTTACATCAACCATCGCAACCTGCAGAGAAACTCTTTCGAAAGCGGTTCTTATTTCCCAGCAATCATTAAAATTCCCCTTTGCCCGTGTCTCTTGATTTGCATATTCAAGAACAAAGACGGGTTAAGTAGACAGCTGGGACTAAAAGACTTAGATCTATCCTCACTGCAGCAGCTTTCATTTGTAGCTCCAGCTTTCGACTAGAGCTCCAGCTTACTTTATCTTTTTTTTTCACCTTGCACATCCTTAAGTCTGCCTCCCTAAGGGATTTATGCAGTACTTTAAGAAAAGAAGAGCAGGAGAATGGAATATTCTAGCTCTTTACAAGAGGGGTTTCAGTTTTGTTTGGCATTTTAAGGATGGGCCGCGTGTTCCGTCATCGGGGAACAGTTACTGCGTACGGAATTTTCGAAGGACGGCATAATTTGCGTACGACTCTTTAGTGGAAATATTGAAATTTCCTTAATAAAGTCGAGAGAATGCAAACTTCGGAAAAACATCAAACATAATTTGGGTGATACAAGCTCGAGGACTGTCACACTATCGGATCGGACCTACGCACAAAAATTCAAATGAGATTCAACGTGACTCCTTCGGATTTCTGCTATCGAGAAAAGTGATTTACATAACACAGAAAATTTATTTAAAATAGAGAATGGATACGAGAATTATTTAGGAAAGTATAACAGAGTAAATATCATCTCCCCGTCTTTTTACAAAAACACACTTTAAAGTCACTGTGAGAAGAATGAAATTTAATATTTCTAATCCCAGAAACCGGATTAACCAGAAGCATATAGTTGATGATTGTCAATCGACATACCAGAGCGTATTCGATATACAAGGTTACAACCTTCTGGCACGTTCACGTGTCACCCTTCGTAAACGTGTTAATAAAAAGAGAAATGAAAATTCGGGAAAATCATCAAAAAAAATTTCGATGACGCATACTGTCACACTATCGGATCGAATCTTTTAGATAAATACAAATAATATTCAATATTGTTGTTACTATTCAATACTGTTTTATTTTAGTTATGCTGGAAAAGTAATTATAGAGTACAGAAAGTTCATTTAAAAAAGAAAATGTCGACAGTACCTATTTAAAAAAATATTTTTGCATATAATGTGCAACAATTCATGTCTTTACCAAACTGCATTTTTAACAAAACACTCTTTGAACACACCTTAAAGGCATAGTAAAAATATTGACATTATCTTTATAAAATCCAGAGAAATGAAAACTACAATTATGAAACTTAAATAAATATACATTCGGTGTATGAACAATAATAAAAAAAGAAAGTCACCATTATTGAAATATTTTTGCTATAAGTGAAAAAATTATTTTATAAATGCATTTTTTAAAAAATATTTTAAAAATTACAGCAATGAAAATATTGACTTTTTTAAATCCAGAGAAATGAAAACTACGGATAAACATGAAAAATAATTCGGATGATGCAAGTTCGAGAAATATGACACTATTACATCGGACCGTACCACAAAAACTCATACGATAGTCACCATCACATCTGATTTTGCTATTAAAATAGAAAAAATTATTTATACAGGATTTTTTTTTCAGAAAAAAAAAAAAAAAAAAAAAAAAAAAAAAAAAAAAAAAAAAAACATTTTGGGAAAATATTACAGCTATGTGTCTTATATTTTTCCAAAGATTGTGAAAACAATTTTAAAGACATATTAAAATATCGAAATTCTTTTTATAGTTGTGAGAGAAATACAAACTTAGAGAAACATCAAAACTTCGGACTAATACAGGATCTAGGACTCTCCCACTTTTAGATCGGATCTTTATGCGATCTTTTAAAGAGATTTAAAATTATTTCAACGGATTTTTTAATTCAGAAAATGGAAATACAATACAAATTCATTTAGTAAAAAACGTTGGAAAAAATATTGATGAGAATTACTTAGAAAAACATTTATGACATAAGATATCTAATAAATCGTTTCTTCACGTATTTTTTCCAAAGATTGCTTTAAACAAATTTTAAAGACATATTAAAATATCGAAATTATTTTAAAAAATTGTGAGAAATAATAACTTTAGAGAAACATCAAAACTTATTCGGGTGATACAAGTTTGAGTACTTTCAAACTATCAGATCGGACCCTCACACAAAAATTCAAATGAGATTCACTAGGATTCCGTCTGATTTTACTACTCAGAAAAAGAGATAACACAACTTAGAAAAACTCCTTTTCAAAAGTAAAATGTCAATGGGAAATATTTAGATAAATATTACAGCATATAGTGTTTAACAAATCGTCTCTTCACGTAAATTTAGAAAAGCACACTTTAAAGACTCTAATCAAGGAATTATAATTTATTATGACGTTAAGAGACAAGAAAAAAGCAATATCCTTATAAAAAGTGTTATTGAAATTCTGATTTTCTTTTAAATGGTTAGATTTAATTTACGCAAATAAATAAGATTAAAAAAACTCCCTTTATCTGATGAAAAACTTGGTTTTTTACACACACACACACTTATACACTGTCTACCAATAAGTATTTGGACACCTATGCAAATGACGATATCTGCGGTACTGCGGTACGTAACGGCCTCCGCCGGTATACAGAGTGTTGGAAACAGCATCAGCATTAATCGCATGCAATATGCCTCGCAATTCGGAGCTCTCTGATTTCTAGAAAGGTATAATTATCGGTTATTATAAATGTGGCCGATACTTAAGGGACATATCTAGCGATCTGAAGTACCCAAAATCGACAGTGGCCTATGTGATTAAGAAGTGGGAGGTGAGCGGTGATTGTCGGAATGTTCCCCGAGTCGGCAGACCAACGAAACTGGGAGATAGAGACCAACGAGTGCTGTCCAGAGAAATTCGGAAGACCGATGTTCCAACCGATGTCCCTCATCCGCGAGGAGTTTCAACAGGCATCCGGGAATATTGGTTCAATGAATACATCCGAAAGGAAGCACATCTGCTTGGTTTTCATGGTCGTGCCGCTTCCCACAAACCATTGATCACAAAGTCCAACCGCGCTGCTCGGTTAATGTAGTGCAAAACACATCGAAATTGGACCGTAGATCAGTGGAAACGGGTTTTTTGGACTGACGAATCAAGGTTCACTCTTTACCGTTCTGATGGCAGGGTCTAGGTCTGGCATCTGCCTGGAGAACGTCTCCTGCCAGAATGCATTGTACCAACAGTCAAGTTCGGCGGAGGTGGAATTATGTAAGTGGTAAATGTGTGGAACCTGGAATGCTGATTTCAAATCTGGCAGGCACATTGAGTATCTCTCTGTATGACCTGAGAACGTGCAGATTAGATATATAGGTTTATATGTCTCTTCACTGAGAAGTTGGAAGGTTGAACCGGTAAGAAAAGCTAAAAATGTTTGCTACTGAGGAGGATCATAATTTAGGGAACTTTATAGCATGACACCATGAACATCTCAAACCCGTCAGGGTAGGCAAAACCATGGTGAGGTATGAGGGTATACTCAAGCAGCTAGAAAGGAACAAACAAGATCAATAATTTTATAAATCAGTTACTCCGCCATTCTCTAAAATATTATACTCCCACCTATAAAACTGTTTCAAACGTTTTATTATTTTACAACTGACTAGATGACTTTACTGTTTAGTGTGTGAAACATTTAAAGTTAAGCCTTAATTATGTTGTCGTTGTTATGATAACAATATAAAATTTAATAGATTTTAATTTTCGTGAAAACATCCATTAAATTATCCAGTCTGTAGAAGGCTTATAAATATTTTGCAATATTCCCAAAGACCTAAAGAGTATAATAAAAATAAGTAAGAAATAACTTTTTAAATCTCGCTTTTATAATAAGTATAAAATAATTTTCATTTACTGAAATTATAACTAAAACAAAAGCATGTGGTGCTTACATGATACGTTTTATATTTACAGTGGCGTAGTGAAAGAGGGTATGTTAGGGTTATATCCCTCAATAAGGATTGATGTATGTATATATTATGTGAGGGTTACTGTATCAATTTTGAGATATAAGTTGAAGGGGCAAAACCTCTCCCACATGTAAAATTTCTTGGCAGAATCTTGTATATTTATAATATATTTGATAAAAATTTCATGTATTTATTAATATTTAATTTAAGTCTAGAACAGTAGGAATTTTCAAGAAAGTCCAACGTTCAGACTTAAAAAATATCATATGAATTAACTATTCAATTAGTAAACAAAACAAAACCTAATTTTTTCCCAAGCATATTTAAAGTAATAATAACGGACATTAGAAGGTAAACATTGAACCTTAAAATGCAAAGAAACATTTTAAAAGCTAATAAAATATTTTACTTATAAATATTGATCTTTGAATTTTAATTATCAACTGTAAATTCTTTTTAAATGATATAGTTTTTCTTCATTTTATATATGTATAAAGTTTAATAAATCTAAGTTAACAACTTCATTAAAGTTCAACGTTCAGACTTTAAAAATATCATATTTATTAACTATTCAATTAGTAAACAAAATAAAACCTAATTATTTTCCAAGCATATTTAAAGTAATAATAACTGACATTAGAAGGAAAACATCGAACTTTATTAGGAAAGATAAATTTAAAAGCTAAGAAAAATATTTTACATATAAATATTGATCTTTGAATTTTAATTATCAATTTTAAATTCTTTTATATGATATAGTTTTTTTTATTTTATATGTGTACAGAGTTAAATAAATCTAAGTTCACAACTTCATTAAACATTTAGTGAAGTCCCGTTTCCCTTTAACATTATTTTAAAGATGCATAAACTGTACTTGATTCAAATGAAAAATTGCTATCATATTCGTAATTATTACGTATTTTATTATTACTTCTTTTAAAAACATCTGGTCTATTCTTACCCTGATCAAACCATTAATTCCTGAATCATTTCTGCCTAATTTATATTGGGAAATATCTTAAACTTAAGTTATTAAGGCTCCGGTACGAAAAACAAACATAGCATCTTTGAATATTACAGCCAGACCTCATGAGTGATCAGCTGTCATTTTAAACATTATAAGATACACTCATAAAAATATTCATGATGAGAGATTTATTTAATATCCTACGTAACTGTAAAGTTAAATTTTACAATAATCTAACTATTCTTCATAAAATCAGCCCATTTATCTGACAAAAATGGCTGAGGTTTGAATAATAATAAAATGTCTATCTTAATATCAAAATTATAAGTAATAGAGGCATTCAGTATTCAAATGGATCATTGTAAGTCCCTTTTTAATTTATGAAGCAAGTGAAACTGAGTCCCGAAAGCACGGAAAGCTTGCTTTTGAAGTTAGACAGCCGAGAGTAGAGTTTATTAGTTATTTTAATTAGTTAACAAATTAACCATGACTACATCCATTTATAGTAAATATAATAGTATAATAAACTTAATGAGTATTATGTGCTACACATGTAAACACAAAATAAAATATTTTAATAATGTATTAAATATAAATTTTATTTAGTTTTTATGTTTTTAAAAATTATATTCCTTAGTTTAAGAGTTTATAACGCTCATGAGGGAAAAATTCAAATTAAATATTTTAGCTCAATTTATTTTTCAATTATAGCTTTTGAAATATTTATTCGTTATTATGCTGTTCGTTATTATTAACACGATTTATTACTGTATTACCTGTGGAAATCAAATATTTTCTATTATTCATTATTGAACTATTTGATATTAAATATTTAATTTCTAAAATTTCCTTTATTTTTATAAATAGATATATCTGTGGAGTAAGTTAAAACCTTTTTAATATAAAAAATGTAACAAACTCCCGTAATCATTATGTTAATTTTCCAACATTATGTATATATTTAGTCAGAGAAAAAAAATTTGATAAAATGAAATGAAATTAATAAAATATAATGAAAAGAATGCGTATCAACAGCTATACTTAGTTTTTTCTTTCACCAATTTGCAAGGAAAAAGGTTATTCCCCTAAAAAATTAACATGCTCTAATGTACAAATAGTTTTTAAAAATGAAACAGAAAATTATTTATTCAAATTTAAAATAGTTTATTTTATGTTTAAAACGATTTATATTTAAGAGACCTAAAATTTATCAAATTCTGTCTATATCCGTTCAATCTAAAAAAGTAATTAAACACGAGGCTTATATTTTTGATAAATTATATACAAAATAGATATAAAAATCAGTGGCATTATGACGAAAAATACGTGCTATCATCAGCTATATTTTGTTTTTAATTTCATTAATTTGACAAGGAAAAATTCTATTCCTCTAAAATATTAACATGCTCTAATGTACAAGCAATTTTTCAATAAAACCGAAAATTATTTACCCAGTTATAAGATAATTTGCTTTTATGTTTTAAATGATTTTATATTTAACGATCCTAAAATTTATCAAACCATTTCTTATATCTATTGAATCTAAAAAACTAACAAAATCTGAGGCTTATATTTTTGATAAATTATATAAAAAATAGATATAAAAATATTTTTTATTGGCTTATATAAAGTATATATTTGCTTAATAAATGCACAATTTTTAAAAGAAAATAGAAAGATTATTTTTAGAAAAATAATTTGCTTTTGTGTTCTTTGATATTTAAAGTTATCTTATAATTAAGTTTTCTAAAATTTATGAGACTATATCTATAAAATCTTAAAATAACAACATCTGAGACTTTTTATAATAAATTATATTAAAAATAAATATATAAATACTGTATATTTGCTTATATAAAAGATGTATTTCCTCTAATTCTCAGTTTCTAAAATAAAATCGAAAGATTGTTTTTACTAATACAAAATAATTTGCTTTTATATTCTTTCATATTTAAACTGAACTTACACTTAAGGATCCTAAAATTTATCCAACCATGGCTATTTCTGTTACATCTAAAAAATTCAACAAAATCTGGGGCTTATATTTATAATAAGGATGTCTGTCTTCATTAATGCCTCCTACTGCTATCATTATGCTATCAGGCCATCATCAAGGGCCATATGTTACAGTTATTAATGTTAGTGCTCTCTACTGTTTAGAAGCATTCGTTCAAGCATTTATTTTTATCCCTGGAAAACTTTGCAAAATGTGTGCTATTCTAATAAAGAGAACATTGGAGAGGTTTCCATTTTCATGCTAGTAAAAGTATTAAAATATTAAGGCGGTACCTTTAAGTCTTCAAAATTTCGAATTTTATTTTAAATTCCGTTATTTGACAGAATGAAGTATTGGTATTGTTTCTTTAAAAAATTATGTCGATACATCAATTAGAAGTGAGTACAATTTTTTAAAAATTTAAACTGCTTTTTCTCAAAACTACTGTTCTGAGCCTTGTGTGCAACATTGCTTTAAAACTAAGAATTATACAACTTTAAAATTTTGAATATTTGTATATATCATAATGTAGAATAATTTACCTAAATGTAAGCAAATGCGTTTACAATTTTTTTAAACATTTTATAATTGCAAAATTTATTAATTTTTACAAAAAATTTTAGATACGATAAATTAAAAAATTAGTTTTATGCAAATTGCACTAAATGTTTTAGGTGTAGATTATATAGCAACCATTTAAGAAGATACGCATTTTAAAATTGAAGTGTATATAGACAATATATTTTATTAAAATGTGTGCACAATCAAAATGACAATTTGTAAAATCTCATATATTATTTATAATTTTTTTTTGTATAAAAAATTTTCTGCCATAATGTTTTTCTATCTATAGGTATATTGATTATTAAAGTTTGGTATAATTCATTCTGAGAAAAAAATGTTAAAATTATTAAAATGCAAAAAGATTGATAAAGGATTGAATTTTGTTAAAGAATTGTTATGTTACAGGCTTGTATAAATAATCGCCCCTCCCCCCTTAAACAGCTTTCAAAATAATTAAAATAGTTTAGAATTTCTCTGTGATTAAAACCTTGAAATGGTTTGTTTAGAATTTCTTTATGTTTTAAACCTTATGTATATTCCCAAATGCTTCAAATAAATTTTTACATTCAGAGAGTGATAACAAACTTTCATGAGTTGAAGTTACTGTAATATAAAACAGAAAAACAAAATTTAATACAGCATAAAAAAAGGAGAAAAAGTTATTCTGTTTCGAATAACGTAAAATTTGCTCTAACTAAAACAAACTTTACAAATTAATAATTTAAAATTGGCATATCATTTTTTGCAGTGATTATAATGCTGTAATCATTATAAAAATATCTTTAATACTATCTATGTGATGAACTGCTAATTATTATTTTTAATCAATATTAAATTTTTTCACTAATGAAACACTTTATTAACCACATGAAATACTTATTTATTTGTCAATGTTATTCCTCTGAAACTTACAGTCTGACAAAATTTTCTATTTTTAAACTTTTCTATTTTTAAACTTCAGAATTTGAGAATTAGTTCTAAATATTCAGTAGCTGCTAATTTCTTATCAAACAAAAACAAAAACAAAATATTAATTTAAACTCATGTGATATGTAATTATACAAATAAATAACACATTCATAGGATGAGATAATTCAATAATAATTTAACTTTTTACATTTTTTGCACATTGTTATATAGTTCTTTCATTATCACCTCTATGAAACCATAAATTCCAATTTAGATGTGCAGGATCATATAAAACAAATTTCTTTTCAGCAAGGTGAATATGTCTAGGGATGTAATCCTGCATGGAATTCTTGTAAGAATTTAATTTTATATCTTTTCGTTTAACCAACATATATTATAAGTTAAACATACATAAAATTATAAAATAGTTTATCATTAAAATTTATAAATTTCATATAACTACAATTATATGAACTTTAAAAACTTGAACTTCGTATATGAAGTTTATTTTTTGCATCTGAAGCTTAGTTTACAATGGAATGACCTCATAAGAAATCTATAAATAAAATAGATATGAAAAGTTAAGGATATAAAATTGAAATAGGTAATTTTTAAACTGAGTGCAGTGCTGATCTTTGCTAAATAAGTAAAACATTTGGTAGTGTATCGTCTTTATGAAGTTTTCTATTTATTACGTGCCATTTTCCTTGTCTGCTCTTTTCGCATATCAGCGTGTCAAGCATGTTACTCCTTTTTTTGTCCTTGCGAAGAGGAGTCATGCTTTCTTTTCTCAGTAGGAGTATAGCTTTTAACGACGAGCTTTCAAAATCTTTGATTAGGATATTTTATGAGTTTTACACAGCATTTTTCTACTCAGTGTTTAGTTCCAGCAGAGGTTGCTTGCCACAGCTAGAAAGAATTATCGAACTATGACTCTTGATATTTACTATTCCGAATAAATAAAAATTTATTTTTTTGGATTTTTGCGTATCCAAGTAATAAAAGAAAACAAAATAAATCCTTTTTGATAAATTTCGCAAGATTTTGTGTAAGGGAAAAATACATATTTGAACGTCCCTGGGTTAGTTACTTAATGAGGTCTATTTGCCTATTTTTATAAAATGAGTTACTACATAACTTTATACATAATAACTATTATCAGCATGATAACAGAACTGCATATTGGTTTTGTTACTTTAAAATGGTAATTTTCTACCTCAACGATTTCTTCAAAAAATTTTCAAAATTATTTTTCCTGCGTTATATTTTTTAGTATCGTTTTAAATTAACAATTCAGTGTACCATCAACCGAGAAAGGTTGAGAAACACTTATATGAATAATACTGCCTACTGATATATATTAATAGAAAAATGGTATCTAAATAGCATTATGTAATAGTATAAAAAATTATACACCAGGAGTTTGAAATGCTAAAATTTAAAAAGTGTTTGCACTTTTAGGGTACAAAGAACCCTTTCGAAAACTTTTTGAGTTGAAATTGTTTTTGTATTTTATAATTCATGTAAATATCTTAATCCCCCTAGATCACTATGTGGACATTTAGTTCCTATTATATGATTAGTAAAATGATCTGCTTTGACATAAATCATAGAAAGTCTCCAGAAATTTCCAAAGCCAAATTACCCGAAAATTAAAATTAATTATCCCAAAATTGGCTAACCGGATCTAAGCTCTGCAAGAGGCAGTTGATAAGTTGTTTAATACATAATTTTATTAACGTATAAACTTCGAAATAGAACAGCTCTGCTGCATATATTTGACAGAAAAGTCGGTAGTTAAAAATCTGATAGAAACATGACTCCCCAAACGTGATAAAGCGCATTCCTAGATTAAAAAAAAATGTTGGTTAAGCACTATTTTACACACACACACACACACACACACACACACACACACACACACACATATATATATATATATATATATAATTTTTATATCACTTGCTTAAATATTTTACATATAATTACTGGAAATAAAACAGTCTTTATTTGATTTAACTACACTAAACTTGGTATAATGAAGTAGTTTCAGACATACAATGAATCCACACAATATTAAAAGGAATGTTGTAAGTAGACGTCCATTACAATTACTATTCGTTCCATAACTTCGAATATCGGTCCACATCGTATGTACATCTGCTTACCTCTTGATCTGCCTTGAAGAACGGCAGATCTACTGACGTAGATTTTGTTATCCCAGAGCAAAACGAACTCCAATTCCGGTGAGAAAGCATCTTATCTCAGTAGTTTTACTTGGTAAAAAAGCAGGATAATCAGTGAAAGTGGCCCACAGCGTTAAAATCTGAATTAGATACTGATATCTCATGAGAACCGCAGTGAAATAGGAAGTGATTTTGTTCCTAAAAATGGTAGTAGTTTCATTTACTGAATTGAGTCTTTGATTTCATCACGATATAGAATTAAAAGTGGAGAAAAAAATTTAGTAATATATTAGGACATATCTTTTCTTATATTACATACATACAAATTACACACATATATACATACATACACATGTATATATATATATATATATATATATATATATATATATATATATATATATATATATATATATATATATATACATATATATGTAATATATCAAAATTATTTAACTTTAATATTTCTTCAAAAACCTCCTCTCTCCTATTTTAATTCATCTAAATATCTTTATCAGCCTCTAAATGATTTAATCAACGAAGTATTTTCCAGTTAACATTCCTTTCTGTCCTAAAGCTGTAAAGTTTCTGTCTATACAGCAGTTTCCCAGATGTTGGCGGAACATGTTTTCGCGTTTTGCTGATATTGCAGTTAATTCGCCTATTAAGCTGTTTTTGTTGTGGGAAAATTCTTGTTGTCAGCGCTCTTGGGTGTACTTGTGTGAGAGCAGAGTGAACTCTGTGGCTTTTGATTCTATATTGTCCAGAAGGACAGATGTGCGATGTTGCCGCTCTGAAATAAAGTTTTAAATTAGACTTCTGAGTTCTCTTGAATATGAGACCCGACTGCATCTTTGTACTTTATGAATGCTAGCTGTTGAACTCTCTCCTTGTGAAGGAGTTTTATAAAAAATGGATTACATATATATAAATACACACACATATATATATATATATATACATAGATATATATACATATATATACATATATATATACATATACATATATATATATATATATATATATATGTACTGTGTAATAAGACGGACTTATCGATGGGTGGTTGCAGTTTTTTAAAAATTTCAATATTGTTATTACTTGGAGAGAACTTGCCAGATTCCACCTCATAACCTAGAAATTTAATTTTAATATGTGCAAATTATCACTTTGATTGTTTCAACTTAATATATTCCTTAATGCAGATTTCGAATATAGTTTTTAAATGTTCTAAGTGTTCATCGAAAAATTGGAGAAAAACAATTATATCGTCTAAATAGTTTAAAGCGAATCTGACTTGAATTGTGATCTATTTTTGTAAACATTAGTATTTTTGTTAACATAACTATTTTAGTAAAAATTAGTGGTCAATTTAGGTTAGGTGTTGAAAAGGGTAATGCAAAAAAAAAAAAAAATGCGGGAATTTTTAGACTTCAGAAATTGACCTCAGATTTGAAAACCCCAGAATTTTCCTTACACACACATACACACACACACACACACACACACACATATATATACACACACACACACACACACACATATATATATATACATATATATATATATATATATACATATATATATGTATAAATATATATATATACATATATATATATATGTATGTATATACATATATATATACATATATATATATATGTATATACATATATATATACATATATATATACATATATATATATATATATATATATATATATATATATATATATATATATATATATATATATATATATATATATATATATATGTATGTATATATATATATATATATATATATATATATATATACATATATGTGGGGGGGGTAAATGGGTGGGTGTGAGATACAAATAGATTATTTATATCAGATATAAAAGCACGTTGTCCTATTTTTCTAAGATCATTTAAGAGTTTTACATAAGTTTGAAAAATTGTAGTTTTTCTGCTTAACTAACTAAACCACCTTATGAATACAATAACCAAAAGGACAAAAAAAAATTAATTTTAAATATATTCTCGTTAGAAACGAATTTTTGGTGTCCTGAATATTCCGTTTGTGTAACTAAGCATCGAGTGACAGGTACTTTCCAGTAAAAAATTGCCATATCAAAGTATCCCTGTGAAGCGCATTAATGTACGCTTATGCGGAGGCATTTACTATAATATATTCAAAATTGTATCAAATGGCATCGACATCAACCGAAAGCAATTCAGTTTTTAAATTTTATTTTTCAAATTACATCCTGTTTATAATAAAGATCACCTTCTCCCAATCGCAATCTCTTTGCATCCAAACGATGAATCATATATAGCTGGAGTGAAATTGCAAAAGTTTGTGAAAATTTAATGCTTCTTAACAGTGTGAAATACTTGTTACTCTCCGTTCATTAAGTATGAGATATGCATTCGTGGGATATTAAAGTTCGAGGGTAAAGCTCGTCAGTCAGTGCTTTGAAAAACGCAATTATTTGCATGAGAAAGTTATTAAATCAAGTATTAAAACTTAAGGAAATGCGTCTCTCCTACAAGCAGTAAATTATAAATGAAGCGAATATTTTTTTCCCTTCGCTTAGGCGGGTGATATTTCTCTCCCGTTTTTGCCAAGCAGCCTTAGCAGTTAATAAATTCATTGACAGGAATGAAAAGAACTAAATGTCACCTAGATTGATATGTATTTTTCAAACGCATTTTTTCCTCCTTCCCTCCTTATCTGGGAATGCCGCTCTTTATTTGATTTGCACAAGCAGCATAAAAAATAGATCCCCGCATTTACATTTTAAACATATTAAACACAGTAATCCAAATATGACTGTGGTCCATTTGGAGCGCCGGGAACTATGCATAAAACATGTCTAAAGGAAGAAAGGGACACAGAATTATCCGTGAATAGAAGATGCAGGTATTAGACTGATATATATGCACACGAAAAGTCGCTATGCGGGGCGGGGGAAGGCTGTGCGTCAAATGATGTGGATTCCAGTTTTTGTTGATTCCATTTTCTCCATTTGGAACAAAAACTTGCAGGGATGATTTATATTTGATAAGACACGCTGGATTTACTTTCCCTTTATTTTGTTTCCCCCCTCCTCTTTTTTTTCCCTTCGCAACCCCCATTTTTCCAACTCCCCCCACTGTCGAGAATTTTCGATCTTAGTTATAATATTATCTGGCCGCTTTCCAGGTTATTCAAATTTGGCGTGTTACGCTATGATGAATAGAGAGTCCATTCTTCAATTTCATGCACTGTGTTTCAAATGCAAATCAGGTGCGTTGGTATTTGAATGCGGCGCGCACTTTGTTTACGATTCAGTGCTTCGTGGGCTGTCCGAGACGATTTGCCGTTCCCCCTCCCAATGGTTTAACATTCCGAAGACAATCTTCCCCTTCAAATGTGCCGCATAAGATTTAGCTGGCATGTCAGCCAACACTAGTTTATTTGGCTCGGAACAACGAATGATGCCTACACATTAGATGAATAAAAACACTCTCCCGAGACAAACTGGACGAGAAATTGGCCAGTCTCATTTCGCCCCTTATGCAAAAAAGGAAGCTTTGGCTTTAATAATTTCAAATACTTCGCTAAAACAAAAATCAAGAAACCTTGTCAGGATACAATTTATTCAAAAATAACTATTATTTATTAGAAAAAATAATTATACTCCTCCTTTTTTTTTGTAATATTTATGTTAAAAATAGCCTAAGACTCTTACAAGAATATAATTTGTATTTAATCTGAAAAGTCATCACTTTGTGCAATTTAATCATAACGTAAATTGTTAATATAAAACAGAAGAAGAGTGTATTTAGAATAAAAATCTTGTCCTCTGTAGAAAATACTCTAATATGATAAGTAATTCTGCATACAGCTGAAATTATTTTATTGCTATGTACATTAACTTACAATGTTCTATAACCTAGAAAAATATATAAATCTAAAAAAAAAAGTCTCTCTGAGAAGCCTACATTTTGAATAAAACGAAAACTTCTGTACTTAGCTAAAAGTTAATTCGTTTAAGGCTAATTCCTCAATTTCTGTGCTTTATGTTTGATTTGTAATATTTGTATTAAGAATAGCCTAAGGCTTAAATAAATATATGTTTTATTTAAAAATCATTCACTTTGTGTATTTGTGTTATAATGGTATTTGGCAGAGTTACCAACGATTCCGGATTCTGTGGAATTATTCCACATTTTAGCTAATGATTACGGAATTACGGACGTTGCTGCAAAAATTACGGAAAAATCAAAAATTTTGATTAAGTAATATGCAATTGTTAAGATTATGTCAAAAATTTAACTGAAAGAAAAATTTAGTTTTTAATTTAAACATCATATTGAAGTTAAAAAAAAGATTAGCTTATATGTAATAAAAAAAAATATTTGTCTACATAAAAACGTAACTTTAGGTATACTACATATCTATAACGTTTGTAAATATCATAATCTATAGACGAAATGTACGAAATGTACAGACCCCTGTATATGTATTACTAAGTTTCGTGAAGGTTATAATTGAAAATTATTTGCTAAGTTTTAAATTCTTAATTTTGAAAATTATATATTTTTCATCTGCTGCATTGTAAATTGCTTAAAATTTTTATTTATATTTTTCGTGTTTTTTTTTTTTTTTTTTTTTTTTAATATTTTTATATTTTTTTTATGAGATGGTGAAAAGTACTGGGGAGGGGGGTAGGTTCCTCAATGCAGATTCCTGATTCCATTGGTTTGAGGTTGGCAACCCTGGTATTTGGTAATATGCAACAGAATGATATTTTAGAGCAATAAACAGGGCATGATTATAAATATTCAAGTATCATTACTACTTCCATCTACGTACAGTGTCGATTAATTCATTGTAACGTACATTGGCTTACACTGTTCTATAATCTATAAATATGTTAGTCTTTACACAGAAATTGCTGACAGAAACGAAAACACATAGACAAAAGGCTGATAATTTTTTAAACAATAACAAATAGTTCTATATACATTTTTTTATTTTTGTCTTAGACAAAGGGTTGTTTACTTATGTCTGATTTGTCAATTTTTACTTTATATGTCTGAATTTTAATATATATATATTAACGATAGCTTAAGGCTCTTATAACAATCCAGTTTGCACTTTATCTTAAACATCACTAAGATAAAGTGTTTTAATATGTAAAAAAAATTAGTAAATACTGCTTTAGAGTATGCACAAGTCTTACTAAAAATTCCCACAACAATTGAATACTATTTTCAGGGCAAATGTTTTTTACATTGATTGTAGAAAAACTTATAGTTAATACTGATGCTACACAGAATTAATGCAGAAATCGAAAGTAATGGTTGATATATACATGCACATATTATATTACATATTTTGACCAATTGCTGCAATTGATTTTATAATATTTTAGAGGTTAGAAACTCTTACTATTCATCATGTAAACTTTCGAACTAAGTAATAAAAAAGTAAGATTGTTTGGTTTTGAATGCTACGGTCTATTTATTTGCAATATGAGGGCTAATGAGACCGGAACCTACAGTTCAAAGCCGATTCTAAACGACTACTAACATCCAAGCCATAGTGCGAATCGAACCCACGAACTCTGGTGCTGAAAACCAGCGTCCTAGCTATTTGGCCATCGTTCGACAAAAGAGCAAGATGAGGTTAAAATTAAGTAAATAATATAGAATTGAAAATTTACATAAAATTTTAGACACATAACATATAGTTCTATAAACTAAATTTTATTTCATGGAACTTGTACTGTTAGTTTCTGATATATACTCATTATTGCATTGAAATATGTTTTTATTAAATAAAAGAAGTTTTTTTACTGTACTTTAATTATATATATATATATATATATATATATATATATATATATGATGGTATAAAATGCTTAATTAGATATGTTTAAAGCCCCTGTTTCAGTTTTTAAGTGTTTTTCAAATTAATAGGATCAGTACGAGTTCTTGAAAGCAGAATTTTAATGCTGTACTTCATTAGCAGTCATGAGAGTTGGTGTAGCTGTTTAAAGTTGGTCTGTATATCCTCCGTTGCAGTAAATAACTTTTGTATTCCAATCGCCATTATATTTTGTTTAGGCTCAGTATCTTTGAAACACGTATTTTTAAAGTGAAAGATGGGCAATGCTCAAAATGCGAGCACTTGAGCTAACTTTTGTTTCAAGAAATAAATTTGCTTAGAGACTTCTGCAACATATTTCTTGACCATGTCTTTAATTTTAAGATGTTGAATTACTTATGGAGAATTGTGACGATTTTGTATTTGTACTAAGAGTATAAAAAATTGCTTTAAAGGGTGCTTGCTGAATGGGAACATTTCCAAGTCATGATTATTGATTTAGTCAAATAAATTCTTTCTCGAGGCCTTGTTACTAAAGCAATATTAATTTATTTTTTATGCTGTTTGATTTTATTAATAAATAAATAAATAATGTTATTGTAAAGCAATATAATCCTAGTTCACAATAGTTTAAGTAACATCAAACGTGCGTTTGTAGAAGTCAGTAGATGTTAGGTTTGTAAACAGATAGATAAAGATAGGCAATATGTAAATATTTATCTATATACATATACATATTTAAGTTGATTTTAAATACGAGGAAGCTATTCATGTTTGTGGGTTATGGTTTAGAAATGAGGAATATGAAAATATGGTTTTAATCACATAGTGTTTTTCTCATTTTCATATTAATTAAAAGTAGATTTTAAAGACATGAAATTTATTGTTATTTGCTTTTTTATAGGTGAGCAGCCAGCAAAGAGAGCAAGAACTGCTTACACAAGTGCACAACTTGTTGAGCTTGAAAAGGAATTCCACTTTAATCGTTACCTATGTCGACCCAGACGTATAGAGATGGCCAATCTTCTGAATCTTTCCGAACGTCAGATCAAAATATGGTTTCAAAACAGGCGAATGAAATTTAAGAAAGAACAAAAGTCAAAAGGACTGTACATTCAACAGTCGGAAAAAGATATGTCAAGTCCTGTGGGAAGTATGGCTGGATCTTCACCTTTAGCAAGTTCGCCCACATCTCCAACTATAACCTCAAGTTGTAGTTTAGCTTCTGGTGGAGCTCCTTCTGTTTCTACCGACAGTTCTGCACAATCCGCCCTGACTTACGGAAGGCAAACGTCATCTACGGCTTGTTCCGGGATATCATCTTACACAGTCCGGGCACATTCAGATCCACTTTCGAGTTCACCCAATAAGTTATCAACTTCAAATCCGTCCACTTATCCAAGTCCGAACGGGAATAAGTATTTTTCTTCGTCAAATACATCCCGAAATATTCAGTACCAAAACACTTATTCCGATCCTACTTTACAATCTCATCGCCATGATTTTCCTTTTGCTCAAAATGAGTCTGACAAAAAACGATTGTCTTCGCCTTCTGCATCTTCAACACCTTCTCATTGTGTTTCAACGCCACCATCACCAGTGTCACCGTTTCAGTTGAATATACAACAACCATTGTTTTCTGAATCTCAGTCTAATGTTCCTTTTGCATCAGACAGTGACAGCAATGCAAAAAATAGCCCATACTATTACAATCCAAGCTCCAGAATAATGGTTCCTTCTCATGCAAACTGGGATCAACATATGTCGTTCCAGAACAATTTATCAAGTTCCATGGGCTTATTATGCACAGCTGTTGATTACACAACACCAAATAATGTACGTTCTATAGTAAACAATACAGCGTATCCTCCTCCACTGAATCATGGATCTTATTACTATCATCACCAACAAATGATGAACAATGGTCAAATGGCTCATGAATGGTTAATGTCCTCTCAGGAAGCAAGTAAACCTCCAAAATATCCATCGAATGCTTCTCCAAAGCTGGCTGACCTTTGATACTTGAATTAACTCTTTTATCTTATTCAGAGAAACAACAGTTGATAAAAAATTATGGGAAGAATTTTTTCATAGATAAGAAATTTATGTTTGAACTTTTCATACAAGTGATATACTTTCCTAAACTCTCAACTCTTTTTTTAAACAATATTGAGATTTTCTCTTTATTTCTGCTGCATTACAGACATTGAATGCTCGGAGGACCAATTGCAATTTTTGTGCAGAAATGTAATATATTTGAAAGAATTTTTTGATAATTTGATAAAAATGAAGCAATTGCATTGTCTTTTGATTAATATATTGATTACTTATTTTGTATGTGAAATCAAATTTCATTTTACATGTACGAATACTCCGTCATTATTTTTGCTAATCTGAAGTTAAATTCTAAGTTCCTGTGAGTGGGAAAAATGACAACTTTCCTTTATTCAATGCCTTCAGGAACTGAAAGGTGACGAAAATTCCACAGTCTTAAATATGTGAGTGCTATGCATACATACAATCAAAGATAGATTTAATGTTAAGGGTTTGGATTTTTAGGTATTGGTATTTGATAGAATATCGTCATTTGATAAGTTTTGGTCTGAATGTATGCTGAAATAAAGTCATTCATTCTCTATTTGTGGCTTATTTCTCTTTGAAACCTCTAAGGAATGTTCTTCTTTGTTATATATATGCATATTCATTCAGTAGAATAAGTTATGAAAGATGATATTATTTTTAAATGAGCATGTTGGATAAAAAAACATTTAAATACCCTTCACTACCAATATATTATAGCTTTCTTCTCTTTCTCCCATTTTAATAAGTTAGCTACATGTTTAGATTCTGAATTTAAGGCATCAAGCTTGAACAAGCATATTTACAGAAGTATTTTCTTCTCCATTAATTCTTTATTTATGCCTCTAGGTTTATAACAATAAAATTTTCAAGAAAATAATCATTACAAACATTGTGCGATTTTATTATTTTAAATATTTTATCTCTCACACAAAATGCAGTGCACAAAAATGGTAAACAAAAATAAGATCTTCCTGTTTTTTCTATTCCTCAACTCAACTTATTTTTTCCTTGGAAATGTACATGACTTATTAACAAGGCCGTAGGCAGGGGGAGGGATTTGGGGGACTGATCCCCTCCCGAAATTTTGAAAGACTATTTTGTAGTTAGACAATGTCCCACGACTGTGTGTGTATTGCTATCTGCCTAGTTGTTCATGAACATGGACAGTTATTTTATTAGAAAAAAACCACTGAGACCATGCAAGTCTTGCTGGTAGAGCACTGTATTCCGGAAATACAGTGCTTTCCCTTTCATTAATTGAAGTATCATTCACAGACAAAAGGTGTCTTCCTCCCTTGGTCCCCCTCCGAAAATAATTTCTGGCTACGGCCCTGCTTATTAATTAGTTACTAAATAACATCTATCTTTTATTGACATAATTTTCACTCAAATAGTAGCCTAAAGATTTAGCCATAGTGATTAATTTACATTAATATAAATAATATTAAAAGACAAAAGCTATCATCTAGAGTCTAAATGGTTCGCTGTTGAGAATTAATAGTTGGTAGTTTATGCATTCCTATTTAACTCTTCCAAATATACTAAATTTCATTACATATATTAATAAATGGGCGACGGACGTTACACAAGTGCATTCTGGTATTATGAGTTAAGAAATTTTTTATATATATACATTGAAGTATAACTAATAATAGATCATATCTGCATACATATACATTGAAGCATAATAATTGATCACATCTAAAAAAATATTAAAAGATCAAATTATTTTTTAAATTGAATATTTTGAAATATTTTGTTCATTTTTAAGTGTTCCTTGTCTCCCTTATTTTCAATTTATCTTCTATTTTTGCTTTATTACTTAAAAATATCTAATAAAAGTTTTTGGTTATTAATTTGACGGTAGAATAATGAATGTATTGGAAATATTTCTATGACCACGCGTTAACATCTGTGAAAATTTCCCTGTTTATATTGAGTTTTAATAGTTAAATTGAGTTGAAATTTATAGCGGATACCCAGATTTATATTAATGTGTATTATGAATAATCAGTAAAATGTTATAAGAATTCAAGAAAAATTTAGTGACATAGAGCATATAAAAAATTAAAGAAAAATTCATAAATTAAATTTTTAAATATACCATTTGCTTAAAAAAGCGTATCAATTGCTTAATCTGATTATACTTCATATCATAAATGCAAACAGTTTCTAACTTTAAATCAATTTATAAAAACGCTTTGCAAACGCATTCTCTTAATAACACTGAAATTCTTAACAATATTCGAAAGTAATTATTATCTAAACTCTCTATTATACACGAGAAAAAAAAATTCGATACTTTAGAGACGGCCATACGAGATAATTCAGTTGTAGCAATTCTGAAGATTCCTGCAATATCCTATATTGTAAGTTAAAAGAACTGTTAGGAATTTTATGAAGCATACTTGTTTTTTAAATTTACCAGATGAGTTTAGTCTGTGTTGTTTTATCATTACAATTTTATGATTTTGCACAGAATCTTAAGATATCAAATACCTGCATCCTGAAATAAAATAAAATCCTCATAGCTTTATGGTGTTTTGATACACAAAAAAAAAATTACTCCAAGAAAATTTGCGCAGAAGTGAAATTAAGCTCTATTAGATTACATTAATGATAATGTAAGTCGTTTTGTTATTTCAGGAAATAATTCTTTGTAAGGTTAAAGTGCTTGTTATAAGAACAGTATGCTCCAATGCAAGGCATTATAATTTTGTTTTCCTAAATTACTGTTCTGCAGAAAAAAATTTAAAACTGCAAGCATCACTTGCAGTTATTTTAAATATCTGAGGTTTTTTTTTTAAAGAGTTTTGGTTTAAATTTATTTGTAGCGCTATGATTTACCTTTTTCTACACGCGGAAAAATTATACTAATATCTATTGCTTAGAGTTCATTCCGAAATTCTGAGAAGACTCATTTCAAAAGGGGAATTCGAATCCAAAACTTTTGGTACCGAAGAGCACCGTTCTGCCCATTTCGGCCACTGTTCGGTCTTTTTTAAAAATTAAGAAACCTATTTGCTTTAGTTATTGAAATAGTAACAGTCCTAGATTCAGATATATGAATACACATTAAGTATTGTGTTTGAATCAAAATTAGCACCTCAAAAATTCATAGTCTTTTGGGGTCAAATAATAATTTTATTGTATACACAATGAAATAATTTATCTTTCTAATTTTTTAGTCTTAATTTAAACAAGAAACAACATGATTACCCAATATTGAAATTCAATCATTTCTTTGGTGTGTCTGACCGAAAATACTGTCGTTTTCAAATTACCTTGTACACCAAAACAGAAAAAAAGAGAATCACTTCACATTTTCAAAATAGAACCACTTGTCATTAAATCTTCAAATATGATGTGCATTTTACGTCGGTGTTAAAAATAATGATGCTTATCATTTTTTTGTCCTTTTACTGAAAACCAGAAACTTATTTAACAAAATTCAGTCGGTGTACTACATATAAAAGAATCATTATACTTGCTTGAAATCTGTGGTATGCAAGATCTTTGTTTATTTCTTGCGTTTGAACCCTTATCATCTAATCCGTCAACACTTACATCTATTACATCATTTCATCTTTGTGTTGCTAAGAAAAGTTAGTCACACACAAGAGCTATTTTAGTGAATAAAGAGGGCCTTGCTTCTACTCAGATAACAGTAACAAGAAATGGTCTATTGTGTATCAGAGAAAAGCTTTCCATGAAGTCAGTCTCCCTTTCGTAGCGCTGCTCGCTCGTAAACATTAACAATCCTTCGTGGAAAGCTGGGAGTTTTGTCTTTCTTGCTTTGAAATGTTGTACGCAAGAGACAAAAAAGTCTGCTGAAAAATATGTCAACCCTACATGAATAATTTAATTTGCCCTTTAGAGATTTTCCTAGTTTGTATTTACAACAATCAAGATAGCAGATATAGAGTAAATTTTCTATCCATCTCCGTATATATTTCAGATAAATTTAACACTCTTGAAAACAAACTTACATTATTTATATTTTCATAAAATATTGGTTTACAGTGAAATGTTTCTTTCTAGTATTAGTCACACAAAATATATTGAAGTTTAATACGAAAGTTGGATTTCTTATCCGGACAAATCAAAGATTTGCTTTAAATTTTTTTCCCTTCTGACCCCACATTTAGGAAAATTTGTTCTAAACACTTCTTAATGTGTCTTATTTGATTTATATAGATAAAATCTTTTACCTTGATTTCATTTTGTTTGAATCACTGATGTGTATTTTTTAATACCTGAAAGATAATTAGAAATGTTTAAAATTTTTTTGGGATTTACAAAACTCCATGCCAGAGGTGAAATACTTATCCATGAAACCTTTTGCAAAAAGCATTGAGCTATCTTTTTGGCCGTTATCTGACCAATTTTTCACTGGACATTTTTCATTTGTTTTGGGATCATTACGAATCTAAGCAAAGTTACAAAAAGAATCATTCCTTATCATTTCAGTGGTTTAACATTTTTCTTTATAGACCCTATATAATAAAAAACGAAAATTAAAAAAGAATGTCTGTTGCGTGCTGCAGTAAGCGTTCAGAGGCAAAGTTGCAGTTACTAGAAAAAAATACAATCTTAGTAAACTTGATATTATACGTCTCAAGGGGGAGAACCACCAGTAAATCTTCAAAAATTCGAATTTTTTCTTTAATTTATCTAATGGAGTGAAGTATTGGCAAAAATAAAAGAATAAGTCCATATTTCAAATAAACCCAAGTTTATAGCTATTAATGTACAATAAATGCATACAAAATTTTAACTTTAAACTGTTTTTTCTCAAAATTATGATTTCGAATTTTGTATGCAAAATTTCTTCAAAACTAAGTTGGCCGATTGGTTAGGGTGATGGCCTTCGGAACCGGAGTTCGTGGGTTCGAATCCCACTGAGGCATGGACGTTCGTAGCCGTTCGGAATCGGCTTTAAGCTGTAGGTCCCGGTCTCATTAGCCCTCGTGTTGCAAAAAGTAGACCGTAGCACTCCAAACCAAAACAAAACTAAGTAACGGTTTGGAGCACTACGATCCACTTTTTTGCAACACGATGTATAATGAGACCGGGACCTACTGCTTAAACCCGATTTCGGGCGGCTACGAATACCTATGCCGTAGTAAGATTCGAACATAAGAAATCTGGTACCGACGATCAACACCCTAACCATTCGGCCATCGTCCAGCCCGAGGAATGTAGAATTGTAAAATTTTGAATATTTGTGTAATTTCTATCCATTTTTAAGCAAGTTCCTTTAGTATTTTTTTTGAAAATTTTTAATATTTATCATAATTTTTTTCCTTTCTCAATACAATAAGTTGAAGAAATAATTTTATGAAAATTATACTAAACATATTAGGTGTAGGTTAAAGAGCAACCATGAGAAGACCTATTTTAAAACTTAAGGGTATATGTGCAGTAATTTTTGTAAAAATGTGCACACATGGCATTGATATCAAAATGACAGTTTGAAAAATATATATTACTTGGTGCATAAAAAAAAATCTACTACACTCTCATTTTTTTTTCACATGCTAGGGTTAATAATATTTTGTGTTGCTTATCCTAAAAAAATGCTTAAATTAATAAAAGATAAAAACCATAACAGAGGATAAAATTTGGTTAAAAAGACGTTATGTTATAGGATTGTAAATGTAATCATCCCCCCCTCAAGGAAACAAGCGACCTTAATCTTAATTTTTAAAATAATTCAAATTTCATTCTTTTCTTTATACTAGTACAAAAAAGACGTTTGATAAGATATATATTAGATCATGATCTACAAGCAATGAATGTTTAAAGAAAATACCATAAAACTGGAGAAGACACAGAACATTCATTAAAACTGCTTCTAAAGTACTACATATTAGCTAATTTCATTATTTTTTATGTTTGTTTATACTTTATATTCAAAGAAAGTAAGAGTAGAAAAGCATAAATTAACACTTTCGTTGGGCACAATTTATGAAAAAACAATTATTCAAACTTAGGTATTTTTTAATAATTTTTTTCACTCTCTGTAATTCGGGAAAAATCTTTTTGAAAAATACATACCAGTTTTAAAACAAACTTATTCCTGGACAATGCCAAAATTTTCAAAAGAAAGAGAAAAAAGTAATGTACCAACATATGAAAGTCATCAATAATGTACAATAAAAACAAGCTGCCTAAATAATATTGAAGTTTAAAAATGAGGATAAATAAGAGCAACAAAAATAAAGGATTTAATGGAATAAAATAATAATCTTGTGTCAGAAGACTATCCTGATTATGAAGATTATGCCTAATAAGTTCCAATCTGCAGTTTTCATCGGATACTGTCAGTTTTTAAGGTCTCTTAAGATAAATCTTGTTTTTAAGAACTATTTTTGTACCCTACTCTAACATCATTCTGATTCGATACAGCATCTGTGGTGTGATATAAACATTGATTCTACATATTTCAATTTTTTTTAAAAAGTTAATGTATCTTTAAGTAAAACTAATTAAAAATATAAACTAACTAAAACTACCTTCCTTGAAAATCAAAACATTAAAACAACGCAGTTTAAAACATTATTT
This sequence comes from Pardosa pseudoannulata, assembly GCA_032207245.1. NCBI lineage: Eukaryota > Metazoa > Arthropoda > Arachnida > Araneae > Lycosidae > Pardosa > Pardosa pseudoannulata. The sequence goes on along the minus strand of CM063503.1, from coordinate 88,605,271 downwards.
AATTTTAGTTTTTGGTTTAGTTGATAACAACTCACTTTTAAACACTATTTTAAGCCATAATTTTGATGATAGTAAATGTAATCGTAATAGATTTTAAGAAGGAAGTGTGGCTTAGTTAATACTAAATTATAATATTTTCCTCTAATTATACTTCTATTTCCTTTAGAGATCTTAGATATTTTCGGGTTAGTTGATGACAATTTTTAAATACAGTTTAAATTAAATCTATTTTTTTAATTTTACTTTTTCTCACTAAGGCCACTTACCCTGACGGATGTAAGGTGTTTGTGTAACACCAAATTAAAGATAAGTTGTTTGTAAAATGACAATTAGAACGATGTTCATTCCATATTCAGATCATTTGTATATGCACTTGTCTATACACGGCGACGATATTATGGTGCAGCGAAATTGTTTAAATATAAGTACAAGTTTCATAGTTACATTTAATATAAAAACAAACACATGTTGACACACGCGGCTGTTGCTATTATCTAGACACTGTTACAGCCAGAACCATGAACAACTTCTCCGTATTTGTTTCTTTCCTATCCCTTACGTTCGTCTGAGAGGTCTAGTAACATATATTTCCTCTTTTAGTGCGCATATGGACGGTATGTAACGGGCATCCGTTTTTTAACTAGAAATATTTGCAGAAAACTATCTCCTTCGTACACAGCGAACATCTAAATTTGACATAAAAGTTACTTTCTGCATTTTAAAGCAATCGCTATACGGACTCAATGAATCAAATTACAATGCACTTCCAATGTCATTCTAAACAGGACTCTGCCGAAGTATGGCAGAATAGTTAGAGTGCTGATCTTCGGTATCGGAGTTCGTGGGTTCGAATACCACTGTCCCACGATTGTTCGTAGCCGTTCGGAATCGGCTTTAAGCAGTAGGTCCCGGTCTTATCAGCCGTCGTGTACAAAACAGCAGACACCAAACCAAACCAATCTACAACGAGATAATGATAGGAGGGGGTGGGAATTTAAGACCCTGAACACCAGCTTCTTTTTTATGGGGTGGTGTACTTCTCACTCTATAAAAAAGGTTTTGTGAGTAAAACCCGCGAGTAACAAGGAGGAAAAATTTAGATATACTGTAGTATTTCAGGCGCAAGCAGTGCAAATTTATACAACAAAAAATGGGAATCATGCTTGAATCCAGAATTTGGATCTTTAAAGACAATTGCGTTACTAGAAGTACAATATTACAGAAATATAGATGCAGCAATATTTATATTTGAGTAAGATATTTATTTTCTATTTTCTTTCTGAAATACCTATCTTTATCGGGTGCTTACAGGAAACATAGTGTATACCGTATATCTTGAGTTTTTCCCTATATTTTATTTTAATAAAGTGCGAGTTTATCACGATTTAATAGGGTATTATAATTTTTATTTATATTTCCTTAAATAACATTAAGAACCTTTAAAATGTGCAAATTTTAACTCTTCAACATCTGATATGAAGTACTACATATAGGACACTGTAGAAAGGAAAATGAAGTCTGATCATATTCATAAAAAAGAGACTTTGAATATAGGAGTAAAAATCTTTAAATGATGCACGAATTTTGTTGCATATGTTTGTGTCATTCTTTTTGACGTAGGGTCCATAATTATCTGCAGTTTTCAATTCTGTACATTGAAGTAAAGGACACTGTTTCACAAACTTAAAATTTTACAGAAGAGCGTATTAAAGATTTTTTACAGACGTGATCGGGTTAGGCCGTTTTCAGTGAAAAGCTTTATAAAAGTCTTTGAGGTAGCAGAGAAGAAATACATGCTTTTATATCATAATAGGGAAAACCAAATCATACACTCATATGCAAAATTTTCCGGTTTTTTTCAATAGACACATTTTTCTTTATTTCCAGTGTACTGAACTTGAGTGCTAAAGGGTCTTGGTACATGACAAAAACAAATCTATTTCGATAGACCTTAAAATCTTCAATTACTTAATAAAATCATACAAAAATTTTAAGACATTTAAGACATTCCTTGATTTTATGTCTCAATTTATATAAAACAAAGAAATAACTCACATTAACTGATTATCATAAAAAATGGTAAACCAATAATATATTAGAATTTTGAAAAAAAGTTATATGTTATCCTATGATCCACACTATGAATTAATCTAGAATACAGATGTTAACCAAAAAAATTTTAATATACTAATTATTATAAAAAGCAAAGAAATAACTCACGTTAACTGATTATAATAAAAAATGGTAAACAAATAATACATTAGAATTTTGAAAAAAAAAAGTTTTACGTTATCCTATGATCAACACTATGAATTAATCTAGAATACAGATGTTAACAAAAAAATTAAATATAGTTGTCTAAAAATTGTATTTTATAGAATGAGTTAATAATACAGAAATATTTTTATAAGTAAAGTTAAAAAACTCCTTAAAACAAGAGAAAAATAAGAATCCTAATTAAATTACAAATAATTAGTCAGCGAAAATGACCTGAAATGTTTAATTCTGTAAATGAGATTTATTCATTCTACATACTATACAATTATATATAAATAAAAGAAAATTTATGATGATTTTGAAATTGTATTTTATAGCATGAGTTAATAACACAGAAATATTTTTATAAGTAAAGTTAAAAAACTCCTTAAAACAAGAGAAAAATAAGAATCGTAATTAAATTACAAATAATTAGTCAGCGAAAATGACCTGAAATGTTTAATTCTGTAAATGAGATTTTTTCATTCTACATACTATACAATTATATATAAATAAAAGAAAATTTATGATTACCTATTGTGTATATTTTTAAAGATATTACGGATAGTGATATAATAAATTTTTAATTTCTTCTATAATACTTGCTCTATATTTTTTATTGTAATCTTTTAAGAGAAATTATTTATGAATTATATAACAGACGAAACAAGTCTTGGAAATTTCATTTATGACACTTATGGCAGTCCAAAAGTAGAGGCGTCGTGAGAAATTTTCCATGGAGGGGGTTTCTCCCCATTCAATTAATATCTCAAACTAATAAATCATCTATTATATATACAATATATGTATACAGTTATCCTCCGGGGTTTTGACTCCCACTTCCCCCTTTGCGGCAACACTGGTCAAAAGATACACATTCTTAACCTACCGATTTTCTTAGGGAGGTAAGATACTTAATTAGTATTCGGATGGCCATTTATAACTTTAAAAATTACCGATATGGGAAGTATTAAACTAATAAATCAACCATTATATATAAATATATGTATACAGTTATCCTCAGGAGGTTATGACTCCCACGTCCCCATTTGCTACAACACTGGTCAAAATATACACATTTTCAACCTACCGATTTTCTTAAGGAGGTATGATACTCAATTAGTATTCGAATGGCCACTTATAACTTTAAAAATTACCGATATGGGAAGTATTAAACCATAATTAGAAGATTTTGACAATTTAAAGGATATTCATAAATGTGACATTACAATTTAGAGCTAAATTTTGTCATTAAAACTTTTAAATTTGAAATATATACAAAGTATTTAAAATAATGAGAAACTTTTACTCTTTACACAGCATAATATAAACATTATTAACTGATATTAGAAAGTAAAAAGGGTTATTTTTCCTAACGTTCTTTTGGAATCTTAACGTACTTACAAAGTATCAGAAAGGAAAAAAAGCATACGACCTTCATGGTTTACCAACGACAAGCTTTATGCGTAACCTCGAACATTAAAATTTCGAAATCAAATTATGCAACAGATGTGACATTGCGTTTTTATGTATGAAAGATTTAATATTGTTACGATGAAGGAAAGATATGCAGTCAGCAGTCGTATTGAAACGTTCTATTTTCACGGTTTCCAGAATGTAATAACGGGTTCCCACGTTTACTGCCGCTTGGTAAGGAGAATTTCATTGAGTTACACATATTCTGGGTACTTTATTTCATTTGATTCGGTTCACGAGAGGTTTTGATTTCCTTATTATTATGAAGAAAAGGGGAAATTTTTACTAAGTTCACTGAAACGTGTAAAAAACAAAGTAACTGTACACTAAATCGAAGTTTCTTTACAGTCTTTTACTTTTGGGTGGTAAGAAATTGATGAAAGTTCAGTTCTTTTATATATCAATCAAAACACAATTGAAAACTAACACCAACTGCTTATTTATTTTTTCCCAGTACTAAAAATAATAATGAGAAACTTACATTAAAGCAAAAGTAAAAACATATTACTTAATATCTGTCTGTTTTCTATTTTTTGCTACATTAAATGCTGTAGCAATAGTCTGCTGTAGCAATTTCGTATGTCTACGAAATATGCAGCACAAATCTTCGAAAAAGATATAGTCAATAGTGCAAAATTTATCCCAACTTCCTAAGAATCAAACACTAGTGTTGAAAGATATGTATTGAAAGGTTTGCTTTTTATTAGCAGAATTTCTTTACTATTTTATGCTTTTGTGAGGTGAGGAATCAATGAAAGTTTATTTCTTTTATATATCAATCAAATCACAATTTTTTCACAGTACTAAAAACAATACTGAGAAACTTATATTAAAGCAAAAGTAAAAAGATATTATTTAATATCTGTCCGTTTCCTATTTTTTGCTACATTAAATACTGTAGCAATAGAGTAGTATGTCTACGCAATAGGCAGCATCAGTCTTCGAAAAAGATATAGTTAATACCGTAAAATTTACCTCAACTTTTTAAGTATCTATCAATCACTAGTGTTGAAAGATATCTATTGAAAGGTTTGCTTTATATTAGTAGAATTTCTTTACTATTTTACGCTTCGGGGCAGTAAGGAATCGATGAAAGTTGATTTCTTTTATCTATATCAATCAAAGCACAATTGAAACTTAATACCAAATAATTATTTATTTTTTTCAGCACTAAAAATAATAATGAGAAACCAACATTAAAACAATAGTAAAATATATTTCTTAACATTGAGTCGTTTTCTATTTTTGCTACACCAACTACTGGAGAAATATAGTTGTATATTTAAGCAGTATGCAGCCTCAATCTTCGAAAACACATAGTTAATACTGCAAAATTTAATCTAACTTCATAAGAATCAAACGTTACTATCAGAAGATATGTCCTGGAAGGTCTGCTTTATATTATATAAATTTCTTTACTATTTTGTACTTTAAGAAGGTAAGAAATTGATGAAAGTTGAGTTTATTTTATTTACCAATCAAAATACAATTGGAAAGTGATACAAATGAGTAATTAATACTAGAAAGGAAAAGGAAAAATTTAGAGGAACACAAAAATAATAACGACTTCTCAATATCAAGAAGTTTCCCGTTTTTCTATTGCATAACTTAATGAGGTAATAAAGTATATCTATGAAACATGCAACACAAATCTTCAATGTTGTGAACACCCTAAAAATTATTAAACTTCTTAAGAATCAAACTTTGTTGGAAGATATTTGATTGGAAAATTTCTTATATACTAAAGAAGCTTCTTTACTGTTTTCTGCCTTTGAAAGGTAAGAAATTGATGAAAATTGAAAATTTTTATACCAATGAAAGCGTAATTAAAATTTGCCATAAATTGATTAACACAAATTTAATTTTAGTTATATTCTAAAATAAATTTCTGGCGATTCTATTCACAAAATGACAATTTCTAGGCAAAATCTTCGTCACCTTTAATTTTAGTAACCTTTTGGCAACCACGAGAACATCAAGTCAGTTTTTGATTAGCTTAACTAATCTTTTATATCTTCATCACGAAACTTAATTTCGGTTGTTTACGTCCACCAGATGGTATAATCTTAAATCTCTGATTGGCCGGCTCTCTTGCAACCTCACAGCATTATATAAGCGGAAAGTTTGAGTGAACAGAGCGCCAAAGATAAATTGCCTGTCTCAATAAGCTCATTTTTACATTAAAACTTTTCTGTTTTCATCCATGGCCTAACGACAGTCCTTTAACAGCATGGATGTACTTATGGGTTTGTAATAGGCAAAATAGACCCATGACACGCACGCACACACACACATATATGTGTGTATGTGTGGGTATGATGGTAAAAAAGAAAATAAAAGTTCTTGCCATTTTCTGCTGTAGTTTTATTTTTGTGCTTCTTAAATTTATGTCTTGGGTGTACAGAATGCACAAATCAAGTTTTAATCAATCTCAAATCATGTCTTCAGATTTTCTCCAAAATTTGTGCTACATATTTTTGCAATCTTATAGTAATTTTTAGTATATTAGAAAGACAACGGAAAAGAATATAGTTGAAGGTAATGCAAAAACACAAAAAGAAAAGTGAAAAAATTAACTTATGATTATTACTTTATTTGTTATGTCTAGTTTAAGTTGAATTTTCCCTCTCATATGACGCACTTGCCTCCCTTCACCTCTTTGATCTTTATTACACCGTTAAGGCATTAATACTTTTATTTTCATCCGTATTATCTTTCTTTTGCAGGAGGAAGAAAAATCTCTTCCCTGCCTATGCTATTATTCAATCTGTAATAAGAGTACTCTGTAACTGATGATGTTATCAGAAGAGATAAGATCTATGAGTATATGTAATGTAATTAATGAATTGCTTATCTCCAACTCTATCGTTAGTTACACACCGGATTTCGGAAAAAATAAGGTAATATACTTTTTTAAAATGACTTTTAAGGAATCAATTGAAATTAATATTGTAAATTCCATAAAAACGTCATTCTAAAATGTACTTCATCAATGAAATGTACACTCTCTCACACACATACACACGCACACACACACACACACACACACACACACACACACATATATATATATATATATATATATATATATATATATATATATATATATATGTACATAAATACTTAGTCATTTAAAATTTCTTCCCTATAGTATTTTCAATTTTTAAATTATTCAAAAAGTTAATATTTTTATTTATTAACATTTATTTAACAATCATTTAATAAACAGAAATAAATTAGATTGCCAAATTTTTTCACATACCTTTAAGATACTAACTATTAGGAAGCAAAGTGAAAGAAGCTATAAAGTATTAGGAAACTTTAATTAATTAAGTATGTAAATAAGACAATGATTTAAAAATATACAAGATTTCATATCTGAAATATGGCATAATCAAGGGTATAATCTATGAGAGAAGAAACTTTAAAAATAATAAAAGTATGCTACAAGAAACAAAATCTTTCTAATTATCATTACAACTACCTAAATGAATGCAAAACAATTAAAATCTGGCTGAAAACTACAAAACATTATACTTTTTCATACACCCCGCTCTGCATATGCGATAAATCAAGTTATGAAGTAATGTCCTTAAAACTTTTTCTTTTACACATTAAGAGTTAAAAAACACAAAAATAACTAAAAGTATTTTTTTAATATCTCATATTTCCAATAACAAAATAGATTATTAGTTATTTAGAGAAGAAAAGTTTATTATATATCAGGAAACTTTAGTAACTCTGTAAATAACGTATTGATTTATAAAACTTTCTAATTCGAATTTGGACATAGTCACAAGTAAAATCGACTAAAGAAAAAAAAATCTGCACTTTTATTCTTAAAACAATCATTTCTATTCTTAGGTGTTTGAGTACAGAGTTATTAATAAAATTGAATATTGAAATATTTTTTAAAATTTATCGTAATTTTAATAATGCGAAATATTGTCTAAGACAGAGAAAAGGAACATTTATATATCAGAAAACGTTAATTAGTTAAGTATGTAAATAAGACACCGACTTATAAACTGACAAACTCTCAAGTCTGAATTATGACATAGTCACAGGTATAATCCACTTGAGAGAAAACTTAAAAAAAGAAGTAAAGTGTGTTCTGAGAAACAAGAATCCTTCTAAGTATTCTTACAACCATCTAAATAAATACAAAGCAGCTAAATTCGTGGCTGCAAACTACAAAGCCATTCATTCTTTCATACACCCCGCTCTCCATATTCGATAAATCAAACAAAACGGAACACATGAAAAATCTCAAAAAGCAAGTGCCCAAAATTTAAATACACCTTAGTAAACAAGTGAAACTTTTTTTTTTTGAAAAAAAAAAAAAGCCTCTAGATAAACACAGACTTTGCGCTGAATAAACACTTTTTTTGGCTATTCCCAAAGATCCCCCATACCTTAAATGATAAAAAAAGCGTACATAATCCGAAAGAAGGGCCTGAGAAAAAGCACATCTGATTTCCATAGAGTGTAGCTTCCTCCTCTAGCTTTGCGAGTATTTTTGAATATCTACATACTTAAACAAATAAGCCACAGAAAGAAATATAAGTGAAGTTTGTACAGGAGTAAATTGCGAAGCCAGACGCTGTTATTTGCAAAGAAGGAAACATCATAATGGAAAATGCGAACGTTGCAAAAAATGCGGTGGGGGATGCTTTCAGTTGTATATAGGGTTCGGAAATTTTTGTGTATGAGGGTAAGTAATCTACTGGAACATATTCACCAATTGGGAGGTTTTTTTTTTTAAGAAACCCTTCATTTTTTTTTCTTACTATTTGAAACTTTTACTACAAGCTTGCTAGCAAATTGGGACTACATTTAAAATTATTGAAAAAATAAAAGAGTTTAAGCTGAGATAATACCTTGGGTCTTTTTTCAATGCAACTAATTTATCGAGCAGCTATCATTTATTAAATGATATAAAGATAAATACTACGAAGAATTTTTCCTTATATTTAAGAGAGTACTTAATAATGAATCCAAAACAGTCTTCATTTATTCTTAATATATACTGCGGATTTGTAACGAAACCAAACTAAAATAAATTGTACAGAGGATTTTATATTTAGCCCTCCGAGTGGAACACACCGAGGAAAAAAACTCTCCAAAAAATACGCTACTGTTTTATTGTGTCGGTGACCAAAGTGTTATACGAATATTTACTTCACCCTTTGTCGACTAGATTGGAATACGGGAAACCCACCCTCTTTATTGTTCCTTTACTTCCGTCTATAAATAGATATATAAATAGATATTATAGATTGTTAATTTTTAAAACACATAAAGATCGTCAAGTCTCGAAGATCATCCCATAAGAAATAATGGATTCTAAAAGTACAAATAAAAATATTCTATAATAGAATGATTTATATTTTTTTTACGAAAGTCATCCAAGCTATTTAAGTGGTGCAATTAGAGATACATCTGTTACCGCAAACGAAATACTTCGAAATAGAGATTTACAAATCCAAGAAACGCTATCAGCGTCTATGTGCCTCAGGGAGAAGGAGTGCATCCCTGAATAAATGCCAGTCAAAGAGGGGTGCAGTTCCTAAACAATCGACCTGACCCTCCTACCTCAAAACTCCATGGGGAAAAACACTGGCAGAAATGTACAATACATCCATTTTCGGAACGTTTTTGGAGGTCGAAAACTGTACGTGACAACCGCTTTTAAGACATCATCGGTTTGGCGGAATTGTACGTGCGAACCGCTTAGAGGGTTAGAGAGTATTTTTGTTATTTATTAATTGGGATTTCAAAATGTGCACATATGAAGTTTTACATTTTGCTACTTTTCACTGTAAATGTGTTATCAGTAAGAGTTATAAAAGTAACGCTATGTCAAACTATTTTTCTTTATGAAATAGTTTCTGATGAAAAAATTACTCTATGACAGAGTAAAGTTTTTGTTGTTGAATTCCTCCCGAGGAACATTTTTAGTAATATTTTAGAAATTTTATTTATTCCTTGGTAAGAATAAAAGAACAAAGAACGACCTAGTATGGAACACTAGAAAATATATAGATTTAATATAAATATATTTAGATAATGATTAATGCAGTAAATGCTTTTCTAATTTTCAGTTGGTTATAAATCCTAATGCGTGAATGTGTCTGAATCTGAAAGTTTTATCAGTGAGAACTATATAAAAGTATATAAATTTATTTTAAGATGTAATAAAATTTTCCGCCTTTGTTCTAGAATCTCTCCTGGGGAATACTTTATTAATTTTTTCCTCACTCATCTGTTTCTTGATAAAAAATAAAGAAGAAAAAGTTCCTTTGAATCAATCACCAAATATATATATATATATATATATATATATATACATTCAATAATAAGAACTATAATCTAAAGGTATTTATTCAAATACATTTAGATGATAACTGTAAAATAAAAATTGTTTTATATTTAATATTGTCATGAATTTTGAAATTTTAAAAATTCAAAAGTCAAGCACTATAACTAATTTTATAATACTTCTGTATAATTTTATAACAATTTCTAATTAAAAATGACTATACATATGAACGAGGAAAAAAGCAGAAAAGCATAAAATCTTCTGCCCTTTTCCTCAATTTCCCCCTGAAGAACATTTTGATTAATTCTGAATAATTATTTGGTCCTTCATAAGGAGAAAAAGAAGAAAAAGTAGCCTTGGATATACACACACACATATATATACATATACATTTATATATATATATATATATATATATATATATATATATATATATATATATATATATATATATATATATATATATATGTATATATATATATATATATATATATATATATATATATATATATATATATATATATATATATATATATATATATATATATATCGATTCAATAGTAATACCATTACATAAAGATTACTAAAAATATCTTTATCTATACGATTATGTTATGAATGTATAATTTTTGAAAATTAAAAAATATTAAGTTTTGAATTTAGTTAAAAGTTGATTTTACTGTGTACTGATGTATTGTGTACACATTTTTTGGATTAAAACTTACTCAAAGTAAAATATTCAGTCTTTTTTTCAAGGAATCCTTCATGAGAAAAACTATTAGTAACTCTTCTTCATTTATCTGATGTTTAGCATTAAATAAAACAAAAAAAAAGCAGTCGTAGATGAAATACTAGAAGACAACAAAATACGTAGATTCCATAGATATACCGTTAAATGATGATTAATACAATATATTTTCATATTGGACTTTCTTATGGCACTTTAACGTTGGAAAAATTCAAATTCTCAAATTCTAAAATCAGCTGCAAAAAGCATCTACGTTATACACTCTAATAAAGAAAGACAGAAAGTTTAATTATCTACGACTAATGCTATCCATTGCCCCTGAAAGAAAAAAAAATCCTTCCTCGAAAATATATTATTTTTTCGAAATTAACTTCAGAAGAGTAAAACGCAAAACTGATCCAAGTCATTTACAGCGCTGCAAAATTTTCCACCCAATATTAACGCTATATCGCGGGAAATTAGGCAGAATCCTATCCATTATGGTAATTGTTATAATGCAACAGATGGGAAAACGTGAAATAGAGTCTACAGGTTGAAGTTCTTGGCTTTCTTTTTTTCAAACTTTGGCGCCGTAATTTCCAGTTATTGCAACAGATGAGTTCCCTGTCTTAGTGAGAATTTATATTAAAAGGCAAATATTCTACTTGTATGTGTCTCATTTTGTAAAAATACTCTTCGCCCTTGTATTAATAATGCTGAAGAGACCAATAAAGGGTGCTATCATCAGAAAAGTTGACTAGAAGAGTATTTTGAAGCAAGTCGGGTACAAGTAATTTGTAACTGATGGAAGAAAAATATTTATAAACACTTCTGGAGAGTTTTAAAGTTTCATCGAATAGAAGTAGATTGTCATAAAAATTACAAATAAAAGCATAAATGAGTATAAAATAAGTATATCTATAAAAATAATTGAAAATTATGATTAAGTGCGTAAGAGTTAATTTTTTCATTACGTTATAATATGTATGACATTTTGAAAACCGTGTACACTGCTACTTTTGCATTATTCTACTATATTTATATAAAAGTAATTCACTATATACGTATGTAAATATATACATATATATCGTCATATATAAATGTATTTGAGAGACAGTAAGAATGAAATCAAAGATTTTTAACAATAAAATATAATACAGACATGTTTCTCATTGACTATATAAAATCCCAAAAACTTTTTTATAGCAACCAGACTACGGGTATAATAAATGTACTCTGAAATCCAAATCTTTTATTTCTGTAAAATTTAGTTTGAAAGCACTATTTCCTTTCGTTTAGGGTTGGAAATATGAGTCCATAGAACATGCTTTATAATCTTGAGTAAGAGTGCTTTGAAAGATTCAGGGAGAACACTTATCCTAATTAGTCAAAAAGTTGAAAGTAATTGCCTAATTAAGAAGAGAGTTCAATAGTTGTTCAGTCTTTGAAATATTCTGCTCAGCATATAATGTAAATACAATCTGTATTTGTTATGACTCTTTAGTTGTTGCTAAGTACATCATTTAACCACTGGAAAATTTGCCTCATAGGTCAAATTCTAATTACTCTTCTTTTCCGATATTATTGCATGAGATACTGTTTTAACCAATGTTTTCTTGCAGTAGTTTTTTCTAAATCTTACTTTAGTATAAAGAAAGATTGGATAAGTTTAATATTTGTTCAATAATTAAAATATTTTACTCGCCTTTTATTTTAAATAAAATCTGTATTTCTTATGTTTCTTTTAGCTGTTCTTAAGAAATTCATTTAACAAATGGAAGAATTTACCACTCTGCAAAATTATAATTTCTCATCGTTTCAAATAATTTTACAGTGATAGCACAAACTTTAGGCAACGTATATATATATATATATATATATATATATATATATATATATATATATATATATATATATATATATATATATATATATATATATATATATATATATATATATATATATATATATATATATATATATATATATATATATATATATATATATATATATATATATATATATATATACATATATACATATATATATATATATATATATATATATATATATATATATATATATATATATATATATATATATATATATATATATATAATATATATATATATATATATACATACATATATATATATATATATATATATATATATATATATATATATATATATATATATATATATATATATATATATATATATATATATATATAGATAGATAGATAGATAGATAGATAGATAGATAGATATCACAGCAGTACTCATTTCACCAAGTTTTCTACAGGATCAGTTTTTTACCTTAATTCTTAAAAAAAGTATATTAAATTAGTTCAACCGTTGTTGATTCTTTAGAATATTAAGCCCGGCATATAACTTAAATACGATCTGAATTTGTTACGACTCTTCCAGTTGTTTTTAAGAATGTTATTCAATCACTGCAAGAATTTGCTAATTAGCCAAATTATGATTTTCCATCGATTCCGATTTTCATGTAATTTTTTTCACCAATACCTTAACAATATAATTTTTTACCTTACTTTTAAGTACAAGAATTAATTAATTTACTTTAACATTTGCACAAACATTGAAATAGTCTACACAGCATTTAATTGAATTACAATCTGTATTTCTTATTACTTTTCTAACTGTTTCAAAGAATTCCGCTCAACTGCTGTAAGAATTTCCTAATTAATCTAATTATAATTGCACCTTGTTTCCGACGATGTTACATGTTCTTACTTGTCCAATGTTGTTACATGTTGTTACATGCTCTTTCTTCCCATATTTCCCTAAAATAGGATTTTCTACGTCGTTTTAAAATGTGAGTGAGCATTATACTACACCCCTGTTAAAATATTATACTAAAATCGAAATAATTTTATTACTGAACTTTATTTCATTTGAAATTTTTATTAATCTCAACATTGATATCCCTGCTATTGCTGCAAAAGTCAGTGTTGATGAATCGTCTAAGCCATATCACAAAGAGTCATTTAAGGTTATTATTCCAGTCTATTTTTTATGGGAACTAATAACAATTCTAAGAGAGAATACAGAGTATTAATCTATTGTTCTGTGCAACAAGTTATTACAGTTTTCCATTTATCTTAAAACGAGTGTGTATCGTTAAATATATATATATATATATATATATATATATATATATATATATATATGTATGTATATATGTATGTATGTATGTATATATGTATGTATATATGTATGCATATATAATGTAATTTTTCAAAATTATTACACCTAAGATATCTAAAATTCTTTTTTCCCTTCTCATTCTTTCCTATATATTTTCCCAGCCACAAAATCTCAGATTTGAAGGAGTGTTCGCAAACTTAAATTCTTTTTACCAGTCTTCTTAAACTAATGCTAGAATAAATACTCAATGTCTTCCCTCTCGCCACTTTTTCCAGATCTCCCAGGCACATAGTTCACTCTTTCCAATGTCTAAATTGCTACATAACGCTGACTGAGCTGCTCGTCTCATTGGTCTAATTCAGTTTAATCCCTCGCTGTTCTGCAAAGTTTATAATAGAGATGTGTTTTTATCATCATTCGATACTGATTTCTAGTCTGGTAGAGATGTCGATTTTTGGTCTCATATAAAGTTCCACCTCAAACTTCGCTGTTGCTTGAATGGAGCAACTTCAATTTTCTTGCGATCTTCTTATTGCCCAGTAAGCCAGGACAATTCAAATTAAAAATAATAAGGACTATTTTGTGCTGTAGCGGCGAGTAAAATATTCTCACGTTATACACATACACACACATATATGTGTGTGTGTGTGAGTTTGTGTTTGTATATGTGTGGGATACTTGCGTGCTTCATTATAATTTTATCAATTTCATGTTTAAATTATTTAAAAAATAAATTATGTAAGGGAAGTTATACACATTAATTTTTTTTATTGAGGAAATAGGTGTAAATATTAAAAGACATATCCCTTCAGGTTGTAATTTGATTTGTAATGCTTTAGAGTGATATTGTATTTCTTTTAACTCGAAATTTAAAGGCTGGTGTTATTTGGTTAATGCCGATTCCGAAAGTATACCAACATCATTGCTAGAAATGCACCCACTGATTTCGGAACTAAAGGCAACGCCCTACTATTCGACATCGTCTAGGTGACTATAATTTGAACCATTCTATTAAAATTGTGTAATACTTTTAAATTCTTCATAAAAATAATTTCGTCTGAATATTTGTAATGAAGCATAAATTAGCAACTTTGGATATTTATATTGCGTATAGATAGTGATAGCACAAACTTTAGACAACGTATATATACATATATATACGTAGATATACATATATATAAATATATATATATATATATATATATGTATATATGTGTGTGTATGTATGTATGTATGTATATATATGTATATATATATATGTACATATATATAATATATATATATATATACATATATATATGTATATATATATATATGTATATGTATATATATGTATATGTATGTATATATATATATATATATATATATATATATGTATATATATATATATATATGTATATGTATATACATTTATTTACAGATTTATATATATATATATATATATATATATATATATATATATATATATATATATGACTTTGAAAACACTAAGTTTGGAAATATATAATAGTTCTAGACTTATAGTTCATGCATGTCTTCTTGCATTGTAGTACAATGCTTAACAGAATAGAAATGCTGGAAATACATGAACTGCGTTATGTTTACTTAAAACAGTTTCTCTGATATTTTTTCATATCTCAGCTGAGAAATCTTACAAATTTCTAAAACACAATCAACTTTGTCGGTATCAATATCCGATCACATTTATCAGAATGAAATGCTAGAATTTGCCTTTGAATACTTTCTAAAACCTTAAATCGATAACTGCATTTTTATTTCAAATGAATATTTTCTAAAACGTTTCATAATTTTAGGTTAAATTTGTGCTTTTTTTACTGTATATACTATAACTCCTGGTTAGTCTACTTGAAAAACTTATCGACCAACTTCATTAATTAATACTGGCATAGTTAAGAATTCGAACCTCTATAATTGTTTATCCTGACATTGTACTATTGGTAAAATCCACTTATCCGCCAACAAATTTCCCCGGATAAGACACATCTAAGATTCTGAATATTTTTAGGAGTTTCATACTAAGGTTCTCCTGTAGCCATAGTGCAGTAAAACTTTTCTGTAATGGTACTGGAGAGACCTAAAAAATATCGTTATAGACAGTTTAACATTCTACACAGTTTGAGACCTTGTATCTCTTGGTAAGGTGCATAGTGGGAGCATAATATCTATGTTTAGTTTGCTTGGGTTGGAAGCGCTAAGGTCTACTGTTTTTCACACGAGAGTTAATGAGACCGAAACCTACTGCTTAAAGCTGATTCTGCATGGCTATTCCTGCAGCCGGATTCAAACCCTCGAACTCCGGTTCCGAAAAGTAAAGCAAATATCTAGGATTTATTAAGATATCTAATCCTAAGTAATAATTGCTACTATTTTACCAAATTTAACTTTTTCTATCAACTAGTCATGATCTGAAATTTACACTTGAAAAGTTCCCATTTTATGGTAAATAATTAAATATCAGGTTCGAGGCAGTTACTGAAGATCATCCGTAAGAAACAAATGTTTTTCTTGTTATTCATAATTTGGGAAATAATAGGATAAAACTGTTCCATCAAAATAATCTTCCCTCCCTCCAAAACTCTATGTGAAGGAGTCTAGTATGAAATGTTATTATGTTAAGGAATTTAGGTTGTTAAATACTATAAACTTTTGAAGAATATTTACTGCTATTAAACCAAATTTAGCCAAAATTGTCAATAAATTTTATTTTTTAATTTATGATTGATAGCTGCTAAATAGCTGTAGATACATATTTATTTGAATCTACATGATTTAGATTATAGTTGGGTTACAACACTTGGGTTATAACACTTCTTAAAGAAAAAAAATTGTCACCCCCTGGAAGACCGTACAATGGGCGTAACGGTTGGGTACTGATTTTCGGTACTGAACTTCTTGGGTTCGAATTCCACAGTGGGTATGAATACTCGTAGCTATCCGGAATCAGATTAAAGCCGTAGGTCTTGGTCTCTTTTGCCTTTGTGTAGAAATGTATTAGGACTTCATATCAAACCAAATCAAAATTAAATTCACTTCTTGATGCAAACCTAGATTGATAAATGTTGTGAACTCCTGAATGATATTTACTGAAGATAGCCTCGAATCCAGAAATTCGGAATGGCTCCAAATCTGGACATTTTCCAATCTGTCATTTTTAAAATCAATTATAAATCTTATGATTTTAAATCAGATTTCATTTTATCTACTTGTCGCATTTACCAATTGGATAAATTTAGTATGCTATACATTGAAGTTTTTAAAACGGGATTAGTAGCTCTTGATTTTGAAGCCAAAGCTTTCACACTTTATTCGTTTCAAATCAAAAGTCAAGTTCCAGCTTCCCAAATTAGTTGTAAAAATAGAAGTGGAAAAATGGATGGTTCATCTTAAGAGACATTCAAGCTTGTGTCCTATAGAAGCTAAATAATCGAGAAACTAATGCTATAGTGATTGTAAGTTTGAACCCAAAATGACGTTTTCACATCATCATTCTATCTCTAAGGACTGCAGAGTTAACACAGTGCTTCAAACAAATTTCGAATTTAACAGGTGCCCAAGTTCACGGATTGTGTGGAGAGAGGAGAGTGTTAAAATTATATTGTTACATGATCAAATATTTGCAAAAGGTCTGAAATTCGGAATTGCGAAGTCAGGACAATTCCGGATTTGAGGTTCTTTTATGCTTTATAGATTCCCATTTCGTTGTACAACCTAAATATTTGTATTTCAATTTCTTTACGTGATTAAGAATTTAGTCAGGTAAAACAATTTTTCACTCGCTATGAATTGGAATTAATTTGACGAACCTAGGCTACTAACCTCTTTTCTGTGACTGCCGACTTCAGTTCGCAAATACTCCAATTTTGGAATGCCCGACTTGAGTTCGGGCAAGAGATAAAAAGGTATTTCAGTTCCGTGAAGTCAGAAATCGGTTCGTCCTATGCATAATATTTAATTTTTCCATTTTCCCAATACATAGAGATATTTTTCCGTGAAAAGTTTGTTAGTTTCGCTTCCTTTGTCACTATTTCTCAGATACTGTAAAGAATTTGTGAAATTCACAGGAGTCTGAGGGACGTGGAATTCATGACATTATTATGATAACGAAAGGTATTTTTAATGGACATCCAACCAAGCTCCATCCGGAGGTCAGGAAACACAAAATGCATAAATACCGAAGAAGGTAAATTTGAATGAAAACTTTGGTTAGAATGGCAACATATAGAAAGAGTATTGTAGTCCATGAAACTTCATTGTAGTTTAACTGATACAGACAAGATGGATAGAAACATTATAAGATGCACATCAATTAATGCTTATCTTCAGTTTTAGTGTTGAATAATAGACAATATATCTATCTATGTAATGTATTTTACACTGTATTGGGTTGCGTAGAAAACTGTCACATAACAAATATCCAGCACTGGAAAACTACCACATCATTCAAAAAGTTAAACTTCATAAAAATCTAAAAAATATGAATATTAAGAAAAGGTTTTTTAAAAAATTCCATGTTCTGCTTAAGATAAAACTTTGTATATAGAAAGATACCATCAGCATAGCCATCTAAATCTTGGAAATATTTATTTTAAAATTTAAGCTGCATGCCTACTCATAGGTTTTAAAGAAGTCGATATTTATTTGTTCAATATTTTTTGGATATATTTATAAATTTTCATCTGCAGAATCAGTCCTTTGGCATTTTAAGAGATTGAATATATATTATTAGTGAGACTTTATTAACTAGTATCATCATAATCAACTGCCATCTTAACGTTTGCATTATTTTTAAGTATTTAAATTAGATTTAAAATATTTTTTAAAAAGTTAATGTTTTTGTCATTTCACTTCATTCGTACTTTCTTGTCAATTAAATTTTCAACTTTTTTTTTCTTTGCGAAACTACATGTATTATAATGTTTTTTCTTTTAAATAAAATATTAAAATAGCTATATCTAGTTTCTAATTCTTGTAGATATTCTCATGATTAAAATGATCTCCTCATAAGACTCGGTTCTAGAGCTCTCTAATTATAATACGTTCATCACATTCCCAATCCAAACTTTTCCAGAACTGTTTGTACCAAAACACGAACAAGTGTGAAATACAAAAACGCGCATCGTAATATTTCGCTACTATCAAGGGGAAATTTTATTAATGAAGCAAATATGCATAAATGATGGGCGTACAGACGAAGTTCAGTATTTTTACTGTGACTCCGAGAAAGCTGAGTTAAATATATTCACCGCTGGAGTTGAGACAGTGTTCCATTCATCCCCCAGGCACCTTATGCTCCTCGCGATGAAAAATGCAATGGGCTGTTGGGTAAACATTCATACTCAGTCCACTTCACGCCCAATGCAGGTTTTCAACTTATTAAAGGAGCTTTGAAATAATTATCGGTACTATGGGGAGGGAAAGATGAATCTTAGTTTATTCCTTTCAAAGAAAAATTCTATTTTATCTGGAGACTGAGTGATGTTGCAAATGCATGGTCATTATACAGTTTCAGACCGCATAAAGTATATAATGGAAGACATAAACAACGGGAAGAATAATTGAGTCGAATTTTAACGTACATTGTAATTCATGCTAAGTGGCTAGAGTGTGTTTATTAAGATTTTTGAAATGATGACTTTTGTTAGCATAAAAGGTCTTACCTTTATAAAGGCTAAACTCTCATTGGAAACTGAGAATGATGTTCCAACACTTGCAAGGTAATATTTTTGAACCCGATAAATTTTAGTTATGGAAGATAAATCATTGAAAATAATTGAGAATTTAAAATTACATCATAATATAACAGTATAATGATAGTTGATATTTAATGACTTTTTTGTAATGTATATCACGTACAAATATTAGGCCACAAATATCAATTTGTTTGAATAACATGTGATCCTTGTTACATTAAAGGCCAGTGTATATCCAAAAGTGTAGTAAGTAAGTATAAGAATTTTGGAATATAATGTAAACCTGGAGAGACCTCGAAGTTCTCAATTTTACCATTTTAAAAGAGATTTATAGTAGGATGAAATATTTCACATGAGATATTTTCATGTAATTCGCTTTGAAATACAGTATACTATACCATAAACAGTCGATTTTATTAATATGAAAAGAACAGTACTTTCTGGAGCTAGTAGTGTAAGTTACCAGCCTCATAAAGCTCCTACATAGAAAGCAAAATCTGATAGAGAAAAGTGTATATTACAAGGCATAACATGCAGAAACCTTATATCTGAGGAATTCCATAGCAGTACTGACATTATTATCTGCATGAATCCTGCCACTGTTTTTTACTGGCATATGTATATAAAATTATCATCAATATATTGTGAATTATTAAGAAAATACCACAAAATGGCGATGCTATCAATATACTGTTCAACAAAATGCTAATGGTAAACCTTTGATATACGTCACCAAAAGCTTCAGTTCAGAGAATATTCATAGATGATACGATATATAAAAAAAGAAATTATTGTGATGAATGGGCATATTGTAAGATACATATTAGAGTCTTTGTGATTATTCGATCTACTCATATTCACATTTCTGTGAACTCTATCAATTAAATGCTTATACTATGCTCTTACATAAGAGTAAAATAATTGCCAATATTCATTCCAGCTGATTTTTAACTATTCATTTTACGTTCAAATTTCCTGTTTTTTTTTTAAATAAAGGTTCAGAGGTAATTTTGAAATAAATCTGTGATTTGATTCGTAGTGGTATGGTAAAATAATCAGACCGGGACTCGCTACTCAAAGAGTATTCTGAATACTTCTGACTGCAGTGTGTTTCAATTCCTTGATCTTCGGTATCAAATGACAATGCCTTGCTATTTAACTTGACTTACATTTTACTAAGAAAGTAGGTTATAATACTTTAAGAGTTCGTTTTAATTCCAAGAAGTTTCTCTCCTTATTTCAGGTAAAATATGAATAGATTTTTCGTATGCTTGACGTTTTCAGAAAGAGTTATTAATCCCTGCTCTCATTTATTAAAAGAAAATAAAACCCCCCGATTATTTTGGGAAATGTTATACTTAAAATGTACTGTGAATCATGTACAAAAACGTAATTTATTTAATATGATTCTTCAAATTCAAGTTTGAAATAGCATACTAGGAGCATCAGTAAAAGCTTAAATGGCATGAGGGAGGGGGCATTAGAAATGCATTTACAGTTAGAAAATTTTAAAAAAGAGTCATTGCATTGAAGTGACAAATTTTAAACTTAAATTAGTATTTTAATTTATTATAAATGGCTTTGAAAATTATCGGTATTAAAGAGACACAAACACAATGGTTTATTTGTGTATTCACTTCTTCAACAAATCTGAGACACTAACTATTCAATATTGTGCTACTGATTCTTATCAAGAACTCAATTAAATTCGAGACCACTTGTGTAGTTTAGATGCAATTTTCGTATGCTTGACGTTTTCAGAAAAAGATTTATTAATCCTTGCTCTCATTTATTAAACGAAAATAAAAACTCCGATTATTTGGGGAAATGTTATGCCTAAAATGTACTGTAAATCATGTACAAAATATAATTTAGTTAATATGATTCTTTAAATTTAAATTTAAGTTTAAAATAGCATGCTAGGAGCATCAGTAAAAGCTTAAATGGCATGAGGGAGGGGGCATTAGAAATGCATTTACAGTTAGAAAATTTTGAAAAAGAGTCATTGAATTGAAATGATAAATTTTAAACTTAAATTACTATTTCAATTTATTATAAATGGCTTTGAAAATTATCGGTAGTAAAGAGACACAAACACAATGGTTTATTTGTGTATTCACTTCTTCAACAAATCTGAGACACTAACTATTCAATATTGTGCTACTGATTCTTATCAAGAACTCAATTAAATTCGAGACCACTTGTGTGGTCTGGATGCATAAGAAGTGTCCTGAAGATACAAGTTAATCGAAAAATTATTTCAAACTATTTTTTTTTACTATCTTAGAATTAGGAGCCTCGTGAACGGTTCAGGTAAAAGAGAAGGTAATATCAGGTAAAGTAAACTGTTACATAAACTAAAATCTGAAAGAGATAAACAAGAACAAACATATCTGCATATCACGACACCTTTAAAAGTATGTAAAGAACTTAATATTCTGGTATGATCCATAGACACGTATTTAATAAACAATAAAGAAGTTACTATATAAATAAATGAGAAACTGATATGAATTGATGCACTAACCGTTGGAGATTTAGATTTATACCTAGAAACCAATAACAATATAATTTAAGTGACTATTTACATTTATAATGGGTTATTTAAACAAATATATGTTGATTTTTTTATCAATATTAAACCATCCCATGAGAAATGTTTTCCAACTAAAAGCTACAATTGAAATCCATTTTAAAATTAAATTCAAATTATATATCAATAATACCATTTATTGAAAGAAAAATTATGTTCAGCTATATACTTTGATTAAGGCTTTTATTAAGGTTTACTTTAAGAGATACTTTTACAACAGTTGCCGCAATTTTTTAAATTACTTGTTTACTACTATGTAAGTGTATTTTTTTCTAAGGCTAATGAAGATTTGTTTTAACTAAATTTACTCCCATGGTTCCTAGTTGAGTTCAGTTAATAAAATATGCAGAATTAATTATTAAGTTTCCTTAAGAGGTTTTTTTTTCTTTTGGTAAAAATAAATGGAATCGAACAGTTTTATTAAATCTTTCAGTTATATTTAATTTTGTAATTTGAACCGACATCTTATGATTTTTGAAGTCCCCTCAGAAACTCACTCTTTACATCACCTAAAGTCATGACAAAATGAATATTTATATTTATTATAAAACTTCACATAATGTTCCATAATGTTCCTTTCATAATGTTTAGGCTATCAATTGCATAACTGAGTAAATAGTTGAAGCATAGGAAATGTTTTATAACTGTAAGCTGAAATCACAAAAACATTTTGAAGTAATCTATAAAAAGTTAAATCATAAAACGAATTCAATAAAATAGCAATGATTATAAAAAATTTGATTTAAAAAAGTTTCTTGACTTGAAAAATATGTGATTAATTTACTTATGTTTAAGTGTTTGTGTTTACCAAAACACTTTGTATTGTTCCCTATCTTCTTAAATGATAATGTTACTTAAGAAAGAGAAAATATTTGTCCAAAGAATGCTCAAAACTTGCCAGGATAGATTGCATTTAGAAAAATTAAAATACTAATCTCAACTTTTGTTGAAGGTTTTGGATCTTACCCAGCAGTAATAAGCAGTCAATTATTCATTTCAAATTCTAAGACAGCAGTTACAATACTATTCACCTCTAGTAATACTGGATATTTTTTCCATCAAAATATTACTAAAGGAGTAATTATTCTACAAACTACCAACGAAAGAGAATAGTTCACAAATTTATTCAAATAAAAATAAGATTATTTTCTTATAGGTAATGGCGTATATTTTAGAGGCAAGCAGTGCAATATAGAGTATTTTATAAATAGTGTTAGTATATCAATATTGTTTAATTCAAGTACTATTATAATTTTTTTCATTAAGATATTATTAAAGAAATCATTGTATAGGTTAAGTAATATTTCATACATTTATTTAATTAAATTTAGTTCAATATCCCACATAAAATACAATTATTTAGAAGTATGCAGTGTAATGTACAATATTTTTCCTACAGGGGTAGTGTTGTGATAGCTTCAAAAAATTTTCTGAAAATTTTTAAGAGATTTTGCTTTTCCTTAAAACCATTTTAAAATAATTTTTACTCTATATACTGTCAAGGGGAATAGTCACAAATTTATTCAATTAAAAAAAAAAATGAATAAATTCCCAAAAGGACTGGTAGTTAATTTAGAGGTATGCAGTGTAACGTATAGTATAATTTTGTACACGTGTAGTGGTGCAATATTCATTCAATTGTTTCCAACCTTCATGTCATGATAATTAACTCAAAACATGTCTCGCATGTAAATTTTAGAATGTAAATTCCTATTCCATTTTCTATCTGTATTGCATTACAGTACTTTAATACATAAGTACAACTTACAGTTTATTGTTTCATAAAAATATCACTGTAGAAATAGCCATTCTATGCACTGACAGTGAAAAG
>CM063503.1:88503682-88576182 GCA_032207245.1 Pardosa pseudoannulata | reverse complement strand
ACTGGAGTGGTACTTCCAAACTTTACTTATTCTCGCGAGGTCATTGGGTCGTCTTTGCCAATTGCATACTGATTGATTTTACAATACCGCCGTGCGCTGAGGTATAAGATAACGTGTACATCACGCGTGGGTGGGGGAGGGGAAATTTTAAATTAGGGAAAGCAAATATACCATATGTATTTATACAAGCAGGTATGGATTTGCTTGGAGCTTTAAGGTGTGTTTTATTTGTTATACGAGGACTTAAAAAAAGGGACCTACGTCTTAAAGTCGATTCTGAAAGGTTACGATCGCCCATGATGGCAGTGCCTTTTCTGTCATGTCAGTTGTACATACATGCTTATACGCAACTATGTATATATATATATATATATATATATATATATATATATATATATATATAAATATTATATATATATATAAATATATTATATATATGTATATATAAATATATTATATATATGTATATATATATATATATATATATATATATATATATATATATGTATATATATATGTATATATATATATATATATATATATATATATATATATATATAATATATATATATATATATATATATATATCTGTGTGTGTGTATGTATTCCCTGTAAAATTTGAATATATAATAGAAAGTTGTACCTAAAAATGCCTTCATTTCTTTTTATATAAACAGTGTTTATATTTTAGCATATGTTTATACATGAATACGGGAATATTTTATATCAAAATGCTTACGAATACAGCATTATTTTCTGGTTAAAACTATGTTATAAATATCTTATGGCTGCTCTAACAATAGTTTAAATTTCAACAATAATACAAAAATGCTTCTGTACCTTAGAAGAATGATGTATGAATGCATTTTCGTGAATAATTAAAAACCATAATACAAGAAATATATCATAATGGAACAGAAATAATATATAGATATATTTACCCAGTCTATTGAAATATTGTATTAATACAACCCAAGGATGGGGTTTTTCTTTGTTAGTACCTATGACATCTTTTATTTGTAATGAAAAATATTAAAGTTGCATTTCCTGGTAAATAAGACTTCCAGTTATGAACAAAGCAGAAATATCTCTATAAGTTGTAATATCTAGGTCTATGTACGAAAAAAATGTACAAAAACCGTAACACGCCTTCTTTTATAGCTTTGCGGAGGAGGCTTAAACCAAAATACTGTTTGGTTGGTAAAACCCAGGCATGCCAGTTAAGTAACGGGTGTAACAGGGAAATATATCTGGAATTCATAAATAGGTTTTGAGTTTCCTAATAACCATCATTTCATCGTTAGTTCTCGTAAGTTCTCTGCTAGATGCTTATCTTATTCTCAGATGTAACACACTTACCTTAGCTTTTAAGGTCCACGACCACGAAAAAGACTCCAAAAATATTTCACCTTTCTTTCCCATTGAAACCTCTGACTTAAAGAGGATACTAATCAGAAACTAGAAAAGAAATATTTTATGCTAAAGATTCCGTTTTCAGACATCTGCTTATATAAAGTCACGTCTTCAGATATTACGAGGGAATGTTACTAAGTAAAACCCATGTATTTTTTCTTAGTATTACAAACTTTTACTTGGTAAAAGTGTAAGACACAACTTTCAGCATGTAATGCTACAGAGATCTCGGTTTTGGGTTCTATGCTCCGGTAGTAAGTCATCGTTAAAATGGAGTTTGTTATTACATTGTCAACTGTGGAGGAACAACGAGCAGTGATAAAGTTTCTTTTAGCCAAATGAAATAAAGCTGGAGAATAGAGATAGTGGCCATCTATGGATTAGATTGAGTATACCTTACCAATGTGGGAAATTGGTTTAAACTGTTTAAAGACAATCGCACCTGAAACTGGGCCTTAGGCAATGGTTCTACTCACAGCCGACAGAGCTGTGTAAGATTAGGATTTTCAAACTGATCTAACATTAGGACAAATACCTTAGCATGAATGACACTTTCATAAATTAATAAACTTGTAATACTTTCATTTCCGTCTCATATTATCATTAATTACAATCTCTATAATTGTATTCCAAATTATGTGAGTTATTTTTTGATAACCTTCCGCATTACAAGTGACTTATATAGAGAAACTACTATTTAGTAGTATATAATTTAGATCTTAATTTAAAGACAGAAACTGTCAAATAAGTCACCCATTCTCTTAAGTCAGTGATGAGCAAACTATGGCTCATGCTACAGATGTGGACCACTTAGATGTCCTATCTGCCCATCACAGATTTTAAACAATAATTCAGAAATTTTCAATGAGAATGTTTAACAAAGATCATTTAAGAACTGGCACAATTTTTTCAGATACGAAAAATTCCCGAGAAATTAAAAATATTTCATCTATTTATTTTTGCATATGCAAAATTAGTTTGGAGAATTTTTATTAAAAATTGTTTAAAACTTTTGCAAAGCATAAAAAACGAAGATAATATAACTATACTTCTTTTCTTTTATTTTATAGAAAAGTTAGTTAAAAAAGATAATTTGAATTTATTGATTACGAATTTATATTAAATACAACAGAGGTACTTATATTTGTCCACTATATATTACGTTAGTCTTCAGAAATGTGCAAAAAGTGGAAAATTACATGGAAGAACTTTTATAATTACAGTCTAATTATTATCACAAAATTTTTCTTAATATACTATTCCTTTTAGTAATTATTGAATTTTATAATAAACAATTTTGGACCTCAAAAATATTTTTTTGGACCACTTTTAAAAATCTTTTCCCCTTACTGCATTAGGCCACTGTACACAGGAGGAGGTCTCTTCCCCTAAATAGGCTTTGTATGCTATAGATGTTATAGTGGAATTGCACGAATTTGAATGGAGGTTCATTGAACAGTTATGGGATGTTTGCTTCATAAGCTATCCATTAAGACAACCAAATTTTAAATAAAAAAGGATATATTGCACTGATTAATGAATTTCGTTTGCACCCAAAAGAAAAAAAGGGGTAAAGAAAGACTTACGTAAAAATAAAGCACAATTAATAAGTAAAAGACAGGAGATTTTATGGAAGATTTGACCATTTTTGCATTTCAGTTTCTGTCAGGCTTTATAGCATGTCTCCTTTGTTCATTACTTAATGACATAATCCTTCAGTTGTCAAAACCATCTCATAAATAGGACCATGTGTTAGCCATTGAAACACATCTAAAACTGCATAAGTCATTTTTCGCACAATTGTGATCATCATTACATTATCCTTTCTCATCTTATAGAAGACACACACACACGTATACATACTAATTCGCTTAAAGACGAATGCACAAATGTAAAATAACTTATGTTTTGAGGACACTAATAAGCATACATTTAAGTGGATACTTTGGATAAGAAACTTAAGTAAACGTAGTAGTGGCTTTAAAACATATGTTAGCATTTTTTTTTAATTTAGCTAGATTAAGTAAGCGAATGCTGATTCATACATAACATATGTGTGCATATAAAAGTAACTGTACTCTTATATAATTAAATAAATGAATATATATATATATATATATATATATATGTATGTGTATATATATATATGTATGTGTATATATATATATATATATATATATATATATATATATATATATATATATATATATATATATATATATATATATATATATATATATATATATATATATATGTATGTATATATATATATATATATATATATATATATATATATATATATATATATATATATATGTATGTATATTTGTTTATGTATCTAGGCTTATAATTAAATTGCTGTAAATTCCAAATAAAATTATTTTAGCAGCTATTGTATCATAAAATGCTTTATCATCTTAGATATAACTGCTTATTTCAAAGACGAACATGCCTATAAAAGACTTACTTTCAAAAATGAATCAGTAAATTGTAAGTCAATAGAAGGAGAAATCGTTTAAGTCTGATTTTAAGAAGCTTCTTTTTTCCCATTGTTTATCCTTCTTGCAAAAGTATCAAGGAACTGTGGTCTGAAGCCCAGTTCCTAACCGAAGAAGATAAAGAAATTGTTTTATTCTAATCCCTCTCCTTTTCAAACGAAGTGGATTCTTTAACAGGTTCAGGTAAATGTTATTTGCTCCAAACAAATCAGAATCTTTCAATTAATTGTGTTTAAACCAAGCAAGCTTTTTAAAAGGATTCCCAACTTTAAAAGTCCCTGAAGACTATTTAGAGTAAAGAGATATAACAGAAATCAGGCTATAAAGTACTTCATTTAAAGGAGTGGGGTAAACTTTGTATAAATATAGTTCTTAAAATTTTGATAGTATCTATTATAAGATATCATCGATTTTATATCATAATTCGAGTTGAGACAGCCATTTTTTGTAATTTTTGTAAACTTTATATGATTGAAATTTATATGATTAACTATATACAATCTTATTTCATTGTATAGTTGTCACAGTACGTTTTACCATTACCCTGGTATATTCCCATATATTTACCATCATACATGATCCTATGAATAGGCACTTGTAAATATACCTGTTTTCTTATACTTGCTTGCAAATTAATATTCATTGTTTTTCCTATTAACTTTTGATATGATTTCTTAGGAATACTTGATATCATTGCAGACGGGGCTTATCACGGCCGGTCAAAATATTTGGGATGGCAAGCAAATTATAAAGGGTTTCATTTTGGCTCAAATTTGTAGAATACTATCTTTAGTAGGAAAATAATCTACAAATCGATTTTAAATTATAATTCTTTGTTTCTTAGATGCCTGAAATATATTTTTATTAGATTAAATAAAATGCCGACGAATGCAGATAAAATGTGTTATACAAAGTATGTAATTTTAAAAAAAGATTGCACTGCTTTGCAATTTCTGGTAACAAGTATATAGAGAAACAAATAAATTTATTTCTTTGGCAGGAATTTCCCCATCCTACTGGTAAAGAAAAAGTGATTCTACTGTTTTACTTACCCTAATACAGCGTTAAGGGTAGAAATGGCGTACAAAACTTGTGGGAATATTTAGTTTACGGAATAAGATAAGCATAATATAAGAACAAATACAAACAGAGAATAAGGTTAAATACAATCGGAACAATGGTAGAGAGAGCAATAAGGTAAAATTTTTAGATGAGTAAAATAAATATATTTTTTTGTGTTTATACACTTTCTTTCAAAAAGTGTGCATCTGGTGATAAAGTTTTATAAAAATTTCTATCGTGCTGGAAAAAAGGACTGCATTTTACTTTTTGTTTGAGGTGACAAACTGCTAAAGCCAGCTTTCATTGGACCTTTACCTTAAAAATTTCAACTATCATCTTATTATAGATATACCCTTTCCTACATGTTAGTCATAAAAACAAACCAAATATTAATTATTTGTTGTGCAGCATTTATTAAAATTTATTATCTATTGAGGAGTTAGTTTAATTGATTTATTTTGTTACTTTTGAAAAATAAAAATTTACACATTTTCACTATCCCCGGTTATTGTATACGTCTTATTAAGATGTAAATATTTTTGATAGCTTTTAATTTTCCTACTAACTCTACACGTTGAGATGTAGTAAATTACCATAAAATGTTTCCCTCTTAATTGTCTATAAAAATAATTATGAGTTGACTAACATCTTGTTTAAATATTTGTATTAGGACAACATAACCAAAAATAAAATGTATA
The DNA here is from genome assembly GCA_032207245.1 of Pardosa pseudoannulata. NCBI lineage: Eukaryota > Metazoa > Arthropoda > Arachnida > Araneae > Lycosidae > Pardosa > Pardosa pseudoannulata. The sequence continues at coordinate 88,570,511 of CM063503.1, read as the reverse complement.
TACAAGTGCAAAATATTAAATGTTAAGATCCTATTTGTTTTGCGGATGCCTAAGAGTAGCTCTGGTAAAAGAATGAAAAGTATTGCAAATTATCAATATATCAATATACTTTTTAAATTTAAGTTGATAACTATATATTTTCAAGTTTTTAAGCTCACCCAAGCATTATGACTTAATTCCTTTGAGTAGTTTTCATATAAAAGTTTTCTTACCCTGCAACAAATAGATAATAACTTTAGAAGTTATGAAAAATTTTAGTAGACGGCAGCATTATTTGTTAGACAATATTCTTTCTAATTAATTTATAGCTTGTTTTCGTGTAATATCAACGATTTTAAATTTAAAAATTAATCATGTCAATAAAATATTTAACATTGGGGATAGTATTCTATGAAAAAGTTTTAAATTTCTGAAGTGCTAGCGTCATACTTTCAAGCTCTATTTATCCTTTTTGATGTTTTTCCTTTATAAAAAAATAAAATATTTACATCTTCCCTCTTATCTAATAACAAAAAGAAATTAAATACAAGATTCGCCATGTTTACTGGTACATAGATAACTAAAACAAGTCCTACATTTCAGCTCCTACAAATAATTTTATTTACAAAATTTTAGCGAGTAGCTTAATTTAACAAATTGTCAATTCGAAAAACATATAAAGAACCAAATTTTGGTTTCTCATACCCTTTGCTCATATGAACGATATGTTTTGATTGAAATACTGGGAACTACTTTTTTGCAATATGGGGATTAATTAGGGCGAGACACACTGCTTAAAGTCGAGACTAAACAGCTGCAAACGCCCCCTAAAAAAGCGATGTTCAAACCCGTGGAATCCGGTATCGAAAGGCAGCTCCGTACCATTCGACTTGCTTTGGGAAAAAAAAGTAAAAAAGTAGTCAAAAACTTTTAAATTCTATCAAAATCATCTATCTATCTATCAGGTAAAGTTTTGTGAATAGTCATACATAACTGTGAAATGTAAACCAAAAATGTAAATTATTTTTTCTATATTATATCAATGAATTTACAAACAAATGAAACTAATTCTAAAAAGGATATACCCATTGGGGTTAAACTTGTGCATAAGAACTTTTCCGATATTAATAAAAGTTACAAAAACCCGTTTGTAAAAAAGCAGCATATGAGGGACTATCAAGATGGACTGAGGATTTTTTTTTTTCAGCATAAGATCAGGTCATATAAATTTATAACAGAAACGAATATTTTAGAAATAGCTATATGTGAGAAGAAAGAAATTTCAGACTGAATTTCATTTTGTATACATCTATGCACAGCTTATACATTCTTTTCTTCTTTAAATTCCAGTGAACATATAAACTTTGAAAAATCTATTAATAAAATATAGCAAAAAAAAAAAACAGTTCGTTAAGAAAATAGTACACGAAGGACTATCTATGTGAATAGAGGGTTTTCTTCCATAGAATATCGCTATATATACATATTCTATAGTTAAAGATTTTAGGTATATCCACAGGTTAGAAGATAGAAATTTAAAACATGATTATATTTGTATAATCTATACATAATTCACATTGTCTTTTCTTGTTTAAATTTTACCTAAAGATGGCTGAGCTTAAGAAAATAAATTTTGAATTTATATTTAATCTATGAATAAAACCGAACAAAAATACAAACCAAGTAAACTATGTGTTTTGTAAAAGAGGATTCAAAGAAAATTTATCAAAAGTGACTGGCATTAAAATAATTTTATAAAGTATAAAACAGGAATGGTAAGGAATTTTAGTACATTTTTCATGCTCTGAACATTAAAATTTATATATGTTTTTAACATTATTTAATGATTCTATTTAAATGATTCCCAATTCAGCTCTCTAATTTCATAGGAAAACTAAATGCAAATGTTGTACCATAAATTAGAAATAAATAAAAAAATATATTTTAAACTACTACATCCGTATTCGAAGATGCATTGGATTTTTTAATTGTTTCTCTGCTTTTTCAATAAAAAATATATTAAAAACACTTAATGAAGACTGTCCAAGCAGTAATGTTTATTAATGCAACATTGTAAAAAAATATTGGGGAATAAAGAGCGACGGTGTTTAAAGTTTACTAACAACAGGGTAAAAAAGTTATCCAAAAATATTTTACCTTTCATGAAATGATTGTAAATATTGAACAGAAGTTTCTAGCGATCGAAATTCAGAGACATAATATTGATGCCAAACTTTTTATTTGTAAAAATGTTATCACTTTTTTTTTGTTTAATGTATAGTACAATGCAAGTCATTTCTTACTAAATCTAGGACTCGTGGATGCAAAAAATGCAAAAGAGTTGATTTATGAACATTTTATGTTTTTATCAAATTAATGCTCTGCTAAAATTAGTAGATGAGGAAGTAATCATTTTGTTGATGGGGAGCAACTTTAAGCAATTTTTTAAAATCTTTTAAATGGTTTTCTTATTTAATTATTTGTGGCAAGACTAATTTGTATATACTTAAATCTAATGATTTAAATTTTTGAATACTATTGTTTAAAATTAATTAAATTAAAGCATTTGATTAGTAAAAGCACAAGAAATTGCAAGAAAATTTCTTTAATTATTATTTATATGCTATAGAAGTATTGTAAGCAGTATCAACTGTTTGCATTAATTCTTTAATTTCAAACTAACAAATCGTGATATAGAGATATAAGAAATAGTAGTATTGCATATAAAATATGAGAGATAAATTTTCATTTCTACGTTTTAATTTTTTAATTAAATTTACATGAGTGAAATAATGTGTTCTGAGATTTTTCAGTTCGGGTTTGTTTGATAAAAATGGTTAAGTCGCTTCATTAACTTGTAAAGCAATTACTCCTGTGCTAAACTATTGTTTCCCTTTAAAATGAATAGAACAGTTGTTAATCAGAAAACATCCCACTTGAGAAGAAAATATAATTTTTTGTTGCATGTTTATAACAGAAAAAATACAATAAATAACATATACTGAATAAAAACATACTACAATAAACTGGTACAGTTTTCATGTAGATCAAACAACTTGAAGAGGCTAAAGGAGATGTAGAAAAGATAAATTAAATTGAACTACTCGATACCATATCAGTATTCCTCATTTATATTAATTCAGGTTAAATTATTTCCTCGGGGATTCCCCCAAAACACAACATATTTTTGTTCTACTTTTCTGACGTAAGTGCATTTATTAAAAATAAATGCTGTAAACAATCATAATATAACCTAATAAACTGGCACAACTTTTTTCTTGTAGATCAAACATTTTGACGAGACTAAAGGAGATGGAGAAAAGATGGACTGAATTACTCGATGCCAGATCAGTATTCCTCATTTATATTAATTTAAGTGATATTAATTCCCCCTGAATTCTATAAAATCACCCCACATTTTTGTTCCACTTTTTTAACATGTATTTATTGAAAATAAATGCTGTAAAAAATCATAATAAATCCTAGTAGAAGGATTTGAAGGAATAAACTCATTTATAGTTATATTTTAAGTTATATTTAAGATAAATCATTATGCTATATTATATTTCACTTTGAAAGGAATATAAATGCTATTAAACCATTACGGTGACAACCCACCTCCCACACATGGAAAAAACATAAAACATTTTTGTTACATGTCTATAAAATAGAATAATATATTTATGAATAACGTATATCGTATGTATAAAGGCAAGCTGCAACAGAATGTACTGAATGCATTGGTTTTATTAAATATTATGTAAAAAATTTCTTTATAAATCAATTTAAAGAGTCCGAGTGAAACTGAGAAAAAAAAGTTGAACTGGATAATTCGATGCTTAATCAGTTTTCGTCACTTGTATTACTGGAAGTGAAAAATTGCATCCTGGTTTTCCGAAACCACAATTTTTATGTCACACTTTTGTAACGTGTATTTATTAAGAATAAATAATGTATATAAATGTAATAAATCCAAGTAGAAAAGAATGTAAAGAAATAAAGAGATTTTATTAGGTTCTTTAAGATGCATTATTAAATATTAGCGAACCTGTGCAAGAATTATTACATGTAGAAAAACTACCTCAAATTTCCCTGACTTTCAGATGATGGATAAAAGATATTTTCGAAATATATTTATTAGTATGATATATTCTATAAACTTAAGTTTTATTTTATTTAGAGACTATCAAATAAAGTACAAAAGATAATTGCTATCCAGAAAAATATATCTCTCACCAAAAATAGTTTAAATTTCGGAAATTTTCTCTTTTTTAACATACCGTTACATTTATAGACTTAAATAGGAATTTAATACTGCTTCAGAAAATTCTTATTTTTATCGAGTCATTTGTTAAAGTTGTTTTCCAAGGAGACTTAAAAAGAGTTATTTTCTGTACTATAGGGAATAATATATATGATTATTTGTATTTTCTTCATTTAACATTCAAAATTTTTCTGTTACTGAGTTTGGCTATTTTAGTTACTTAAACTTGCTTATATCTCGAACTTTGGCTATTAACTCAAAGCAGAAAATTGAGATACTAGTCATAGCAATTATTGAGAATCTTTTTGAGAAGTAGGTGAAATTTTGAGGTTATTTTTTAACACTAGTTGGAGGGGAGGTCACTATGTCAGTGGTGTCAATTGAAAAAAAGTGGAAAGGAGGATGTGGTGAAAAAGGGAACTAAAATTTTGATAGCAACGAAAATTTTAAAATTTCAACTTAAAGGGGACTAACTACCAAGTAATTACAATTCTTCCAGTGTTCAACGAAAACAATAAAGTTCTCTCAGGGAATGAAATTATTGCAAATTTAAGATTTGTTCTCTAAAATAATCCAAATGATTTGTCGTACACTTCTTCAAAGTTTTGTCCCAATAGTTCTTACATGCATAAAATGTATAAGCAATATAAAAATATTTTCCGTCAATCAAATTATAAAAATTATTGCTAAATTGAGTATATACTTAAAATTAAGCTACAATTTGGAAAAAAAAATTTATTTTGCAATAATTTTTTAAATATTAGTTTAATTTTAAAGACCTTTCAAAATAATAGGATGTCCAGTTCTGAATGGAAATTCTGGTTTGAAATATTTTTAAATAATATAAACAATTTCTTTTAAAATTTTATTCCTTATTTTTGTACTATTTAATTTCAAACATTAATTTCCTTCAAAATAGGTCATACAGTTGTATAAAGGTTTTAAATCTATGACCTATTTTGAATTCAAATTTAATTTAAAATAACGTAGAAAAATAATTAAATTCTATTCCTCATTTCAACACGATCTAATTTCGAACATTAGTTTTATTAAAAAAAAAAAAAAAAAAAAAAAAAAACATATAGGATAATAGCTTAGCTGGTTCTGTATCAAAATTTCAGTTTGAAATTTTACTTAAAACAATATAAAAATCTTTTAAATCTTAACAATTCCTTTTTAAATTTTATTCCGTATTTCAATAGATCTAATTTCGAACATTAGTTTTATTTTTAAAAAACCTATAGGATAATAGCATCACTGGTTCTGTGTTAAAATTTCAGTTTGAAATTTTATTTAAAATAATATAAAAATCTTTTAAATCGGAACAATTCCTTTTTAAATTTTATTCCGTATTTCAATAGATCTAATTTCGAACATTAGTTTTATTTTTAAAAAACCTATAGGATAATAGCATCACTGGTTCTGTGTTAAAATTTCAGTTTGAAATTTTATTTAAAATAATATAAAAATCTTTTAAATCGGAACAATTCCTTTTTAAATTTTTATTCCGTATTTCAACAGATCTAATTTCGAACATTAGTTTTACTTTAAAAAAACCTATAGGATAATAGCTTAACTGGTTCTGAGTCAAAATTTAAGTTTGAAATTTTATTTAAAAAAATATAAAAATCTTTTAAATAGGAAAAATTCTTTTAAAGTTTTATTCCGTATTTCAATAGATCTAATTTCGAACAGTTTTATTTAAAAAAAGACCTATAGGGTAATAGCTTAATTGGTTCTGTGTCAAAATTTCAGTTTAAAATTTTATTTAAAACACTATAAAAATCTTTTAAACTGGAACAATTCCTTTTTTAAATTTTATTCCGTATTTCAATAGATCTAATTTGAAGCATTAGTTTCATTTGAAAGCCCTTTTAGAATGATAGCCTGATCGGTTCTGAATGCAAATTTCAGTATGGAAAGCACCCCTTTCACAAATTTAGTAGCCCGAACATTTTCCCAATTAGTCTGACCCTTCGCCCTGTTTTGAAGCAGTAAAGAACGCAACGGTAATTGACTACTTTGCGGTATTCATTGAGCACAATTCGCGCCCAAAATCAATTTAATTCAACCGCTTCATTTTAAATGCATGTTCCAGTTTATTTAAGTTAGACTGCAGCACAAATATTAAGAGTTCACTTTAATGAGCGATTGCCGAATAATGACTGCCGCTTCATCTAATCAATGCAGGGATTTAAAATTTTTAAATACGGATTTTAAAAACGCTTTTATTTTAAAGATTTTTGAATTTCAAAATTTCTTTAAATGTACCACGAGGAAATGCTAGGTATGTATAAATTAAATTGTGTATTATTTGCAAAGGTTTTTTTTCATTTTAATTGATGATAGAAATTAATTTAACAGTGCAGTCATATCACTACATAAATGATTGCTTTTAAATGAAATTATAATCTACTTTTTATAAATATGTCATGATTTTATGCTGCCATATTCCTTTCGAGTAAACGAAAATCAGATAAATATTAAGTCAAACGTACCAGACAAATATTAAGATCTTTAATTGGTAATAGAAATTAATTTAACAATGCAGTCATATTACTACAGAAAAAATGGCTTTTAAATGAAATTATAATCTACTTTTTATAAATATGTCATGATTTTATGCTGCCATATTCCTTTCGGGTAAACGAAAATCAGAAGAATATTAAGCCAAACGTACTAGACAAATATTAATATCTGTAATTGGTGATAAAATTAATTTAACAATGCAGTCATATCATCACAGAAAACAGTATTTTTTAATGAAATTATATTCTACTTTTTTATAAATATGTCATGATTTTATGCTATCACATTCCTTTCGAGTAAACAAAAATCAGAAGAATATTAAGTCAAACGTACCAGACAAATATTAAGATTTTTAATTGGTGATAGAAATTAATTTAACAATGCAGTCATATTACTACAGAAAAAATTGCTTTTAAATGAAATTATAATCTACTTTTGATAAATATGTCATGATTTTATGCTGCTATATTCCTTCCTAGTAAAGGAAAATCAGATGACTATGAAGTCAAGCGTACAAGACAAATATTAAGATCGTACTTTGAACAGTGATTGCCTAATAATGACTTTCTCTTCATTCAAACAGTGTAGGGATTTTAAACTTTTATATAGGTTTAAACACTTGGTTTTAAATACTCTTGAATTTTAGAACATCTTAAATTTCACCATAAAAGTGCGAGGGATTAATAATTGTGTGTTTATCTAAAATGTGTCATTCATTTTAATTGGTGGTAAAAATTAATTTAGCAAAAGAAAAAAATAATGTGATCTGCTTCTACTATTCATAGAAGAGGAAATGTTATTCTTAGGAATAAAATTAAAACCAACACAAACAAAATAGGAGTCACGAAATAAGTGAAAGCCAACTAAAATAAAGCAAATAACAAAAATGTCTCATTAAAATATTTTCTTTAATGCCCATAATTTTTCTTTACAATTAATTTAAATTCATTGATGTTAAATTCATTGATGTTACTTATAGTTAAATTCATTGATGGTTAATTGGTGATAGAAATAAATTTTCCAATGCAGTCACATTACCACAGAAAAAAAAAACTTTGGGACTGAAGGGCATAATCTATATTTCATAACTTTTATGCTGTCATATTCCTTTCCAAGTAAAAGAAAATCAGATGAATATAAAGTCAAACATATCAGATAAATATGAGTTCATTCTAATGAGCGATTGCCAAAGAAAAACTACAGCTGCGTCAATCAATGCAGGGATTTTCATTTTTAAATAAGAAAGAAGCAATTTTGATTTAGAGATTATTGAACTTTTAAAATTTTTTAATTTTATCTTAAGGACATATTTTGTAATTGGTGGACAATTTTAAAACGAGTAACAGTGGAAAGCCCTAACATACTGTTCCAATTAGTATTTTGTACATTTCTTATTCTAATCCACTTCCAAGCATACAATTTCTTTTATCAAGAGTTTGCTGTACAGCCAAAGATAAAAATAAAGAAATAGAAAAGCTTAACGTAAGACAAAAGTGAGTTAAGATCTCAATGGACTTTCATGAATAGAAATATTTAAAAGAATACACACATATTTTTAACTTTCAAATATAAAAGAGAACAAATTTACAATATATTTCCAATTTATTTAATTGCCTCTTTTCCTTCTAATCGTGGGAAACAAACTATATTTAATAATATCCCTGCACTTAACTGTATATTAAAATATTTGTTAAGTTTGATGCTTCACTAAATTTGTTCCTTTTGAATACTCTTGTTAAATAAATGCTATTTTTTTATAAGATGATAACCTAAATGTAAATTATACACATTTTTACAAGGAGATGGTGGGCCGTAACCTGGCCTTTGACTAAACGTTGCTACCCAATGAGTAAAGATGTTTTTGTTACGATATCCTCTAACACAGATAAAGATGTATATTTAACTACTATTGAATTACGTGTTAATTCAATTTCAAAGTAATATAATAACTAATTTCTTTAAAACAATTTTTCCATAATGAAATGTATTAGTTGGCTCTGAGTGCTATGGTTAACTTTATTTTTCTACAGAAAATTTAACATTAGATTTACCATCAACTTTAATATACATTGGATTGCAATTCCAAAACCAGTCATTTTGTCTGGTTTCATAAATCTAGTGTTAAAGCCACGCAAAATTTGACAGATGGTCAAAATCGACCTAAACTAATATAGGGATATATTTAAACGCTATTTGAAGCATACTAGGGGGACATATCAATCAAAAATGCTTTTATTTAATATTTTTAAGAGGCAAACGGTAGATTTTTGAAAGTAAGTAGATATTTAATAGACAAAGGTGTTTTCAATATTTAGATGTATGAACATTAAACCACTAATAAATAAATGTAAGAAACTTTAAAAGGTTTCTATAATGTATAAAAAAGTTTATTAAGCAGAAATGTATTCTTATGTTTGTTTATGTAATCCCTCTCATAAGGAGCAAAATTATAAACAACTCATAAAAAATATATATTAAATCTTTTCTTCTTTCATTGCTTTATGGTATTAATGGTTTAATAATAATAGTAATTAATAGTATAATGGTTTAAATATAACGGATTTTATGGACTTTTGCAAGATAATCAAACTTGGTTTTTCTACTTCTATAATTTTAATGCCATGGGATAGTGACTTCTGAGCAAGGAAAACAAATCTTATATATCTAATTTGATTTTAAGGATTTAGATTATAAATAATATTTTAACATTCTGCATTGTATTTTTGCTAATCAGTTAAACTTTTCATCTGGGAATGAATATATATATATATATATATATATATATTTCTTAGAATAAAAATAATTTATATCATTTTTAAAACTTTTGTTAAAACATTTTCTAACGTTTTGTTTGTTAAAGAGGAGTCCATTTATATATAAAGAGCTTTAGCGATAGATTTCCCATAAGGTAGTTTCCATAAAGTATCCTACTTCGCCTCAAATCTCAAAATTAATTCTTACAATTATGATTTATGTATACAGCAATCCTTATAGGGGGTTACAAGCGTTACCATATTCTCCTCTTCACTATGCCATTGTGTATACACACACACACACACACACACATATATATATATATATATATATATATATATATATATATATATATATATATATATATATATATATATATATATATATATATATATATATATATATATATATATATATGTGTGTGTGTGTGTGTGTGTGTGTGTGTGTGAGCAATGGATAAAAATTCATTATTAATCTCCCTGAATACATGTTTCTAACACTTTATGTCAAGTATATCTTCATACATATCTCAATCTTTCATCATTTCATTTTACATTTCAACCTGCATTTTTCAGTAATTTCAACCTGTTCCAGCCTCGATTAATTTACATGCGTTCCAATATTTTAATCTTCTAGCGTTGTTTTACTTCCTTATCTTAAAATTATTCATATGTTCCTGTAAAATTTTAAATAAAAATTATAAGGTACTTCTTATGATATATCTTACGGTTATTTATTATTTCAACCTAAAGGTCACATTCAAGTAATCAAGAAAGAACAAACTGACTCCAGTTGTTGGAACATAAATTTAATGTAAATTTATTGATGTCGAATTGTTTTCGAGCTCAATTTTTTTCTGTTTTCTTTCCGTAACACAAAGTAATCTAATCATGAGTCTTTTAAATTCTTAGATCGAACTCGAATTATTTTGATGAAAATTTCCTTTCCCCGACGTGGTCGAAATTGTTTCATGAAATTCCTCAATAAAGACCCGCTCTGTTGACACCACCAGAAGAAAATAACGAAAAAAAAATACCCAAGAACGCTTGATTAAGGATAAGTTTCTTATATTTCTTCACCCAAACACTTTTTTTAATCAGATTTTTTAATATTCGCCATCTTCTCCTCTTTTTTTAATAAAAATATTTTTTCTTTCTCTTCCTTGTCGATTTTCTTGTTTAAGAAGATCTCCTTTTCATCGCTGTTTCGATGTTCAGCTAAGGGAGGGGGGCTTATTGTTTTCTAGGGAAAAAGGGGGAAGATTTTTATTAACACGGGACATCACGTGGTTTCGCTGTTGTTTCGAAATTAACAGAGCGAAGCACCCGCGGATTTTCGGTTCGAGGAGACCTATTTTTGTTCTCTAGTTTTGAAAAAAAAAGTTTTTAAAAAAAAAAATCCTCTTTAGTGAAGGAAAGGATATATCTGGCGGAACTTTGTCAAAAATATGCGCTTCGCTAAAATTAATAAAAGACTGCGACTAGCAGATTGCATCTCAGCTTGATATACGTCTTGCCTGCAGTGTAAAAATGAGCAAAAATTCATTTTATTTTAAAACCGGCAGACCATATTAAAAAAGTGCAGATAAAAGTGAGTTCTTTTTTTAATCTCATGATGTCTTCACAGAATCTAAACAGCAAGAATTGTTGTTGTATGTTTATTTAATAGTCAAAGGGAAAACTTTGGTGAAAAAATTTTTCATTTTGGTGGAAAGTGAAAATGACAAAAATTCTGATAAATCTGTGAATGGAATTTCTGTAAAAGGACTTTCACTTAAATTTCTCTCTCAGTTTGTTTATGATGCCTCGGAAACTTTTGTCATTTATTTAAATGGGAGTAAGTAATTTTCCATTTCTGAGGTCTAACAGTCTTGTTATTATGTTTTGACAAAGATATGTATAAATATATTTAAGCGATTTGATTTAGTTACGACATCAGATTGAAGACAATTTTGAGAATTTGAATGGTTCAGCATTGGTATAAAAGTAAGTGTCATATATACATTCTGGGTTTTAATATTATTCAAACATATAATGTTTTCAAGAGAGTTAGTATCTATGTTTATCTACGGAAAACTTTTCAAAGGTGATTTGAGGTTTATTAAATATATGTAAGAATTAAAACTACTAAAAAACTATTAATTTAGAACAGGGCTATTCTAGACTTTATATTCTTACCGGATAAAACCCCCTCTTCTTCAAAAAATGGAACACACAAAAGTAATAAACAATAAATAAAACAAAATTAAATAATGTGAATTACTAAAACATTTCTAAAATTTATAATTGTTTATTATATACAGTTGTCCAAAAAAAAAAAGTAAACTATCCTATTTACAAATCTTTTAAAAATAGCGGTTTGACTTGGCTCTTAAAAAACTGGGGCCCTTGATATTTGTCTCATTTGTCTATGTAATGCTATGGTCCTGAGTCAGAGAGGAGAAGTCTTATTAAATTATTAAAAGAGATTCTGAAAACTTTTGGAAATTTTACTGGATTTTGCTGGATTTGTATAAAACTTTTTAGAGGAAAAAGTGGAAGAAAGGCTCTACTTGGAAATAATAAATAGTGTTACTCTTAAGAATTCAATGCACTACAGATATTTAAAAACATTTACAAAATACATTATGTTTTTCAACATTATATTTTATAAGTAAGCTTGGTTTAAAAAGTTCATAGAGTTATTCCTTTAAGAATAAGTATATATAATTACGGCTATGAACACATTAATGTGTTTTACTTATCATTATGAAAGGTAATCTACTTAAATCCTCACGTTTTAAGCATTTTCAATTTGCTGGAAACATAATTTTTTTTATATTTCCCAGTACTGAATTAATGGGAAAAAACCTCAGATACAACCCGAAATACAAAGAATTGTAATCTTTATATTTTGTTTCCAAAATGGGAATTAAAATATTTTATTAAGTACTTGATCTTTTGAGTTTTATGAAAGCAATATTTTATCAGACAATATCATATATAATAAGTTTTTAAATCATACGAAATGTGCGAGGGACACATTAGACATGTCATTGCTCATAAAATAGCATATGTTTATATGTTCAACTTTTGAAGACAGATAATTATATTAAGCTTTACATTTTTCAAAATTATACTAAAATAATCCCCCTTTAAAAAGAGTTAAAATTAAAATATGAAAAATGGTTATGTAATTCTCCTATCCACCTAGATGTTATTAGTGCTAAACCTTTCTATTTTCTTCAGTAGGTAATCTAGAATATATAAATGTAAAATATTAAAAAAACAAACAAACAATAAATTTAATTTCAAGTATGTTTTAAAATTATATATCAGTATTTTAAATCACAAATGAAAGTTTTAATTGTGAGGAATAACTATTATAAAATTTTATAACTTTTTGCTACAGTGTTATGGACAATATGGCTGTGTAATCTTGCAATACTGGAATAATGTATGATTAAGCTTTATTGTTCCTTTACTAAGCAAAGTATTTTTTGCTTTTATTTAAAGACGGATTGAATAAACTAGCAATAAATGGCAGTGCGATTAGTGGTTTGAATATCTACAGATATAATATCTTTCCCCTCTTTTTCACGAATAAAGTCAAGCCTTTGTATCACAGTGCTGCATGTCAGCGACATACTGAAAAGCAAATGTGATTCCTTCAGTCAGCATTAATAGATGGTTTTATTGATTTTCGCTACCCTACAACACTGTAATCAATGCAATTTTTTCGTGGAATTTATAATAAATGACAATACTAAGTTTATATTTCATACCAAGTTTCATTTATCTCTTGATTAGTTTCATAAAACTATTTATTAAATATAAACGTTACAGATATATAGATTCAAATTAATTACAGAAAGAAAATTAGTGCAAGAAAATTTATATTAGTGGTAAAAATTTTTGCCATTAAATTTCTAATTTTAGTATTGAAAACTTTTACAAAATTTTTAGGTACTTGATATAATACATTTTAACATCTGAGTAAATATTTTGCAAATCAGAGAAGTTGAAATACGAAAATTTAAGTGGTGTGAGAATATATTAACATTGAAAACTGTGCAATTTTAGTGAAATGATTATGTGCTCATATTTCATTTCAGAATGTAGATAGAACTAAATATTTTATATTCTAGTAAATACACATGTTACATCTTATACTTATTAATACCTGAGTCCTTTCTGCCGAATCTATAATGATGAATATCAAAAATACAAGTTATTATGGACTGCATAGAGTCAAAGAAATATAAAATTTAAGCAACTTTGATTACCAGAGCATGTACTGATTAGTGATCTGTGTCATTTTAATCATCCTATGATGCTAACTGAAAACACAATAAAACTGTATAATAACAAATTTGTTTGGTATAACATGTAAACAAGTTATAGTAAAGTGGAGCTCTATAACAGTTAAAGCTATTTATCATGAATTCAGTAGTTGTTCAATGCTTGTAAATTTAGTGGCAAGGTCGGAAAATCATAAAATGTCAAACTGAGTTACAAAATTATATATAACAGCAGATCTCAAAATTGAGGTATCAGAATTACAATCTAACTAAAAAAATTGTTCTGAGTAGGCTAGGCATAAATAGGTTAATCCATTTTTAGATTAAAATTTAATTTAACAGAAGTTAATGATTCAGATGTACTATTCCTATTTTACAAATACTTCAAGTCTGTTCCTTAGATTTTGAACAGAAGTGTGCAAGCCAAGATTTTAGGGCTGATACATTATGAGTTGAAATATATTAATTAATGTAGAAAAACCCATCCAACCAAATAGGATATCTTTACAACTTGCTACCATTACTTTGTAACTGTCTAAAATTCTAGCATTGTTCCTATGGAAATGTAAATTTATTTGCGAGACTCAAAAAATCATAAAATGCTGATTGTGAAGACGAAATTAAAAACAATAGAAAAATATCTCAATTTTTACATCTTGTTTAGAGAACTACCATTTAGTTTTTCTGAAAAAAACCTCGTTTCGAAAAACATGTAAAAATTATTTTTAGCTGTCCCTAAAATGTGACAATATCTATTAATATGTTACACTGAAATTGAAGTATGTTGGAATTCTTTTACTCTACTGTTGTATTTAGATATTTCCAAAACGTTTGATACAATCAGTCACTTAGATTTTCACTTTTCTAAAACTGTACTATTTTTTCTATTTTAAAGTTGGGTTCGACACTTGCTCACGAAATGTGACCCAACCTAAAACCTCTCAACCTATCTCAATGTACAGTGTATCACAAATGGAAAAAAGTGCAAAATATTAATTTTTGAAAGCAAATTTAAACGTATAAAAAACTATTTTGAATCCATATTTTTACTAAGGTTTAGGTTGAGATGTGATCTGTGTTTGCTTTTTTGATTTTCCATATATGCATTGTTGGATAAAATAGTGTACTAAACTGTATGTACTACAATCTGGCACAATATTCTATATTATGTGCTAGTTATAAATTCATTTTTATACATAGTGCTGTTTTTAAATAAAAATTAGAATTTAGGCAGGCATATTTCTTGAGTAAACACTATTAAAAAACAAGAAATTGCCTTATGAAATACTAATCTTTTATTTTAATCAGATTTTTTAGATTAGCTGTCAGTGTACTAATAGATCAGAAAATGATACAAATATATTGTAAAGTACTTCATATAACCCAGAGTATATATAAATATATATAATTATATATATATATATATATATATATATATATATATATATATATATATATATATATATATATATATATATATGTTACTGTGAAAGACCGAAATCTGGAGAATGTCGACTTTCACCGGTGAATGTCAACATTCACGTAGTCGTTTGGTGTATGTCCGAAATATTTGCTAAATACCCTTATTTCTGACTTACACTGGTAAATGTCGACATTCACCATGCACTAATGGTGAATGTCGAACATGTCGGATATTTATATTTTCTTCTTCATAATACAGTCAAATTTATAGTAATAGCACATGTAACTGTTGAACATAAAACAAACCGAACACTCTTAGAACAGAAAATAATACCAATAATTAACTTAATTATGTGATTGACGTTATATTATCTTATTTGTTGCAACAATTTATACTACTATAGCAATTTGAATTGCACAAGAGTCCCTTACATTTATTAATGGCATTTAGTAACTAAACATTTCTTTTTGCAATGACAGCGTTTATAGCCATGCCCTCCACGTCCCAAATTAGCTTCAGCGGCTTCTCTCAGTGCGATATTTCTTGAGAAGAAATCTCATCTATGGAGAGTAACTTTTCTTTACAAAAATATAAACTGGTTATTGGTATAAAGCTGCTTGAGCGAACCATTTTTGTTTACTTATTTATAAAAGTCGGAGTCTTCTATTCCAACAACAACCGCCAATACATTTCGAGCATCTGTATGACCACGGTCGACATCAGGGACTTGTATTCACACAGTGTCATCCATTTGAGCAGGACGAAATTTTCTTTTTGATGTCTGTAACATTTTAGTTGCATGCATTAGATTATCTTTTGCGGCCGCTTTTTTAATAGAAATAAACTTCTGCTGTTTAGTCATGGCTTGATAGAAGGTGTAATAGGTTGAAGCTCTTCTGTATTTTCCTTTGGAATGGATGCAGAAACTTTGGAGTATTCCTTCATGGTAATTGCTATTTTAACATATATATGTTTTAATAATAAAGTATGATTTAAAAACGTAAAAAAAAAAATTATTTTTCAACATTCACCATCAATGCATACGGATTGTCGACATACACCGGTGATAGTCCGAATATGTAAGAATATAATCAAACATTCTGTCTTTCACCGAGGTATTTGGTGTATGTCGACATTCACCGGTGAATGTCGACATTCTCCAATTTCGGGCATTCACAGTAACATATATATATATATATATATATATATATATATATATATATATATATATATATATATATATATATATATATATATATACATATATATATATATATATATATATATATATATATATATATATATATGTGTGTGTGTGTGTGTGTGTGTGCATAATTAAAGGCTGGTTAATTTTTTTTCTTCAATTTTAGAGCCCTCACCTGTGAGCATTTGTGGGCCCTGGACAAATGCCCCATCTTCAAATCAACAATATTTCTCTGTTCATGAGATACAAAAATTATTGACTTGCAACGGATGTCAATTCTTATAACTCAGATAAATTAGTTATAGCACAAGTGAAAAGATTTTTTTTTATTCTTGATTTATCTGGGTTCTGTTATTACTTATTCAATAGTTAGGCTTTTGTTTATAACCGCAGGTTTGAATGTGTATATGCAATTACATTTTGCTTCTTGTATTATTTTATATCATGTAAATGTTTCTTGTAAAATGTTTGTGCTACTAATATATTGAATGTATTTTATTTCTCAGTTAGCCATCTATTCCTGAGTCAGCGGCTTAGAAACTTCAGACTCTTGTATTATTACTTGATTTTGGTATGGCTCTCTCTTTGGTTTCGTTTGGAGCGCTACGGTCTACTTTTTGCAACACGAGGGATAATCATACCGGGGTCTCTCGTTGGATTTGGTTTATTTCTGTTTTATAGACATTTGTAGTCATTATAATTAGTAAACTTTGTGTATAACCTTGGCTGGAGAAGAAAAGAAATCAATAAATATATATATGTAATTCCATATTATCAAATATGATATATAAAGGTAATGAAATTTAAGAAACTTGTGTAGCAAAAATGATGCCTTTTTTATCAACAAAAAGTTTGGAAATTGTGCATCATTATTGATGAATAATTTAAAAACTTTTTGCATAAAGCGTTTGAGAGCAAGCAGTATTTAATTATAAACAAATTACGCTTCATTTTGCCAATTAGAGGTTTTGTTTGGGTTGCAGCTCTACAGTCTACTTTTTTGCTACACGATGGTTTGTGAGGCCGGGACATACTGTTTAAAGTCAATTCCGAATGGCTTTGATAATCCACGTCACTGTGGGATTTGAACCCACGAACTCCAGTACCGAATATCTGTGGCCTAACCATTCAACCAACGTTCAATGTTAATGAGGGGAAATACTGTAAATAGAAAATTAATTCAAGAGTTAAGGTATCATTATGTCTTCGTTACTCAAAATTATTCCAGCTATTATTCCTTATTAGGGACCATCGCTATTTATTGATTAATAAGAAACGCATATGTAAAAGAAATGAATATCTAGATAACAATATAAATTTTATTTTAAAACAGCACTAATAAAGCTGAATATACATCATCTATATAAAGGGGCTTATTAATGTTAGCCATTGATAATTCTAATTAATACTTTGTTATTTTTAAAATTTCTAAAACTTAGGCCCACATAAACACTTTTTTTAGTATCTTCCAAACTGAAAAATAGGGAGTAGTCTAAATTTATTAAGATATAAATAAAGCAATTCACGAAACTGTTGATATTAACAGATTGTTTAGATACACCCAAAATGAAAGGTATTTAAAATATCATTAATGAATGTGAAACAATAAAATATGACTTTTGACTCTAAAAACTTTTAAGCAATTCATAAGTTAAAAGCAGTCTCCCACGCTTGGAAGTTAGTGAAACTTTTATTCCAACATACAGAAATGAAAGATCCAAATCTTTTTCCTCGGGAGTGTTAATTTCTAAAGTATCCTGGAACCATTCTGATGATTTAAGTTTCGCTGACTGGTGCATGCTAAACCTGAAAATTTATTCATAAGTCCCAACGTTGGAGGCGAAGATTCAGTAATTTCTTTTTCTGGCCACTCAATAATTTTCAGCAAACACTTGATGCAAATAATTTTGATGCCATTTTTCTCGTGTGAAATATTTCTTTTTGGAATATTTGAAATTTCATAACGGAGCTTTAAATTTGCGTTACAAGCGGGAGGTAATGTCTGTTGATATAATAAAGAAAAAAGGAAAAAGTTTCATATTTCGGGGAAAATGATTTGAACAATCAATTCGCTCTGAATTTAATTCCAAAGTGAAATTTTCGAAACTAAAAATTAAGAGAGCGACAATTTGGTAGGAATTTTTCTATTCCAACTTTCTCGGAGTCCAATTACTGCAAAATGAATAAAAAAAATCCGAAACAAGTGCATCTCATTTGAAACCGGAATAACAAACAGTCACGAATACTGCTTTTAAAAATTTAGGGACGTTGAATGAAGGGACGGCAGACACATCGCTGTAAATATTCCCTGATATGGAGATGAAGAAAAGGGGGTAGCGAAGACAGGGGGAATGAAGGAGAGGGGGCTGGAGCTCCAAGAAATGAGAGGGGAGGAACAGGGGAGGATAGATTTTGGCCACAGCTGTGATGACGTCAACGAATGAGAAGGGAAGCGCAAGAGCAACGGATGCTAAGAGGCAAGAGAGATGCTGCAGATAAAATAAAGGAAATAGAACAACAAGAGCCAAACTGCAAGCTGCTGCAGGTTTGGTTTCAGCTTGGGCCTCTTGGAGCTGGAACTAGCAACAGTGTTTGCAGTACGTGCATTTTGTGCCAGACAAAAATTCTTCTTTGCTTTTTTGTGCCAGGCATTTTTTCCACCCCCCGCCCGTTTGCTTTTCCCCTGCTTGACGCCAGATGGCAAGGAAGGCAATGTTGGCACACGAAGAAGCTTGGGATATTGAATGGGGTACTGGAACGGGAAGATGGGCTTTTTTTTTCCTTTTTCTTTCGGTATTCCTTTTTATCCTTATTTGTCAACTGAAACTGTCACATATTTCGCAATATATCACGGAAGGTTTTATGAACAAAATTGTCCCTTCTATTTCTAATACCTCATGACAGCTGTCCTCTGCCAGGATATACAACTACTCAGTTTTCCAACATCGAGCTCTCTCTCTAAACTTCGCTCGAATGTATAATCCATATAATACAATACCAGAAGATAATGTTCACTAAAAATAAAACTAATCACAGTAGAGGCTTATTTCAAGTTGACTTCAACCAAAAAGAAAATGGAAGAGATCATATAACACACATACATTATATTGTATATTTTAAAAAGTCATTGGCGTGTCAAAATAACTTTAATCTTTTTCAAATTAAATTGCTTTTTTACATTTCTCGAAATAGGATTTTGTAGTTTGTGAATTTTTTTCGAAAAGTGGGAGAGTCGGCAATTTTTACCTTTTATATTTAATGCTGCAATAAACTGTAAACGAAATAAATTCTATCAAATAAACCATTTGCAGGAGTTTTTTCTGTTTTAAGATACGAAATATTGAGAATAAGTAAAAATGGCATTTTTAGATACAAAATAAAAAAGTAAACATTCATTTTTGTTTCATCTTTTTATTTTATGTAATAGTACAGAAACCACAGAAGCTAGGACTAATAAATCATACAATCATTTTAAAATATTAAATATTAAATTTTAATGCATATTCAAATAATTACGAACTGAAATATATTTTACTGTAAAGATTTGTTGTTTAAACGTTTTTAATTCTTCATGGGTTTGGTTTGGTTTGGAGTGCTAAGGTCTACTTTTTGCAACACGAGGGATAAAATTCTTCATGGGAATCAAAATATTCGAGTACTCTATTTGGAAAGAAACTGCTAGGTATAATGATGGAATAAATAGATTAAAAAAAAAGAGTTGAATTTAATCTGTTTGTCAACTCTTTATATTTAGTACAAAAGAGTAACATCTTGAAAAACTAAGTTGAATTTAAATAAACTATTTTGATTTTAATGAATTTTTTTCTAATTTAGTTTTGTTTCTACCGAGGTGAAAAAACGCGAAAAGAAGACAAGTAAATATTTTGGGAAACTAGTGGTGAAAACAGTAAATCACCAGTTATGACACAAATTAGTGAGTTTAGTTTAAAATACATTTAGATGTTTACTGTTTTGGAATCAAAGTAATATAAAAATGAATTGCAATTATACATACATTGGTATCATTCAACGCAAAAATCCCTGACATTTGTTTTCACTGATGAAAAACAATCTCAAATACCCACCGTATTTCAGAACGATAGGGTATTTATAAAAAATATGTTCAGGATGAGTGAAGAAAAGAAAAATTAATAGTATGTGCGTAGTGCTGGCAATTTAAGCAGAAAAAAATAATCTCATGGAAACATCAAAATTTTCTCCAACCTACACTTTAGAGAAATGCACTGATTTTGAAGCATTTTTTACGTTACAATACAGGGAAATTTGGTTACACCTATATTAAATAATAACGTATTAATTACATTGTAAAACAAAATATTTTTGTTATAAGTTAATTTAGGTTTATCACGTTCAGTATAATGATATGTGTCTTCGTGACTGGCACAAAAAACTGTTTCCTCTACAAAAGAAAAAAAATAAAAAAGAAAAAATAAACGGTATTTAATTTTTATTTTAAACTACTTTAGGATATTTGATTCAACTTCCAACAGCTTATAATTTTTAACTTCATATAATTTTATTGTTGGTTGATATCAAATAATACGTGAATCTTTGTTCATATTAATAGAAATATATCTTATTAGGGCAACAGTAACAAAAAGAGAAGTGAAAAGAACAATTTTCCCAAATTTTAAGCACTTTCATTCTCTAAGAAACTTTTTGTATTTCAGTGTGCTACTGACCTATTTATTTTTCCCAAAAGTTTATTCAAAATACTTAACATTTTGCAAATGTTGAGTTATTTTATATTTGAGAAATTTGTTTAACACTGGAACATAAGAAATGAAAGTTTTTGTGAATATTTTTCTGGTATTAATTATTATTAAATATTTCCTTATTGATTGGTCCTCATCTGACAAAATACGATTTGATTTGTTGATTTAATTTTTTTTCTTCTTGGGAAAATATTCCAAGAGATATACTTTAATTAAAACTTATTTCCTCAAGCATTACAACACAAAAATATCCAAAATTTTGTATACGTCTTGTGATACGAGAAATTTGATTTTTATGGTAAAGTAGAATGATTTTGGCGCAAAGTACTTTGTGAAGAAAAAAGTTCTTTAAATTTATAAATTTTGCTGCTTAGGATTTTCTTTTACTTTCAAAATAATAATTGGTAGCACATAGGCAGTTTTTAAAAATCCATAATGAAAAAACCTCTGTAATGGTGATTATAACTTAATAAAGACATATGTGAGATGTATGCTATCTGGACAGTTTCAAGAAAGATTAATCTACTTTGTTATGTATTCTGTTACAATAAAGAGTATACTAAATTTATGAGGTGAATCAAATTGTTATCTTATTTTATACTAAGACTTCAACATTTGGGGAAAGTCACAAAGTTGAAGTTTTGTAATAGTGTTTTGTAAAGTATTCAGGATACACAGTGCATTAACTAACCCTTTACAAGTCCATTTTTTTCTAGAAATGATGTAATAGCTTATGTGGTAAGTATTTAAAATGCTGTAAATAAAAATACTTAACAGGAAAAAATCAAACAATTTATATCCAACCTTCAGCATATATTTATGTAGACTCATGTTGCCAGATTATAACACATATAGTTACAGTTACTATAGTGATTTAGATTATTAAATTGTGATCTTAACTTCCTTTTTGGTGGGAATTATGTTTACAATTAACCTCTGAGTTCTATTAAAGGCACAAGACGTTATGCTTCTTATTTCTTTTTATGATGTATTTCATAATATTTATAGAGCACATTTTTCAAGTACAACAATCTAATAAAAACATAACTTGCATTGAATGAATGAAAATAAATCAAACAGGCAAAAGATTATGAGCAGTAGAAGTTGTTTTCCTAATATTTATTTTTCTTTCATCATAGAAAGCTGACTATGGACTCGATTCAAGTCAAACGAATATCTCTCGTATCTCACCTTCCGTCCTCACACTTGCGGAGATAAGCAAATTTCTGGTTTGTTTTGGAGATCTATGGTCTAATTTTACAACACGAGGTCTAATGAGGGAGGGACCTACTGCTTAAAAACAGTTCCAAATGGCGACGAACATCCATGTCTCGATTCGAATCCACGAATTCCGGTAGGTTCGAATCTCACCGAGGCACGGATGTTCTTAGACGTTTGGAATCGGCTCATTAGCCCTCATATGAGAAAAGTAGACCATATCGCTCCACCACAAACCAATCCAAACCCGAAATAATGATTAAAATCATGTTAAGAGGTCAAGATGTTTCTTAATTTTATTTGCTAATTTCGTTTTAATAAATAGATTACCTAAGGAGAGGTGATAGAATGGCTTTCTGTAAATATTAAAAAGTAGTTACTTTGGAGGTTAGTATAATTACTTCTGTCTTAGAAAAGGTCAATAAAAATGTGTAATGTATTCCGCAAAGTATTGTATAGTAAATAACCTGAATAAGGAAAGGGTGTGGACTGTTTGGTAGTTTCGAATTTTATTTTTACTCTTAATGGATAGTTTAGCTCAAATCAGATAAATGCAATATGCGTCAAACTGATTCTCTTTGACGTCTGAGGAAAATAATATTTAGTGGCATGAGATTTATAAAATAGTATTTATCCTATTTTATAAATCTCATGCCACTAAATACGAGAAATATCATTCAAGACGCTTTTTAATTTCATTTGTTAACTTTGTGTTAATAAATCTATTACCTAATGAGAGGTGATAAAATAACTTTCCACAAATATTAAAAAGTAGTTATGTTGGAGGTTTGTATAATTACTTCTGTCTAAGAAATGG
Source organism: Pardosa pseudoannulata (assembly GCA_032207245.1). Lineage (NCBI taxonomy): Eukaryota > Metazoa > Arthropoda > Arachnida > Araneae > Lycosidae > Pardosa > Pardosa pseudoannulata. Next base: position 88,547,308 of record CM063503.1, on the reverse strand, counting down.
TCAATAAAAATGTGTAATGCATTCCCCAAAGTATTTTATAGTAACTATCCTGAATAATAAAGCGGTGTGAACTGTTTGGTATTACTGAAGTTTATTTTTACTCATAATGGATAGTTAAGCGCAAATCAGATAAACGCAATATTCGTCTAACTGATTCTCTTTGACGTCCGAGATAAATCCTATTTTATAATTTCATGCCACTAAACAAGGGAAATATCATTCACAAAATTTTTATGTTGAGCTAAATAATATTTGTAAAGCATATTTTTCTAATACTACAATCTGAAAAGAATTTTTCATCAAATGAGTAAAAATGAATCAAACGAAAGAAAGGCTATGAACAGTAGAAATTTATTTCCTAATGTTGTCTTCCAGTCTTCCTCCAAATCTAACCCTAATTATTCAAACACTATTATCAGGTCATTGTACAGATTATTTTACTTTCTCATATGTGAAGTTATTAATAGAAGATTTAACGAAAGGTGCTAAAATAGTTTACCATAGACCTTTGAAAATAGGGATTTTGGGGTAGGTATATTCACCCTAATATTAGAAAGGGTTAAAAAAAAGCATATAATGTGTGAAGTAAAGTATTTTTATAAATATCCAGAATACTAAAACTGTCCTGTTGCACTGTTTTGTATTCCTGACATTATTGCAGGCTTAAATGAATAGTTTAACTCAAATCAGCTAAATGTAATAGACATCTAGTTTATTCTCTTTGATTTCTGAGATCAATTCCGTTTGATAATCTCATGCTACTCAACACAGGAAAATATAATTCACGAAATAAATAGCAATTTATATTCTTCCAAAGCATTCCACGAAATACTTAAGAAATTACTGCTTTGCATAAAATGCAAGTACAATTACTCATCTAACTATTTGATTTTTCTTCCCTACTCTTTGAAGCAATAAATTTGATGTGATAGCTATAGTACTTATTTCTTACGTCAGCTGTCTTCTAGTTCGAAATTCTTTTAGTAATTAGACGTAAACCTTATCGCTTATGGTAAAATCCTTTCTCCCTAGCTTTGAGAAAATCACGAAGCCATGGATGCCTGATAGACGGAAAACAAGACGTAGCACAAAAGGGAATGACATTGTGTCAAGGAAATAACTAATGTTGTTGCTAAGATACAAGTTGCTTTGCGCTCTGTTTGGCTCACTGCTACGAAGGAAGGAGTTTCTCACTCTAGTCAGAACCAAAGAGCGAAGAACTGGATTTTTTTCTTATCAGGGTAGAGCGATGTTTTTAGTATTAATGTCTTTCTCGGTACCCTTATGAAAATATATTTAAGTTTAGGAAAAGTTACTCTCGAAATTAATAAGAAAATATTCCATGCCCACAAAAGGTTCAAATATTTTATCTTATATTCATAAAAAATCATAATTTAAACTGTTCCTGACTCGAATTAAAAAATAAATAGATATTTTCCTTAGCATTTATATGTAAAATAAATAAGCATTTCGAAATTAATAAGAAAATATCCCATATCCTCAAAATGTTCGAATATTTTCTCCGATATTTGAAAAAATCGTAATAAAAATTATCCCTAACTGAAATGCATAAAGAGTAGTAGCGCAGAAATAAAGAGACGTTTAACAAAATAAGATAAATATAATAAAATAGACAATTTTTTAAATTATATTTACATCTCTTCCTATGTTTTTCAAAGCAAAAAAACCCATTCAAAAACGTGAGTTTTTTGTTTAGCTTGGAACACTACGGTCTACTTTTTTGCGGCAAGAGGAATAATGAGACCGGGACCTACTGCTGAAAGCCGATTCCGAAGCCACAGTGGGATTCTAACCTATAAACTCTGGCACTGAAGATCAATGTCCTAACCACTGAGCCATCATACGGTTTCGGGTTAATTAAGATTTTGAAACTTAACCAAGATGTACAACATAACTTTGCTTTACTGTATGTGTCTGACCTGAAGTATTAGAGAATAATATTATGTATTAAAAATGGAAAGAGAAACCTTTGTAAATATCTTTGGATTTTTTTTCTTTCTATAGCTTCATTAAGCTGAAGTAGTATTAGAACTAATATTTCGACGATACCACTTTATAATCAAGAAAAGTTTCGTATGAAGCAGAAATTTTAAGCTGAAAGAAAAGGGGAAAGTTCAGCCTGGCAAGTGATGAGTACAAAAATTTTTCATAAAGCCATTTTGTTTCGCTAGCATTATTATCAGCTATGAATTTCAAAATATTAATCATTCTGGAGCCAGAAATCAGCAAGATTGGAATCCACAGCCTAAAAGAAACACACACAGTTCAGAAAGAAAATGTCCACCCATTCTTTGGCTTTTGATTTTATTTCAAAGACTGGTTGAGAGATGTAGTTAAAGTGGAACAAATATCATTACAAATATCTTTCTATTTTAAAGAAGTTTTGATTAAGAAATAATTTTTCTCTTTATTGTTCTCAAGGGAGTAAAAAACACTGTTCGAAATTTAAGGGTTAGTTGAGATTTTTACAGTTTTTTTTAAATGTTTAATTACTTTCATGAATAACATAACTTTGTTTTAATACTGTTTCTCTAATGGAAATACAGGAAATACCTCTGTAAAAATCTGATGGGTTTTTTTCTTGAGTTCTGTTGAGTTAAAACAGTATTGAATTTAATCAATGTAAGTTACAATAAATAAAAGTTAATATTGGAACAAAAATTTTCAAAGGTAAAGAAAATCCCAATCTGGTGAGTTATGACTACAAATAATTGCAATAAAGTTAATTCCTTATCACTAGTATTTTTTATCAATTACGGTATTTTAAGGATTTATCATGCTGAAATCATGAATCAACAAAGGCAGAATCTGTCTAATTAACGATAAAACTTTAAACAGAAAAATCTTACTCACTAATCTCACTCTACTTTTAGCATTTAATTTTTTCCAAAAGCAGGTTAAGAGATGTTCATAAAATGTAACAAATATTACATAAATATATTTTATTTTAAAGAATTTTTCATTAAGAAATACATTTTATCCTTTATTTTGTTTACAGGAATGACAAAGCGCCATGGGAATCTGGAATTGTTAGTTGATATTTTTACAGTTATATCAAAGAATAAAAATCTTTTATCCAAATATAAAAAACCTCTTTCTCTCAATATTATTTCTGTACTGGAAATACAGGAGAAAACATTGTAAACATATAGTGATATTTTTAAGACTTCTATTGAGTTGAAACTGTATTTAATTTAATATTTATAAGAATGCTGAATACAATTAGAAAGGTGTTCATGAAGTCAAAATCGGTAAATATAAGGGAGAAAATCCAAATTTGGTAAGTGATAACTACAAATAATCCCAATAAAGCCAATTCGTTATCGCTAGCATTTTTAACAGTTATGGATTTGAGATAAAATATTTATCATGCTCAAGCGAGAAATTAACAAAGCCGGAATTCACGAATTCAACTCTAAAATAAATTGAAAAAGAAAATTTCCATCTATTTTTTGGTCTTTGATTATATTCCACAGACGGGTTAATATATGTAGGTAAAATGGAAGAAATACGATCACAGCTATATTTTTCTATAAGAACTTTAAGTAATTCATTTTCTTCTTAAATATGTTTAAAAAAATAAAAAACAACCATTCGAAGCGCGAAGAATTTTATCCAGCATCAGTTATATAGTGGTTAATTTCAGTTACGTAGGTGCTTAATAGCTTTCCTTACGTTATACAATATAACTTTGTTTTATATTATTTCTGTGCTGGATATAGAATAAAGGAGACACCTTTATAAATATCTGGTACATTTTCTCCAATATTGAGTTTAAGCAATATTGGATTTAGTATTTCTAAGATTGCTGATTACAATCAAGAAAAGTTTCTTGTGAAGCGAAAATTTTCAAAGGTTAGGAAAAAGGGAAAATTCCAATCTGGGAAGTGATAACTACAAATAATTCCTATAAAGCCAATTCGTTATCGCTAGCATTTTTTATCAGTAATGAATTTTAAAATATTTATCATGCTCAAGCCAGAAATCAGCAAAGCCGGAATTCACCAATTCAACCCTAAAATCAATAGAAAAAGAAAATATCCATCTACTTTTTGGCCTTTGATTTTATTCCCCAAACGGTTTGAGGCATGTAGGTAAAATGGAACAAATCCTATCACAACTATATTTATCTATTAAAACTTTAATTAATTCATGTTCTTCTTAAATATGTTTAAGGAAATAAAAAACAACCGTTCGAAGTTCGAAGAATTTTATCCACCATCAGTTATATAAGTGCTTAATTTAAGTTATGTAGGTGCTTAATAGCTTTCATTACGTTATACAATATAACTTTGTTTTATATTATTTCTGTACTGGATATAGAATAAAGGAGACACCTTTATAAATATCTGGTGCATTTTCACCAATATTGAGTTTAAGCAATATTGGATTTAGTATCTCGAAGATTGCTGATTACAACCAAGAAAACTTTCTTGTGAAGCGAAAATTTTCAAAGGTTAGGAAAAAGGGAAAACTCCAATCTGGGAAGTGATAACTACAAATAATTCCGATAAAGCCAATTCGTTATCGCTAGCATTTTTATCAGTTATGGATTTTAAAATATTTATCATGCTCGAGCCAGAAATCAGCAAGGCCGGAATCCATCAGTCCAACCCCCGATAAAAATTGAAAAAGAAAATGTCCATCCATTTCTTCGCCTTTGATTTTGTCCCAAAGACAGGTTACTGAGAGCTGGAGATAAAAAAATATGCTTAGCAGATAAAAAGAAATATTATCGATTTCTATCGTTCTTTGTCTTTTAGCAGTGCCAATATCCAAACACGCGGGACCTTTGCAGTATTTCCCGCACACACAGGCGGCTGCTCAAACCATCGCACTATCATTCCCTCACTATTAAACTATCTATCTATCATTTCATTTTTTTGTTGCGTTCGATTTTTTAGTCGCTCCTTTACTCCCTACCCAGTGAGTCTGTCTCCGCTTTGTTTTTGAATAGCCAAAGAGCGGAAAAAGAAAAAAAAATAAATTGAAAAGAAAAGCTCGCTACCAATAATCATTTGTTCATCTTGAAATCTGCACCCGATTTGAATTATCGGCACTTTTTCTTTTCTACTCTTTTTCCAGGCACTTTTCATCTCCTCTTTTCTTTTTTCTTTTTTACATTTTGCACATTCTTAAAAACAATGTTTTCATCAGTGACGGATGAAACTAAAAGAATTCTTGATGCGGAAGACTTTAATGCAAGAAATTTTCCTGTTCTCCCCATCATGTGACTAAATAGGTTTAGTTTCGGTCTCGCATCGGAAAATGTTTCAGAAATGTATTTTTTGTGAAATCTATTCAAAATGCAAGCCAGGACTGTGATTTTTTTTCTTTTTCCACCATCATGTTACTTAGTTCCATATGTTACATTCATCGATTGAACCAAAAAGTTTTGGAAAAAGTTGAAGGTTATTAATAATTGCTCTGTGCTAAAGTAAAGATATCTTTTCATTTGATTAATAAACTCCAGATTAAACAGCATCAGGATTCAAATTTTACATACTAAGAACTACGGAAGTTTTGTTTACGTCACTTTTCTATAATTATTTCAGATTACAAAAAAAACAAAGTAAAGATATCTTTTCATTTTATTAATAAACTCCAGATTAAACAGCATCAGAACTCAAATTTTGCATACTAAAAACTACAGAAGTTTTGTTTGCGTCACTTTTCTATAATTATTTCAGATTACCAAAAAACTATAAGTATAAATATGTGTGCTGTGTGTGAGTAACACTCTCGAATGTTAGAGGCGATGCTGATAATGCAACATCACATAAATAACCTAATACAAAATATCCAAGATGCCATAAGCTAAATATTAATCCAAAAACATCGTAATGTATTTATCTTGAACAGTTGCGGCCAAAAAATCTTTACTTTGGATTTTAAATAACTATCATTAAATTTATTCTAGATTTCTTATCCATTTTCAAATAACTCACAAAACAAGGCGAAATTACAATCACACCTCAAGAATGTGCAAATAAGAAGAAGGAAAGAGTTCTCACGGGTCCAGCATTTATAAACTTAAGATTCTGATGTTACAATTTTTACGTTAATGCTAATGAACACAGGGGATGATTAAATTATTACAAAATAATTGTACGTTACATGCTTTCGACTACAAGTAAATTTCTATACCGAATTAAGATAAAGCGTGAATTTTAGAGTTTGACAATTTATTTTATTTATTTTATTGTACACACACACACACACACACACACATATATATATATATATATATATATATATATATATTATATTATATATATTATATATATATATATATATATATATTATTACGAATAATTTTCATAGATAGATTTACCTGTCATACTAACATTAAGAACGAAATATTATAGTCTGTACTTTATACGATTATTAAATAAGAGTGAAATCAAAGTTAGTATTTCGTCATATAAAAAGATTCTCCGTGTTTATATTCAAGTTATTTTTTTTTAATTTTTTACAGTACTATGATGATAAAGTGCTATTAAAATAAGAATCAAAATCATATGTTAATATCTTGAAGCGGGTCAATTTTGATAATACTTTTTGCACATCCTTTTTTAATTTTGTTTTATATATTTATAAAGACATTTAAAACGACTCGTTCTATCCTTTTTATTTTAGTCAATATTAAAGTACAAAACAATACAAAATAAAAAAATTCTAATTTTGAACATCCATTTCCTATTATCTAAAAATTAATAATAATATATTAGACTTATTGTATACGCTTCAGTAATTTCGCAAGTTACCTTCCACTTTTAAGTGGGAATTTTTCTAAAATACCACCTTAATTCCTTTTGCATATCCAAACGATGGGCGTTGAAGATGTTTGAGAAACACTTATTTGAACAAAATATTATGTAAACCTGTCTTTAAAATTACTTATATGAAATCATATCAAATAAAATTGTTATTTGGAAAAAAATATTTTTCGCAGTTATTTGTTTAAAATCTCATTTTTTTATGTTGTTGCATAGCAGACCTACTAGAGGGAACTCTTACACATAAATATTAAATATAGGATGCTTTTTCTGATACTGAAATACTGAAGTACCAATAAACTTGTAAGTAAAAAAAAAACTGGTTCAAGGATTTCTAAGTTTTCTAAAGTTTTTATCAAATAGTTAATATTTATTTTTAAACTGATTATTTTTTATTTTATTAATATAAAAAAAATTCAAATAAATTCAAATTTTGTTAAATTAAAGTATTTAAATGTAATATAACTTTCTAATAATATGTAGGAATCTCAGCAGCATACATTCCATAATAACAAAAATTAGTAGCTAACACGTTTTGTAGCTTTAAAAAAGAAGTCTCCGAACTGAAATAAAAACAGTTTGAAGAATTATACATTTAGTAATTGTTAATATTTACAGACCAAAAATTCAGTTCTTCACTAATGTGGGAAAATTTCATTCTTTTGGCAACGCATTTTTTAATATTACTTTTATAGGAGGCCTGCAAAAGGTACCTATAGTACAAAAAGAAAAGGATACTTAGATGATAATTATTCAAATTACTCAAAAAAAAAAAAAAGAATACATGTCAGTATACGTAATGTAATTCGTCTACAGTGCCTTAAATAAATGAACAACTAAACATAATTCTGATGATAAAATTAGATACAAATAACTATTTTATCTAGAGCGGCCATAATATTTTAAATTATTATGAATTTTTTACTTATCTAAAAAATAACTAACATCCTTCTATTACATAAATTCTTTAGAAAATAACACATGAAAAGTATTCCTTACACTAACATTTTTATAAACTGTTAGATAACTATCTAAATCTAAATTACTTAAAATATAAAAAAATGCACAAAATTTTCTTTCATAATTGTATATTTTACAATAATTTAACACTTCGTGTTTCGTGCTGTAGATACTTTACCGTGATTAATAGTAATTAAAGTTTTCCTTTATCGTACATTACTTCAACGAAACCCTCCAAAATCCTTTAATTCAGAAAAAAGTAAAGTAGGCTTCTAACAACGTTATGAAGGCATAATTAAATTATGCAGTCTTCATTTAAAAATAAAAAGAATTAATTTCATAGATTCTGACATCGGAATTTTTAAATCTTTTACATTTTTATGTTTAGCAAATATCACAGTTTTACGCCAGTAGTTATAAATTCTGATAAGCTATAATGAGAATAAATATATGTAAATGCTACTTATGTTAATATCACAAAAGAGAAAACAGTTGTTATACAGAATAAACATTGAAAGTAGTGTCTTCGATATTTACTCTGTATAACAACTGCTGTTACCAACCGAATGTCCAAACATTGTTTAGGTGGCAAAAATAAATATAATAATAGTGTGAATTTTCATCCAGAATAAATTTAATAACTTTCAAGGTTATAAAATTTTTCAGTCTATATAATTTTTATATCCCTCTATTACTGGAATATTGTTGAAAGTCCTTTTAAAATGTTTCTTTGCATAACGTCTTTTTAAAATAGTACTTGGCTATTTATATATAAATTACTTTAACTGAAAATAACTAAATAATGTTAATATTGTTTCCACAATGCAATAAAATATAAATTTCCCTTGTACGCTGATAAGAAAAAATAATAGTTGGGTAGTTATTAATAAAAGAATTATACTCTTCCCTTATTATTTTCATTGAAAATTTGGAGAAGGAAGTGGGATGGAAAATTTTTTTCTCTTACTAAAAAGCCGGGATTCTGAATCTCTTTGGTATTACTGTGCTATGGAATGGATCCATTTTCACATTCGTTTCCAGGAAAGCGTTGTTTCTGTAAAAGTCGTTGGAAGCCCATGCAGATAAGGATATCACCCAAAGAGAGATCATGACGTTTTTTGGACTAAGCAAACTCATACGCATAGGGACATCATGAAAATTTAATACAGATTTTGATTAAATCTGTAACCGAGTAAAATTATTGCTCATATTGAAAAGTATTGTCTTAAACTATCGCATATGCCAGCGTTTCCAAAATTATTTTTTAACTCAGGTCTTTTACAAGCATTCACGAAATATTCCGTAGCACTATGGTTGAGATTGGAGTTATACAGCCATTATCTAACAATGCACAAGGGAAAATAAAAAATTACTGCTTTGACACCTTCAATGGGATGACTTTTCTGATAAGCGAACGTATTCGTTATGCCGAGCCAAAAATCATTTCAATTTTGATCGCCTCTGGTAGGGAGAAGTTTTACTCCTGAATCCGTACCTCTCTCCCACCTACTGCAAGCAAATACTTAAAGATGATTTTGTACGGGTATGGAAGTTGATTCCAACAGCAAGATTCAAACTTGTGTACGCTGGTTTCGAAAGGCAAGTGCTCTGCCGTGTTCGTTAAAGGTGACTAGGGCACGTAAAATATGTTTGTGTTCACAATGTTCTCCAAGTTCTCAAGCAATACCTCTGAGAGTGGCAGGCGAAGCCTTTGGGTCTTCTGCTTGTTCCCTGATTCTAATTTATGAGGACCCAGTTCAGCAAGATGTCGTACTTTCACCCTTGAGTTTCTCGTTAAAACGAAAAGCGCACCCGTTTGCCTTAACACGAGAAGCGGATGGCTCAATCGTACTTGGTTTGGTCACGTGGCATACGCCAACAAAAAGAATAATTTGTATGTTATTTTCATTGCAATACATTCTTGAGCATTTGATATTTTCTTTCCCAAGAAATTTCATATTTATTTAGTGTAAGCTTTATTTACTCAAGGTAAAATTACCAAGAGGTTAGTTATTGTGTTATAAATATTTGCATCTTGAATTATTTAACTCTCTAAGCGGTTCAGACGTACAATTCCGCTACACCGATGATGTCTTCAAAGCGGTTGTCACGTACAATTTTCGACTTCCAAACACGTTCCGAAAATGGATATGTTGTACATTTCTGCTAATGTTTTCCCCCATGTAGTTTGGAGATAGGAGGGTCAGGTCGAATGTTTAGGAACTGCACCCCTACTCCCTGAGGCACAAAGATACTTATAACTTTTCATGGCTTTGTAAATCTCTATTTCGAAGTATTTCGTTTGCGGTAACAGATGTATCTCTAATTGCACCACTTAAATAGCTTGGTGACTTTTGTAAAAAAATATAAATTATTCTCTTAAAGAATATTTTTATTTGTACTTTTAGAATGCATTATTTCTTATGGGATGATCTTCGAGACTCGACGAGCTTTATGTGTATTAAAAACTAACAATCTATAATATCTATTTATATATCTATTTATAACCTGAAGTAAAATGACAATAACAAGGGTGGGTTTCCTGTATTCCAATCTACTTGACAAAGTAAAAAATCATAAAATACTTTGGTCACTGACACACAATAAAACTTTAGCGTGTTTTTTGGCGAATTTTTCTCCTCGGTATGTTCCACTAGGAGGGTTAAATAAATTTAAATTAGATCTGTAAATGCAATCCAATATAATATGTATAGTAAAAACTGTATAAAATGATAATTATAAATTAGTTTAAATTGTTTGAAAAGACATATTTGACATCCTAAATGCAAATAAATAAAAAAAAGTTTCAATCCGACTGGAAATTCAAACTTCCCGGAATGAGTAACACCTATGATAAGAGAAAAAATTCCCCATGCAATTTATATGTTACAACGGCATCAGTTCATATTCTGTTTATAGAGTCAATTGTATGATTACATTATAATTCTATAGTAATCCAACTAGTATGTTCAACTTTAATAAGTATAATAGCGTTAACAGCAAGGCAGGATAATATTTAAATCTTAAAATTTTGGAAAGCGGGAAGATTATATGGTGTCTGCAATTCCTTTGTGGACAATTTATCAATTTTTTTTTCAGGGGAACTATCAAAGTAAGCAATGAAATTTTAAAAAAGTATAAGTAGAAGATAAAATATGAACATGAAAATCTTTTTAAATATTTTTTAAACTGATATAATAAATCCCGTGTAAAAATATTAATTCTTGTAAAATACATATAATATCCCAAAAAGATAATACATCATCCCTAATTAAATAAAATGCAAAATAAACAAATATATATATATATATATATATATATATATATATATATATATATATATTGCTGAAAGTTTGATATTTTAAGGAAATTTGATTAAAGCTTATAATAAGATAATTTTTATCCATACTATTGATTTTCTGTAACTACACTAGTTGAATTATCGGATGTGGAGCAACCTGCTTATTTACATATATAATTCTCAAAGATTCCAACGAGTTATTTCAGATTTGAATTACAATAATGTTTTGCTATAATGCTGATAACACTTAAATTTTAAAATATTGAAACACATTGATTTTGTTGCCTACAATCATTTGTGGATAAATTAGCACATTCTTTTTGCAAGAAACTATCAAAACAAACTGAAATTTTAAAAATTATAAATTGAAACTAAAAAAAATCTGCATTACCTCATTTAAATGTTTTTTAAAATTATGAAAAAAGAAATAAAACTTTGTAAAATGCATGTATAACATCCCAAAAAGATAGATAAGACAAACGCTCCAAATTACATGAAATGTAAATAAGCAGAAAAGATTTTCTTCGACTGGAAATTTGAGATTTTAAGAGAATTTGTTGAAATCTTACACTAAGATAATTTTGACCAGTACTATTGATTTGCTTTAATGACACCGGTTCAAATTTCGTATATGGAGCAATCTGCTTATTTACATATATAATTCTAGAAGATTCCAAACAGTTAAATCAATTTTCCTGCTATAATAATGTTTTATTATAATGCTGATAACACTCAAATCTTAAAATTTTGGAACACATTAAGATTATTCTTTGTCCAAAATTCATCTGCGGACAAATTATACAGTACATTTTTATAATATAGTACATTTTTTTCCAAGGAACTATCAAAACAAGCTGAAATCTAAAAAATTATAAATAGAAAATAAAAAATCTGCTGATCCTGATGATTTTCTAAGGTCTTCATTAAAATCATGTAAATCAAATGCAAAGACATTAATTCTCGCAAAGTAGATGTATAACATCTCAAAAACATAGATAAGACCACGTTTTAAATTATATGAAATGTAAACAAGCAAAAAAGATTTCCTTCTACTGGAAATTTGAGATTTTAAGGGAATTTGTTAAAATCTTACAATAAGATAATTTTTACCCTTATTATTGATTTAATGTAATAACACCGGTTCAAATTCTGTATATGAAACAAACTCAATTTTCCTGCTACAATAATGTTTTATTATAATACTGATATCACTTAAATCTTAAAATTTTGGAAAGCATTAAGATTATTTGTGGTCTAAATTTCATTTGCAGACAAATTGGTGCAATTTTTTTCAGGAAACTACCAAAGCAAGCTGAAATTTTAAAAATTGTAAATAGAAAATAAAAAATCTGCATTGCTGGATGATTTTTTAAAAGTCTTTATTAAAATCATGCAAAATCACATGCAAAGACATTAATCCTCGTAAAGAGTCCCAGATATATCATCCAAGAAAAATAGGTAAGTGAACGTAGACAACTTTTTAAATTATATAAAATGTAAATAAGAAAAAAAGATTTTCTTCGACTGGAAATTTGAGATTTTAAGGGAATTTGATGAAATCTTAGAATAAGATAATTTTTACCCATATTATTGATTTACTGTAATGACATAGGTTCAAATTCCGTATATGAAGCAATCTGCTTATTTACATATATAATTCTAGAAGATTTCAGAGAGATAATTCAATTTTCCTGCTACAATAATGTTTTATTATAATGCTGATAACACTCAAATCTTCAAATTTTGGAACACATTAAGATTTTTCATTGTTTAAAATTCATTTGCGGACAAAATAGTACATTTTTTTTCCAGAAAACTATCAAAACAAGCTGAAATTTAAAAAAATTATAAATAGAAAATAAAAAATCTGCTTTGACTGATGATTTTCTAAATTCTTTATTAAAATCATGCAAATCCCATGCAAAGACATTAATTCTCGTAAAGTGCATATATAACATCCCAAAAACATAGATAAGACAACGTTTTAAATTATATAAAATGTAAATAAACAAAAAAAGATTTTCTTCGACTGGAAGTTTGAGATTTTAAGGGAATTTGATGAAATCTTAGATAATTTTTACCCATATTATTGATTTACTGTAATGATACAGGTTCAAATTCCGTATATGAAACAATCTGCTTATTTACATATATAATTCTAGAAGATTTCAGAGAGTTAATTCAATTTTCTTGCTACAATAATGTTTTATTATAATACTAATAACACTTAAATCTTAAAATTTTGGAACACATTAAGACTCATTTTGGGGACAAACTAATACATTTTTTTTTCAGGGAACCATCAGAACAAGCTGAAATTTAAAAATTATAAATAGAAAATAAAAAATCTGCTGTCTTTATTAAAATCATGCAAATCACATGCAAAGACATTAATTCTAGTAAAGTGCATATATAAAATCCCAAAAAGATAAATAAGACAACGTTTTAAATTATATAAAATGTAAATAAGAAAAAAAGATTTTCATCGACTTGAAGTTTGAGATTTTTTAAGGGAATTTGATGAAAGCCTATAATAAGATATTTTTTACCCATATTATTGATTTGCTGTAACGACACCAGTTCAATATGGAGCGATCTGTTTATTTACATATATAATTCTATAAGATTCTAACGAGTGAATTCTATGTGTTTCCATTAAGCGTCCATTACCGAACACTGCGTAACAAATCGCTGCCTCCCTGCATCCTGGGATTGGGGACTGGCGCCGTCCTTTTACCGTTTAAATCGTCCTTTCCTGTCTCTGTGCTGTACGTGCGCCCAATTACAACTGCTCCATTATCTGATTACGGGCCTAGTGTGCCATTGGCCTCTGACAATTCGCTTTTGTGAATAATCATCGCCGCAACTTCCCTCACAATGAATGTGGGATTGGGAAGGAGAAAAAGCTGGCACATTCCACGGCTCTCTCACGGGATACTGATGGACTCTTTGCAAAGTGCTCAATACTAACTTAACCAGACAGCCGATCCTGATTAACACAAGAGACAGCTTATATACATATTAGTTACTCTTAATGGAAGCACACGGAATTCACTCATTAGAATCTTCTAGAATTATATATGTAGATAAACTGATCGCTCCATATATGGGATTTGAACTAGTGCCGTTACTGCAAATCAATAGGATGGGTAGAAATGATCTTATTATAAATGAAGTTTTATATACATCTTTGAAGGTGCTTCATTTCAGATAGTGTGTAAAAATGCTTTTTTGAATTCAACAGTTTGAATGAATCTAAAGCACTATCGGCAGCTCTTTCTTTTAGTTTATTAAAGGGGCTTTAAATATCAAGTTTGGTTTGGAGGAATATTTTACGTATTCATATTACCGTGTTAAAATTACTCATTCTAATATACTTACTCGCTCATACAATAAATATTTACTGTAGTCGATATTTAGCTATTATCGAAAAAATTAAATATTTGTGAACAATCATCACCGCAATTTTCTTTATATTGAATGTAGGATTGGGAAGGAGAAAAAGATGGCACGTTCCACGGCTCTCTCACGGGATAATGATGGACTCTCCGAAGTGTCCAGTACTAGCTTAATCAAACAGCCGATCCTGATTAAGACAAGAGATAATTTGCAGATATGTTAGCGAATTAAATTTTGTGTACTTCTTTGAAGATGTTTCATTTCAGATAGTGTTTAAAAATGCTTTTTTAAATTTAGCAGTTTGGACTAATCTAAAGCACTATTGATAGCACTTTCTTTTAGTATCCTTTATTTAAGAAACTTTAAATAACAAGGTTAGTTTGGAGGAATATATTACATATTCATATAATTACAGTAGAATTATTTATTATAAATTACTTACTAGCTCACACAACAAATGCTTACTACCCCAACTCTGTCGGAGATTTGATGTTTTACCGGATTCCCGATATTCGCAGTATAACTCGTGAAAAAGTCTTACGGGAAAATCCAAATTTCATCGTTACCTCGGAGATGATAGTCTCATCTCTCGTGAGCCGACTGTAGTTCCAAGTCCAAACTCGCTTAAATTTTGATAACCTGACATTTGTAGCAGCAGTAACCGTTCAAACAATTGTGCCAGACACTTGTTGTCTTACATAGGCTTTGCCGACTGCAGCGTGTGATTTTGATTGATCCCTTATAATTTTAGTTGCATACGCATGCTTGTGTTAAATTTTTGGGCTCATCAGTGTATATATATATATATATATATATATATATATATATATATATATATATATATATATATATATATATATATATATATATATATATATATATCGGTAGATAAATAGAACGAAAAAGAAGAGCTCATGAGGAGAATTCAGATAAGCATACTTTTACTGACAAATTGTGTAAATTTCAGGCAATTCTATCATTAAAATTACAACTTTTGGGGAAATGCATGTGTTTCTCTTGTAATTGTAATAATCTTTGGGGTCTTCAAGAACACCAAAATTAATTTCTGCACAGTTCAAGTATTTTTATATAACTCTTTTAAGTAACTCAGTTTCCCTTCTAGCGTCCTACACGAGATTAACCTTAACAAGCTGATTAACTGTCTGCCCTCACCACACTATGTAAAAGAATGGAAAACATTCTAGAGAGAGAGTGCCAAATATGGATTGTCTGAATAAACTCAACAATTTTATTTGTAAATTTTCGTGTTATCTTCCATACCTAACTACTGCACTCTATTGAGTCAAAAATACCCAAGACGCTCACAAACACACACACACACACACACACACACACACACATATATATATATATATATATATATATATATATATATATATATATATATATATATATATATATATAAACAAGATATAGTTTTTTTTATCTAACGCTTTTTTCACTGTTACTTTTAATGTTTGCAGACAATACATACCTTTGCAGATACAAAGTATTTAATTGTATTTTATATTTAACGCTCGAAATATTACTTTTTATTTAATATGAATTAGCAAGGATTTAAGTTTTCAAGTTGCTAGTATTTTCATTTATATCTGAAAAATTAAAAAAAAATAATAAGCATATATGTATATATAGAAGATCGCATAAAATCTCAAATGTAATTAATCAAACTAAATAAAAGAAAATATGAAAATGAAAATTTCCATTTCAAATATGAAGCTCGTCATAACTCAGTCCATTCCCCTGCAGCAGTGCTGAATTAAGCCAGGAACAGGGATGTTTGATAACGGAAAGAATAACCACGTTAAATCATCCTGAGATCTCATTGTGATTAGGAAAAAAATATTTTTTCATTCGTTTCGTTTGTGCGCTTGTTAATTATAAGATAATAAAAACTATCGGTAAAACGGTTATCAGGGTTAATACTAATATCGAGAATTTTTTTTATCTCCCATTTTGTAAATGATATCTGAAACGAAATCTTTATTACAGAAAATAAACTGCTGGCATCGAGTTGGCATAAATGCCTGTAACAAAGAATCTTTGTTATCGAGATTTAACTGCGGATCGTTAGGTTTGTGCAAAAATGAATGCAAGAGAATCCGTCGCGTTCTTGTGTATTAAACACCTGTTAATGATAGTTGAAAGTTCTTTCATATAGTGATTATATAGTGTCTCGGAAAGTATGAGATTGACAGTGGCGTGCGGTAGGTGTTCATGCAGGGTGTGCAGAGAGCAACAACAACAATAATGATAAAACCATAAAAATGTACGTTAAACACTTCTTAATTGTTTATTATTCATTTGTACACAAAATCCATACGTATATCAGTATTACTAATAAAATAAAGAAAAAGTTATATTTTCACCACACGGCGCTCGCCGCTGCGGTGCCTCATCCGGATGCTTATTGGTGCTGTAACGTAGTCGAATGAAACAGACGTCAGATGGAAAATGAAGAGACGGTAGCGTACACATTTAACATTTATTCGACGTCTCACACACTATACAGCTACACACTAAACATAATTTTTACACTGAGAAGTAAGTAACAGGCCTCGGCCTAAGCTCTCTCGGGAGCTACAAATGAACAGTTAAGTTTCAGCTCCCATCTCTCTCTTCTCATCTGTCCGTTCTTGAATATATAGCTTCGCCCTTGAAGTGGTTTGAAGGATCACTTAGAGAAGGAATTCAAGGGCTTCCAGATGACTTAAAGTTTATCATCCAATAACTGTTCGGGTAATGTCAAAATCTGAAGAGCAGTGCTATTGGATCAAACTTTATGGGTTCTATAACGTCATATAGTCCCCTTGAGATTGAGTTTATGAGGGCCTGGCCACAAGAGGTATAAACACATGTGACAGACCACTCTGGACGTTCCGAATTTTACGATTTATCAAAGTCTCAAAACCACTCGAGAAACAGTTTATGGGACTCTACAGCTGCACGTTCTACTTATATAGTAATGGAATGCTGCATTGGTACAGTGCTTACAAACCGAACTTCTATTCCACGTGCAGAAGATTTCGCTGCACGAACGAACTGTTTCTCTTTCGGTCGGTGGATTAAATTATATTTATTAATTGTTTTTAGCATTTGGGAATCATATATTCTGCGAAAAACATCAAAGTAGTTTTTAAAAACAAAACCAAGGATATGGTGTTACAGATATAATTTATATGCTGTCTGTAAAAAAACAATGAATGGTAAAATTTGGACTGTTCTGTTAAAATTTGTTTCTTTTTTATCTAACAAAACAAAATTGTTTTTCAGCCAATTATTTCTATAAATATAATACATCCCCGAAATTACTTTACCACACTAAAACATTTCCCTTTTTATTGATGAAATACTTCTTTTATATTTCCATGAAAACAAAATTTTACAATATATGAATTTAAACATTTACTGTCTGCAAAATCGTATGACCAGTTAATCAGTTAAAAAAACAGAAGTCCTCGCTTAAATCCGTAAGAAGCGTAAGTCCTCGCTCTAATACAACGGTTAGTAAACCATACCTTCGGATGATTCTGAATGCCAAGTGCAGGAAAAATAGCTGCACTTGCCTCAGTGCTATAGTATGCTGTGGTTTTCCAGTAGCCCATACATACAAAGCGTGATTTTCTATTATTGCGCATTGCG
This sequence comes from Pardosa pseudoannulata, assembly GCA_032207245.1. NCBI lineage: Eukaryota > Metazoa > Arthropoda > Arachnida > Araneae > Lycosidae > Pardosa > Pardosa pseudoannulata. Next base: position 88,529,185 of record CM063503.1, on the reverse strand, counting down.
TACATATAAAAATTTCTTATGTTCGCTTGCTTTTGAACGCGCTACGTGGTGCAACACTTAGTACCGCAAGCACTGCGAGAATACAAGCAAGCAAATAAACATAATATTTGAATATATTATACATAATATTTATTATATATCATATAAAGATACGTAGACATAGGTGCAGAAAGTTATTGTCTCTCATAATTTTGCCAGGGTGTGCAGTGCACACCCTGCACATATGGACCGCACGCCACTGGAGATTGATTATAAATGACAAAATTTAAACCCTGTTTATTTTTTAATTTACGATGATCTTTTGTTATTAAAAACTAACTTTTATAGAACTTAAATACATTTTAAATGCCTCTTATAATGGAATAGTAACTCTATTTTGTATAGTATTCTATATTAAATTTAGTTCATTTAAAAATATCAAGAGTCTTAGCAAGTCTTAGTCTGATAAAGGCAGATAAATATACTTCATTTTTACTTGTAGCATTGATAGAAAAATAACTTTTTTCTTTACTATCTTTTTTTTAAATTAAATTTTAACATAAAGGAACATATAAAAAATATTAATCCTTTGAAAGAGAAATGATGAATATATATAAAAGAATATAAAAAATGAAATGTTAATAAAACTTAGTTTTTTCCATGTATAGTTTAATCTTAATAAAGCTTAATCTTTTTCATATATCAGTAACTTTCTTCACTTATTATTATTATATATATTTTTTAATATAGACTTTGAGTTATATCAGAAAAGTATATTTCAAAATAAAGTGAGAAATTAAAACCTATATTTTAACGCTTAATAAAGAGAATCTGATTTCTTTTTAATGTTAAATTTCAATTAGATAGTAAAATCATTGATTTTACTACTTAATATAAATATCGTTGAAGTATCGTTGATTTATGGATCAAACCATCAACAAAAATACATTACATTAGACAAAAGAGCTAATGTATTGACATTTTAGTCTTGTAAACTAAGACTAATACTTTGCTAAACATCCAGAAACTGATATATTTCAGCAGATACTATTACAAACCAAAATTTTTACAGCATAAAAAAAATCTTAATTTTCTTAAGAAAAGAGAACTTTTAAGCACTTCGTTGTATTACTAGTTGTTTATAAATAAAATGAAACTAACATTTCTAGACTGGGGAAATGTTTTTCCTAAACTTCCAAAAAATAAAGGGTATTACTATATTAAACTTGTAGTTTTATAAAAGATAGATAAATAAATAGTTAATATAAGATATTTAGTTTCAGTTGATACCAGTTGTACTCAGACTTTTTCGATTTTTGACTACCTTTGTTGCATCTAGATTTTTCAAAGACACTAAATTTTCAACAAGTACTTTTTTGCAAAATAGTCAATCTGAATTTTACGTTCAATAAGACATCTATTTATACGCGAACATAAAGTATGCTATATTTACGAATGCTCGTTTAAATCACTTACTTATTACTTTATACTGGATAAACTTCATGTTTTACGTCATATGAAATTGAATTACACCTCATTCACCTGAACTTCATATGAAGCTCCTAATTTAAGTAATAAAAATACTTTAAAACAAATGCTGTAACCTTAATAAAGTTTTATGGCTGTAAACTTAATAAAGTTTTCGATAAGAGTTGATAGAACAAGACTGAAAAGTGGCTTGGATTTTTTGAAAGAGTGAATATGAAAAAAATATGTTTCTATTACTTTACCAATAATAGTTGTGCACCATTTATATCAAGGTAAGCTGTTAATATAACTATGAATCATCTAAAGCACTGTCTTTATCGTTTATTTTTGCTAAATATACACAAAATAAATTCAAGTATTTTATAGGAATCCTTAAAAGTTTACTTAAGGAGATTAAATTTTTTCTGCATAATCTAGAATATCATTTTAATTATAAAAGTGTCCAAAAATATTTTTATCTTTGATTTGTGTATAATAGATGAGTGAGTAGGATCATAGAATGTATATCTAACTCGATGTTAAAAGTGAAACCTTTGTGATAAGTTATTTCTTGAGACATTCAGGGCGAAAAAAATTTGAATCAAAATTGTAACAGTTTTCAGATTGGCTTTACGTTTCCAGAAAAATATGAATTTAAAACAATGAGTTAGTTGTACAGAGAGATACCTACTTACACAGTGAAAGTTTACTAATAATCTACTAATGCTCACTTAAACGAGATAAACAACTTTGATTCAGTAATTTTATGATAAAGTGCCATAATTCTGCTTTAAATCTCAGAACACACAGCTCGCTCAGAATTTAACTATAAAAGATGAAAACTTTTATAATTTAATTATCTATTGAAATCTCCTATTTGAAAATTAAATGGTAAAGTGCAACACAGTTTCATGTTGATTTTACTTTATTTGAAAATATTGCTTTAAAATCGGGAGAAAGATGTTTAGAAAGAAACCTATTTACACACTATAAATTTAGTAATTATCTGTTAATGCATTTTTTAAATTGTTGAGTAACTGGTCAAGTAAACGAGGAAAATTTTGATTAACTGTCTAAATTCTACTTGTAATTACAAAGCATATTACTCATTCGGCTTTAAAACTAATTTTTACAGATAAATTATTTTTTGAAATCTTCTGGATGAAAAAAAAAAAAAAGATAAAATTAAACAGTTTCTTGGGCTGGTTTTACGTATTTAGAAAACTATTACTTTGAACTTGGAAGTTAAATGTATAGAGGGATAATAATATGTACACAGTGAGAATTTACTAATTATCTGTTAATGTATATTTAAACCAAACAAATAACTTTGATTGAGGAATTTTTTGATGAAGTGCCCAAATTCTGCTTGTAATCACAGAATACATATCTCGTTCGGCGTTAAAACTGAAAACTTTTATAATTAAATTATCTGTTGAAACCTTCTGGACGCAAAAAAAAAAAAGACTGAGGCAAAAAGGATGCGACGAACAAAAAAGCAAAAAAACTGGCTCATCTGCAATTTAATAAAGAAAATCCACTAAGTCCGGGGATTAAAAAAAAGCGATAAACATTTTTCCTTTTCTGATTATAATAAGAAAATGAAAAAATGATAAACCGTCGAAAAAAATGCAAAAGGCTGACGAAAGAAGAAAAATAGCGAAGAGAAATAAAAAAAAAACTGAAAATAAGAAAACGTTTTTAATTAAGAATGGAGTGGCAAACATTTTGTAACGACATTAAACTTACTAAGGCGTTAGATCAATAATGCAACACCGCTCTCTTATATATTTTGGGAGACAGAAAAAAATGGAAGTCAATACTTTCAAAAACTTCGTTATTATCAAAGGAAACGTCTCGATTAAACTTTTTTTTCTTCTTTTCGGTCCCCCACCTCCTCAGTATTTCACTCCCCCTACTTATTGAGGTTAAGAAAGGAGATAAGCTTTTGGTGCCAACTGGGTGCATAATTTAGCACTCATTGGAGAAATATAGGAGGGTCTGTATTCAAATTACGTGTGGAATGTTAATTCATTGCCAATTTAAGGGCTGACTCGATCATGATAAAAACAACAGGTTGGATAAACTTCACGCTTAGAAGAAAGCAAATAAAAACAACATTCTTTATTTTCTATGATAAATAGTACGATTTATTTACTTCAAAGCATAAATTTTCATAAAGCTTTTCTCTTCAGGTTGAAGTACAAAGAAGAGAGAATAACCAATGAGCTAGAAGAATGAAGCAATGCATTAGTATTCAAAGTAAAAGCAACGGCCTTATAAAGTCTAGGGCACGTGTAAAATTATGTGGACTTCAATTTCCTTTGTTAAAAAATAATAATATATGTTCTTTTTTAGAAGTTACATTAAACACACACACAGTAATGCATATATATATATATATATATATATATATATATATATATATATATATATATATATATATATATATATATATATACATGTATATATTTAAAGAGAGAGATATATGCAAAGATACATACAGATAGTATAATGTTTCAGTCCTCCTACTTCAGGTTAAGAAAGGAGATACAATTTTTGGTGACAACTGTGCGCATAATTTAAAATTAATTGGAGACACATAGGTGGGTTGGTATTCATATTAAGTAAGGAATGATAATTCATTACCAACGTACGGTCTGGATTAATCATTATAAAAACAACAGGTTGGATAAACTTCATGCTTAGAAGAAAGCAAATAAAAACAACATTCTTTATTTTCTATGATAAATAGTACGATTTATTTACTTCAAAGCATAAATTTTCATAAAGCTTTTCTCCTCAGGTTGAAGTACAAAGAAGAGAGAATAACCAATGAGCTAGAAGAATGAAGCAATGCATTAGTATTCAAAGTAAAAGCAACGGCCTTATAAAGTCTAGGGCACGTGTAAAATTATGTGGACTTCAATTTCCTTTGTTAAAAAATAATAATATATGTTCTTTTTTAGAAGTTACGTTAAACACACACACAGTAATGCATATATATATATATACATATATATATATATATATATATATATATATAGATATATATATATATATATATATATATATATACATGTATGTATTTAAAGAGAGAGATATATGCAAAGATACATACAGATAGTATAATGTTTCAGTCCTCCTACTTCAGGTTAAGAAAGGAGATACAATTTTTGGTGACAACTGGGCGCATAATTTAAAATTAACTGGAGACACATAGGTGGGTTGGTATTCATATTAAGTACTGAATGATAATTCATTACCAACTTAAGGTCTGATTAATCATGATAAAAACAACAGGTTGGATAAACTTCACGCTTAGAAGAAAGCAAATAAAAACAACATTCTTTATTTTCTATGATAAATAGTACGATTTATTTACTTCAAAGCATAAATTTTCATAAAGCTTTTCTCTTCAGGTTGAAGTACAAAGAAGAGAGAATAACCAATGAGCTAGAAGAATGAAGCAATGCATTAGTATTCAAAGTAAAAGCAACGGCCTTATAAAGTCTAGGGCACGTGTAAAATTATGTGGACTTCAATTTCCTTTGTTAAAAAATAATAATATATGTTCTTTTTTAGAAGTTACGTTAAACACACACACAGTAATGCATATATATATATATATATATATATATATATATATATATATATATATATATATATATATATATATATATATATATATATATATATATATATATATATATATATATATATATACATGTATGTATTTAAAGAGAGAGATATATGCAAAGATACATACAGATAGTATAATGTTTCAGTCCTCCTACTTCAGGTTAAGAAAGGAGATACAATTTTTGGTGACAACTGGGCGCATAATTTAAAATTAATTGGAGACACATAGGTGGGTTGGTATTCATATTAAGTAATGAATGATAATTCATTACCAACTTAAAGTCTGAATTAATCATTATAAAAACAACAGGTTGGATAAACTTCAACGCTTAGAAGAAAGCAAATAAAAGCAATATTCTTTATTTTCTATAATAAATAGTACGATTTATTTACTTCAAAGCATAAATTTTCATAAAGCTTTTCTCCTCAGGTTGAAGTACAAAGAAGAGAGAATAACCAATGAGCTAGAAGAATGAAGCAATGCATTAGTATTCAAAGTAAAAGCAACGGCCTTATAAAGTCTAGGGCACGTGTAAAATTATGTGGACTTCAATTTCCTTTGTTAAAAAGTCATAATATATTTTTTTTTTTAGAAGATACGTTAAACACACACACACACACTAATACATATATATGTGTATATATATGTATGTATATATATATATATACATATTTATATATATATATATATATATATATATATATATATATATATATATGTGTACATGTATATATATTTAAAGAGAGAGATATATGCAAAGATGCATACAGATAGTATAATGTTTCAGTCCTCCTACTTCAGGTTAAGAAAGGAGATACAATTTTTGGTGCGAACTGGGCGCATAATTTAGAAATTTGGAGACGCATAGGTGGGTTAGTATTCATATTAAGTACGGAATGATAATTCATTGCCAACTTAAGGGCTGAATTCATCATGATAAAAACAACAGGTTGGATAAACTTTACGTCTAGAAGAAAGCAAACAAAAACAATATTCTTTATTTTCTATGATAAATAGTACGATTTATTTACTTCAAAGAATAAATTTTCATAAAGCTTTTCTCTCCAGGTTGAAGTACAAAGAAGAGAGAATAACCAATGAGCTAGAAGAATGAAGCAATGCATTAGTATTCAAAGTAAAAGCAACGGCCTTATAAAGTCTAGGGCACGTGTAAAATTATGTGGACTTCAATTTCCTTTGTTAAAGAATAATAATATATGCTCTTTTTTAGAAGTTACGTTAAACACACACACAGTAATGCATATATATATGTATATATATATATATAATATATATATATATATATATATATATATATATATATATATATATATATATATATATACATGTATATATTTAAAGAGAGAGATATATGCAAAGATACATACAAATAGTATAATGTTTCAGTCCTCCTACTTCAGATAAGAAAGGAGATACAATTTTTGGTGACAACTGGGCGCATAATTTAAAATTAATTTTAGACACATAGGTGGGTTGGTATTCATATTAAGTAAGGAATGATAATTCATTACCAACGTACGGTCTGAATTAATCATTATAAAAACAACAGGTTGGATAAACTTCAACGCTTAGAAGAAAGCAAATAAAAGCAATATTCTTTATTTTCTATAATAAATAGTACGATTTATTTACTTCAAAGCATAAATTTTCATAAAGCTTTTCTCTTCAGGTTGAAGTACAAAGAAGAGAGAATAACCAATGAGCTAGAAGAATGAAGCAATGCATTAGTATTCAAAGTAAAAGCAACGGCCTTATAAAGTCTAGGGCACGTGTAAAATTATGTGGACTTCAATTTCCTTTGTTAAAGAATAATAATATATGCTCTTTTTTAGAAGTTACGTTAAACACACACACAGTAATGCATATATATATATATATATATATATATATATATATATATATATATATATATATATACATGTATATATTTAAAGAGAGAGATATATGCAAAGATACATACAGATAGTATAATGTTTCAGTCCTCCTACTTCAGGTTAAGAAAGGACATAAAAATTTTGGTGTCAACTGGGTGCATAGTTTAAAATTAATTGGAGACACATAGGTGGGTTGGTATTCATATTAAGTATGGAATGATAATTCATTGCCAACTTAAGGTCTGAATTCATCATGATAAAAACAACAGGTTGGATAAACTTCACGCTTAGAAGAAAGCAAATAAAAACAACATTCTTTATTTTCTATGATAAATAGTACGATTTATTTACTTCAAAGCATAAATTTTCATAAAGCTTTTCTCCTCAGGTTGAAGTACAAAGAAGAGAGAATAACCAATGAGCTAGAAGAATGAAGCAATGCATTAGTATTCAAAGTAAAAGCAACGGCCTTATAAAGTCTAGGGCACGTGTAAAATTATGTGGACTTCAATTTCCTTTGTTAAAGAATAATAATATATGCTCTTTTTTAGAAGTTACGTTAAACACACACACAGTAATGCATATATATATATACATGTATGTATTTAAAGAGAGAGATATATGCAAAGATACATACAGATAGTATAATGTTTCAGTCCTCCTACTTCAGGTTAAGAAAGGAGATACAATTTTTGGTGACAACTGGGCGCATAATTTAAAATTAATTGGAGACACATAGGTGGGTTGGTATTCATATTAAGTAATGAATGATAATTCATTACCAACTTAAAGTCTGAATTAATCATTATAAAAACAACAGGTTGGATAAACTTCAACGCTTAGAAGAAAGCAAATAAAAGCAATATTCTTTATTTTCTATAATAAATAGTACGATTTATTTACTTCAAAGCATAAATTTTCATAAAGATTTTCTCTTCAGGTTGAAGTACAAAGAGGAGAGAACAACCAATGAGCTCGAAGAATGAATCAATGCATTAGTATTCAAAATAAAAGCAAAGTCTAGGGCACTTGTAAAACTATGTGGACTTCAATTTCCTTTGTTAAAAAGTCATAATATATGTTCTTTTTTAGAAGATACGTTAAACACACACACTAATACATATATATGTGTATATATATGTATGTGTATATATATATATATATATATATATATATATATATATATATATATATATATATATATATATATATGTGTGTGTATATATATATATATATGTGTACGTATATATATATATTTAAAGAGAGAGATATATACAAAGATACATACAGATAGTATAATGTTTCAGTCCTCCTACTTCATGTTAAGAAAGGACATAAAAATTTTGGTGTCAACTGGGTGCATAGTTTAGAATTAATTGGAGACGCATAGGTGAGTGGGTATTCATATTAAGTATGGAATGATAATTCATTGCCAACTTAAGGTCTGAATTCATCATGATAAAAACAACAGGTTGAGTAAGCTTCACGCTTAGAAAAAAGCAAATAAAAGCAATATTCTTTTTTTTCTATAGTAAATAGTACGATTTATTTACTTCAAAGCATAAATTTTCATAAAGCTTTTCTCTCCAGGTTGAAGTACAAAGAAGAGAGAATAACCAATGAGCTAGAAGAATGAAGCAATGCATTAGTATTCAAAGTAAAAGCAAAGTCTAGGGCACGTGTAAAATTATGTGGACTTCAATTTCCTTTGTTAAAGAGTCATAATATATGCTCTTTTTTAGAAGATACGTCACAGTAATACGTATATATATTTAAAGATATATATATATATATATATATATATATATATATATAAAGATATATATATATATATATATATATATATATATACAAAGATACATACAGATAGTATAATGTTTCAGTCCTCCTACTTCATGTTAAGAAAGGACATAAAAATTTTGGTGACAACTGGGTGCATAATTTAAAATTAATTGGAGACACATAGGTGGGTTGGTATTCATATTAAGTAAGGAATGATAATTCATTACCAACGTACGGTCTGGATTAATCATTATAAAAACAACAGGTTGGATAAACTTCATGCTTAGAAGAAAGCAAATAAAAACAACATTCTTTATTTTCTATGATAAATAGTACGATTTATTTACTTCAAAGCATAAATTTTCATAAAGCTTTTCTCTTCAGGTTGAAGTACAAAGAAGAGAGAATAACCAATGAGCTAGAAGAATGAAGCAATGCATTAGTATTCAAAGTAAAAGCAACGGCCTTATAAAGTCTAGGGCACGTGTAAAATTATGTGGACTTCAATTTCCTTTGTTAAAGAATAATAATATATGCTCTTTTTTAGAAGTTACGTTAAACACACACACAGTAATGTATGTATATATATATATAATATATATATATATACTATATATATATATATATAGATAATTATAATATATATATATATTATCTATATTATATATAGATATAATAATATATATATTTTTTTTTATAGAATAATATAGTTAAATATAACATCAATATATGTATTATATATATATATATATTTATCTAGAATAAATATATATATAAATATCTATATATAAATATATAAAAATATAGAGAGAGATATATGCAAAGATACATACAGATAGTATAATGTTTCAGTACTCCTATTTCAGGTTAAGAAAGGAGATACAATTTTTGGTGACAAGTGGGCGCATAATTTAAAATTAATTGGAGACACATAGGTGGGTTGGTATACATATTAAGTAATGAATGATAATTCATTACCAACTTAAGGTCTGAATTAATCATTATAAAAACAACAGGTTGGATAAACTTCAACGCTTAGAAGAAAGCAAATAAAAGCAATATTCTTTATTTTCTATAATAAATAGTACGATTTATTTACTTCAAAGCATAAATTTTCATAAAGATTTTCTCTTCAGGTTGAAGTACAAAGAGGAGAGAACAACCAATGAGCTCGAAGAATGAATCAATGCATTAGTATTCAAAATAAAAGCAAAGTCTAGGGCACTTGTAAAACTATGTGGACTTCAATTTCCTTTGTTAAAAAGTCATAATATATGTTCTTTTTTAGAAGATACGTTAAACACACACACACTAATACATATATATATATATATATATATATATATATATATATATATATACATATACATATTATATATATATATATATATATATATATATATATATATATATATATATATATATATATATATATATATATATATATATATATATATATTTATATACATATATTGATATGTACATATATATATTTAAAGAGAGAGATATATGCAAAGATGCATACAGATAGTATAGTGTTTCAGTCCTCCTAATTCAGGGTAAGAAAGGAGATACAATTTTTGGTGCGAACTGGGCGCATAATTTAGAAATTTGGAGACGCATAGGTGGGTTAGTATTCATATTAAGTACGGAATGATAATTCATTGCCGGCAGGTGTTACAGAGTGTGGACTTTAATTTCCTTTGTTAAACGGCCATAATAAGTGCACTTTTATAAGAATTTGTATGAAATACATCTAGTCAAGCAAGTATATATATATATATATATATATATATATATATATATATATATATATATATATATATATATATATATATATATATATATATATATATATATATATATATATATATATATATATATATATATATATATATATGTGTGTGTGTATAGATAGATAGATAGATGATAGATAGGTAGATAGATAAATAGATAATAATAATAACATATATATATATATATATATATATATATATATATATATATATATATGTGTGTGTGTGTGTGTGTGTGTGTGTGTGTGTGTGTTTATGTAAAAACAGATACATATGACCATTTATACGGATAGATATAGCATTTCATTCCCCGTACTTAAAGTTAACAAAGCAGATAAAACTTTGTTGTGAACTTGGTGCATAAATTATCCCTCATAGGAGAAATATATGGAGAAATTAAGTTCGGTATGTTCATTTATTGCCAATTTAATGGCTGACTTAATCATGATAAAACAAACAGTTTGTATAAACATCAAGCTTAGAAGAAAACAAATAAAAAAAACTTTCTTTATTTTCTATAATAAATACTTCGATTTATTTACTCTAAAACATACATTTTCATAATCAGTTCCTCTGAATGAAGAAACATAAAGGGGAGATAAATGTCAATGAACTAGGAGAATAAAGCAATCATTAGCATTCAAAGTAAACACATCGAGCTTATAAGGTTTGAGTCAGGTGTAAAAGTGTGTGAAATTCAATTTCCTGTGTTAAAGGGTCATAATAAATGCACTTTTAAAGAATTTGCGTGAAATACATACAATCTTACATATACATATATCTTAACACGCATAAAAATATATTGTAAAAGATAGATAGGAAGATTTGATAGTAATACTACTTTACTCGCCATTATGAGGTTAAGAAAGGAGATAAATTTTGGTGCCAACTGGATGCATAACTGAGCACTGACTGGACAACTATAGAAGGGTGTTATTAAAATTAAGTGTGGAATATTAATTTAGTTCTAATTTAAGGGATGGATTCATCATGATAAAAACAACATGATGGATAAACTTCACCCTTAAAAGAAAGCATGAAAAACACCATTCTTTATTTTCTATGATAACTATTACGACTTATTTACTCCATAAATTATCTTTCTCTGCAGGTTTAAGAGCAAAGGAGAGAGAATAACCAATCGCTTGGAGAATGGTACATTGCATTTAAATTGACCAATTAGTTAAAGAAGAAGAAACGAGTTTAAAAAGTTTAAGACAAGTGTAAAAATATATAAATTTCAATGTCTTTTGTTAGAGGGCCATAATAAATGATTTTTAAAGTAATTGCATTAAATGCATAAACTCTTATATATAGATATGCATACGAACATACATACATATATTTATACACAAGCATATATATATATATATATATATACATACATACATATGTAATCCTTAAATTATAAAACTGCTGGACAAGGAGAAAGCTAAACAGCTAGCAGTAATAAAAATGCAATATGCCGACATTAAAGAGAACGGCACAAGTCGAATTAAAAGTTTATTTCGGAACTGCTAAAACGGACATCTTTACTACTCAACGACAGACAATGGAAAACACATAAATCACTCTGATCAAACTGAGGTGCACCCAAAAGCGAAGAGAGAAAGAATTTTCCCACTTACTCAGCGAATTTAAGTGCAAGATCAGGAAAAACGCGGAGCCATTTGCCGGCGACTACTGGGAAACGTGTTGAATAGTCAGAAAATTTTCATTTTCAGGCTAGAAAGCTTTAGGAAGAATTTTAAGTCGAAGACACTCCTTTGATTAAGACATTTAGAGGCCGGGAAAAAGATTTTAAGGAATATCGATAGCTATAGTATTTTCCTCACCTTACTTGAAGTTGAGAAATAAGAAAAGGCTCTGGTACCAACTGGGCGCATAATTTAGCACTTATTAGAGAACTATGAAGACTGTCTATATTAAAATTATGTGCTAAATTTGTGTAATTGCCAATTTAACGGTAGACTCAATCAGGATGAAAACAACAGGTTGTATAAACTTCATGCTTAAAAGAAAGTAAATAAAGACCTTATTTTTTATTTTTTTTTATAAATACTCCAATTTATTTACTATAAACCATATATTTTTTTCAAATCCTCTCTTTGCACTTTGAAATAGAAAGAAGAGAGAACCAACCAATGAACTAGAAAAACAAAGCAGTGCATTTGTATTCAAAGAAACTGAATACTAATAAAAACGAGTAAAAATGACAATTTTATTTGGTTTGAGGCAAGTATAGAAGAATGTGAATGTCAATTGTGTTGGATTTCAATTGTTTCAACAGGTTTGTGCACTAACTTAGTTTTTTGCAACTGAACTAAGGCGAATTGTTTAAAGGTCATTTTGAATGGCTAAGAGCATCTCTACCAATGGTTCAATTTTGAACCTCAAACTCTGGTATTCAGTGGCCTTATCTATTTGACCGTTTTTCGGTTACAGTCTGGGAAAGTTAATCTTAGTAATTTATATTAATAACTAACTTTTCTTTGAAATCAGATAATCTGAAGATTCTTTTATTATTTCTTAGTATGTGTAGATTCATATATATATATATATATATATATATATATATATATATATATATATATATATATATATATATATATATATATATATATTACAGTTGAAATATTTACTAAAGTTATTGTTTAACAATTAAGGATTCAGTTTTTACTAATTTATCAAGCTTATTTCAATGTAAGGTATGTAATCAATATTTGAGACCTGATAAAGCTTTGGCCAGAATATAATAAAAATATTTAAGCAATATAAATTTAACGAATAAAAAATTAACTTTTACTTACTTTTGTAATTGGCTTTGCTTATATACTTTTACAATAATGACGTTAGTTTAACAAATTAACCAATGAAACTTCTATGAAAGCATTTGTTTGATAATATTATTTAAATTTCCCAATGTGGACTACTCTAAAATTATCCTAACATTTGTTGAATCAAATAGTATGGACCTTTTTTTATTTTCATTACTATCAAAATTAACATTGTCTATATTAGTTACCTTTGCATGGTATTAGTGCCTCAAATACTAAATTCAACATCTTGTCCAAAAGTTGGTTGAATTAAATATATGTTTCTATTTCCATTATCATTTCTGTTAAAACACATATTTTATAATATTATATACCTTTCATACTGTGGACTATACTTATCGTAAATACCACATCTTATCCAAAAATGCGTTGGATCAAACAGTATAGTAAAATTTCCATTTCCTTAATTAAAATTTTGAAAAATATAATTATTCTGCTCGGAAAGTGTTTTCATAATTAATGCCCATCCAGGATTTTTCTCAGCTCGTTGTTATTCAAGGAGTTTCAAATAATTACTTGCGATAAGCTTCTAAATGTACATGAAGCAATTATGAATTTTCTTTATTCAAATTAGTGCATAAGTCAGTCTTCCCCTCTTCAGAAAAATATGAATTTTGGAAAACAGTTTATCCTGGACTGAAGACAATGGAACGGAATTCGTTCGAGCTATTGAAAGTAGAAAGGAAATTGCTGTGTACTTTCGAAAAGGACATAAATTCAATGGAAGAATATACTATAAAGATTTGAAATGTTTAATTACTGCTACGAAAACACATATAACTGATAAAAGAATACTTTCATGCAAATGATTGCACCAGATAATTGTATGGGAGATAGTCTCTTTACGATTGCATTCATTTTTCATAGTTATTTTCTTATAAACAATAGGTAATTATTCATGCATTAAATATATTTAAAAATGAAATAGTCTGTGTTGCAGTGAAACAAAGTTTTAGTTTATATTTAGCTAAAAATAGATGTATATTTAAGTCAATGCGATTCAAAACCTTGCAAGAAAGATTCTAATATCAAGAGATTTTTATAATGCGAAAGTCAAAAGATTCTGAAATAAATAAATTATTTATCATCAAAAAGATTGTTTGAAAACTTCTCTAAAACTTCTTTTACCAAAAAGGGGAGCAATCTTGTTGCAATAACTTAACACACTACAACTTGAAAACTTAAGAATATATATAACACTGGTAGGTTTAACTGTAATCTCAGAGGTCATTTTCAACCAGATGTTACACACGTAAGGGTGAGTTTTAAATATATGTAAAAAATATTTTTTACTTTATCTCCAGACCTCCTTCTAACGTTTTTGTTATTTCTCAAAGTAAATACTCTTCATGTTTTCCTGCTTTAAAATAGAGATTTAAATGGTAAGCCAGTCTGCAAGAAAACCACCGAACTTAAATACGTTTTCTCTGTACTGAGTGGTAGTCATGTCGAAAATTCCGCGTTTTGAGTTAGAACTTTTTTTTTTTTTTTTTTTTTTTGTTACTTGTTAAGGGGGAGAAAACATATTATATGGGGCTTGTAACTGCAATCAGTTGCAGGTTTTATCAGTGTAAAAGATAGCTTTATTATGCCCAATAAGTGAAATTTATTTGTACAGCAACTTATTATAGCTTATGTTATATGCAGTAACAAATGTAAAAACTTTCTTCGGATGCATAAAGAGAAGGTGAATATTATTATTTCAATTATTTCAATACTAGTTATTATATATCATAGGTATCATTCATATTTAAGAAAATATATTCAGCAGATATCATGTCAAGAGGTTTCTTAAATAATAATTGATTCTAATTGATGTATTCCTCTTTTATTTAACCCATTAACTCCCAAATTATTTTTTTTCGACATAATGTTATATAATTCATAAATTGAGTTTCTTTTACTATCAACATGAATATTATTATCGAATTTTATCAATACGTACCATAGTTTTTAAAAAATATGCTGATCTAAAAATAGATCACTGGGCGTTCGGGGGATATATGTTAGCAAATACACAACAATCAGTAGTACTTCAATAACGGGGTAAAAACGAACCAAATAGATAAAAACACGAATAGAGAAAATTTCACAATATTACAGAATGTACTTAGTAACGTTCAGTTATTTTAAAATACAAAATTTTAATTTTTCTACAGTTTAGTGTGTAATTGGATGAAACATTTCTTGCATAAAGTGGCATCGCACTTCACAAAATATGTCAGGGACCTTCCTTGGCACTCTACAAGTCGACAGCTTCCCTTTCTTTGTCCTATATTGTAATCCATTCTATCAAAGCGAACATCATCACTGACATTGGCTGTTAAGTATACTCTTTTATATATGAGTATATATTTCATTTAATTGTGAATTTGTGTGGTTGGGTTGGGTTTAAAGCGTTATTGCCTACATTTTTGCTACATATGGGATCATGACGTCGGGACCTATTACTTAAAGTTGATTCCGAATGGCTACGAACATCTAAGGAGCAGGATTAATTGAACCCACAGATTCCAATATCAAAAAGCAAATTGTGAATTGTAATTGGAATTTATACTATTTCAACTCAAAAATAATTTTTACTTGCTTCAAATATACAAAGAGCTTGTTCAGCTAAAAATAATCCATTTAATCATTAATTTTTTACTGCTATGTGATGAAAAATGGTTTATTTGTTTACAAACTACTAATCTGGGGTTATTAAACAAGAGATCTGCCGCTTAAAACCGTTTCTGACCGGTGAAGTTATTCCATAATAGCTTTAAACTTTCAAACTCCGGTACCAAAAAGTATCTTGTCACTTGTTTGGTATTCATCTAGATAGTATGAAGGTTGCTTTCTGTAAGAGTAATTTCCCTTCCAAACAAAAGCAAAGTACAATAAAAAGAAATAACTTCCTTTGATTAAAACTCTGTCAACAACGGGGACGTATACAGTGGAATCTAGCTTTAAAATTCTTACTGTGTTTCTAAACATTACTATTAATCTAACTACTAATGTTTCTTGGTATATTGTCTGATAATGTTATGAATGATTGTTTAATCACGCATGCACTTTCCTTTAGCTGATCCAAAGGTATAGATATTCAGCAATATAATTATATTAATGGTTGAAAGCATTTATTGAATATATGTTATGAATGTTCGCTTGGTATCCACTTTTCATCTATGACACTTTTAACAAAATATAAAACAATAATTATCAGAAATTGTCTTTTTATATTTATTCTGTAGTGAGAATAGTTAAGCACACGCAAGAAGAATTATTTGTAGAAATAGGGAAAAGGTTTCTTTCGAAAACAATAAGTTGTAACAAGTACTGGTGAAATCTACATCCTACGAGAAATATAAAATTAAGGATAGAAGTCAAGTGTGTTTTTTAGAGGTAAAACAATAAGAGGAATTTTATTTCCACTTTATTGTTGAAGTGCGTTATGCTAGAAGAATATCTTATATTTAAGTGAAAGTTTTAATTAATAATTTCCGAGATCAATACGTCGAAAAAAGTTCTGACTCCCAAAAAGTAATAAATAAAGCAGAAAAACATGTCTTGGCTAAATTAACCCCTTCCGGTAAAATGACGAGTCTAGCTCGTCATTAGTTTTTCATTCCATACCGCACAATGACGAGCTACACTCGTCATGCGATTAAAGTTACTGTTAAATATGATAATTAATTTAGTTTAAAACTTCTAGTGTACTGAATTTGGCAACACTTTTATCACTTGTGAAAATCACAAGTCACTATTGCATATTGTTTACTTAGAATTTCTTGGTACAAGTCATTGCCAAATTAATGAGTCAGAATAAAAGAAAACCAACTAAGAAATGCCGTGTATGTTACAAGAATCAAATTAAAAGTGAGACTACTTGGCGGTGTAAACAATTAAGAATTCCTTTGCACTTTGTTTTGAAAAGTACCACTAGCTTGAAGACTATTATCTGTATACCTTATTAACGTTTTGCTTTGATATTTTCTTAATTTTACTGTTTCTGATATTATTTAACACTATGTAAAAAGTGGATTTTAATTAAGAATATGTAAGAATTGTAAAATGAAACAAGTTTTTTAAATAAAAATTAAATGGTTATTTCATGCACAGTTTTTCATTATTAAATCATACAGGAAGGGGTTAAGTAGTACGAATGGGGAAGTTAATTTTGAAGTGAAGTTTTCAAGAACAATA
Source organism: Pardosa pseudoannulata (assembly GCA_032207245.1). NCBI lineage: Eukaryota > Metazoa > Arthropoda > Arachnida > Araneae > Lycosidae > Pardosa > Pardosa pseudoannulata. Next base: position 88,511,601 of record CM063503.1, on the reverse strand, counting down.
TAAAGCTTCGTGGCTCACCTGAAATATTGTTGCGAATTATTTCTAGTACTGACTGTTATAATTATACGGGATATCCTCATAATTGTTTCTCATGAGACGAGAACAGTTACGGTAAGCATCTATATTGATAATTTTTAAAGATAAATAAATGAGGGGATATATATTGTCAATTAGTTGATGAAATGCGTTAGATAATAAATATCTCAAACAAATCGTACTTAATATAAATACTTAATTAGCAATATTCGACATAGACGAATCTAAGAAATTTGAAAATTTATAATAAAATTAAAAATTTGATTGAAGTAAACCTTCCCCGAGTAAGCATTTTGAAGCCATTAAAATGCGGTCGCATACTTTTTATTTCGCCACAACAAAAAGAGCGCAAATTCTCGCGTAGCTCCCAAGAAGTAATAAATAAAGTAGAAAAACATCTCTCCACTAAATTACGTAGTACAAATGGGGCAGTTAATTTTGAAGTGAAGGAGTTTTCAAGAACAACTTAAAGCTTCGCGGCTCGCCTGAAATATTACTGGGAATTATTCGTAGGTACTGACCCTTATAATTGTACATCCAAGTCATTTGTTTAACACTAATCCTCATAGCTAAAATACTTGGCTGTGTGCCTTCGTTGCGGTATGGGAGGGGAGACGTGCCCCCTTCTTAACTTTACTGAACTCCAATGAACAGCACATTAAGCAGGGTAATGACGTGACATAATGGAAAGATTATTTCTATCACATTCATCTCCTGATTGTTTTCCTATACCCTGCGTTTTCTTGCTTGTTTTCTTTATCTTATTTGTGTAGAGGGAGTTGTTTTAAGAAACAAAGAACGCATTCTTTTGTTGCTGGTTCCCGCCTTTCCGAATTCTGTGGCGGTTTCGTACCCCCTCCCCAATCCCTTTTGCACTTTAAAAAGAAATTAAGGGCCGAAGAATTTGCGTCGCTTTAATAAAGTTTTATTTATACGGGTGGTATAATGGCTCTATTTTGGGATCACAATTTGCTTCATTAATTCGGGCATACTTTAAAGCAAAGGTGTGAAAAAGGTGAAAGCGCAACAAAATTTGTAAAAGATTAAAGAAGGATAAATTAAAATTCACTCCTGCCTTTCAGCTAGGAGTCTAATGGATAATACGCCTATTATAATTTCTTCTTGCTAGTATTTTTTTTGCCCATCATTCATTTTAGTTGTCTTAAGACAATAAAATTTTCAAAATTTGAAATTAAAATTTTTTTTTATTTATTAAATTGCAAATATTTCTGCACATTTTGATATCATACTTTTTTCTATACATCTCAAATGAAATGACAATTGTAATAATTAAATAACATGCTTCATATGTAACTTGAATAATAATTTAAACTCTGAAATGCTTAATATTAGTTTCACAATTTTTACTTTGTGTGCAAGATATCTTACAACAATGTTTTCATTAACGTCTTTATGATATTTAGTGTACTGGCTGATATCAGCACGCATATATTACGACTTACACATAAAATAATTTGATTTGTGTCTCTACATTTTAAAAATTAGTTCTTTAATATTAAAAATCTAGGGTATTTACTTACCTTTTTAATTTTCATTACTAATTTACACGTAATGAGTTTAAAAATGCATTTTAAGTCATTTATGCTGCAGCGATATTGTTTGGTTTGGTTTGGTTTTTTTGGAGCGCTATGGTCTACTTTTTGCAACAAGAGACAAGGATATAGTATGCTTTCAATTCTGAAACATATTTAATCGGGAATGTTAAGTACTTTTTTATATCAGTGGAAAGCTTTCTCTAATTCTTGCATTCTAATGCAGAAGGTTAAAAAAATCATTAAAATATTACTTTTTTCAAATAAGGAAGGTCATATATATATATATATATATATATATATATATATATATATATATATATATTATATATATATATATATATATATATATATATATATATATATATATATGTGTGTGTGTGTTTGTGTGTGTAAGGAAAATTCTCAGGGGTTTTCAAAACTTAAATCAAGGGCTAAAAATTCCAGCGCCATTTTGCATTCCCCTTTTTAACCCCTAACCTAAATTGACCATTGGGGCTACAGTTTAAGTCCTCAGAGAAGGGGCTTGACCAATTATAATCCTACATGGCCCTAGCAGACAATTTGGAAAATTTCCAAATAAAAAGGAGATACACGCTGTCGGAGAGAGATTTTTCTAGAGATATTTTCCCACAGATATTGACCCAGGTGTTAAGGGTCTTGTACATGCTAGCTGACCTTTCAGTTTGTTCTGTTCCTATGATGAAGTGGGAACCCATCCTCCAACATAATCCTAATAAAGGTCTTTAGTTAAAACGGTATCTTTTTTGTGGCCATGACCGCAACCACCCATGAACAAGTCCTTCTCATTACACACACACACACACACATATATATATATATATATATATATATATATATATATATATATATATATATATATATATATATATGTATGTATATATATATGTGTGTGTGTGTGTGTGTGTGTGTGTACAGACAGTAAAAATTAGATATATCAGTACATATAGATAATGCAAACACCTGTTAAGTAAAGTCTGAAAATATTTTTAAAAATTACTTAAAAAGCCAATTTTTTGCCTTCATTTCCGAGTAGTCTAAAAACCCTGTTAAAACTTAATTCAGAATTTAAAATACCAAATTAAAATTACTCTTAAATTTGTTTATTTTTATAGACAATAAACTCTCCAAACTGTAATAAACTAACAAATAAAGCACTTAAAATATTTCTCGTATCTACTGATTAATTACTAGCTCCAGTTAAACCCCATCAAATTCCCAATATTAGTAAAAGTAGAAATTTTCAATCTCTAAATAATTCATCAATCAGATATCAATCATACCCAAAAGAACATATAATCAAATTTTGCTATTAGATTTATTTTTAGATATTATGGTATTAATATATTTTTGGAGAAGGGATTATCTGAAATCGTTACCAGATAATACAGATCATTATTGCAGGAAATATCAGCCACAGAAAGGGTTTAATATTTTTCTTTATTATTAGGAATCTTTAGTCACAGTGAATAAATTTTAACTTCATTTTTGTGAAATTTAACTTGTACTAAATTAATCGTCTCTGTAATAGAGTAACATAGCTTTTAAAAATATTCTACAATCAAACCAAGGAATAGTCAAAGCATATTTTTCATAGATCCTTACATAATTAATATTCTTCATATTTATACTAATTATTGGGATTTTAAAATAATGAAATAATCGTGCAATTTATTCATTTATTCCGATAGATTTAAAGAAAATAGAAAAGGAACGAAAAAGGCATCAAGACATCTTGAACTATTTAAAAATATACTGTAATAATAGAAAAATAAAATATTTGATTAGGTACCCTGTTAAATATAAAAAAGAGAGCGATAAAGCTTAAAGTATTTATAAAGTAACTAATATACTATGAAGGTGATACTTACTGTTACCTTTTTCAATATTTTGATTTAAAAAGCTGGATTGGTTAGAAACAGTACTATCTAGTTTAATTTATTTCAGAGGACCTACTTTTTAAAGCCGCATTAGAACTACTACAAACATCCATGTCAGCAATAGGATTCGAACCCATAAACTATGACACCTAATGCAACACTTTAGCTGCATTAGCTGTCTTAGGCTCCAAATAGGTCGTTCAGGTCGTTTGACTTCAGAGAGCATATTTTCATATAAAAATTTTATGTAACTATTTAAAATTGTAAAAATCATTTATATTACATTTCCCGTAAACATGAATGCTTCTAGAAAGTTGTTTGAGTTAATACTGCATTCAGCTATACGAAGGAAGGAAAAATATTTTGCAAAAAGCTTCACTACCACAATCGGTCTATTATGAAAGAATAGTTATATTTTGTAACGGAAAATTGATATATTTAATGTTATGATTGGGATTTTCTAGCATTCATTTTGAATATCTACGATACCGAATAAGTTTTATACTAACCAGTATTTTCTAAGTATATGCATATAAAAGTCTAAAATGTTTCATCTATTCTAAAGACGTCAGCTAATAACGCCAGACTTTTTCCTCTGTAATAGATCATATGTCATTCAGCTAATAGATCATTGAAACAAATGAAAATTACCTACTGTTTTAAAACCTAAGCAATTTTAAGATTCGTTAATCTATGATGTTATGTACATAGCACTCTGCATATTTTCATCCCTCTATGGTTTTCTTGCAGATTTTTTGTTTGTATTAATAGAAATAGTTTTTATTCCTTATTTTCTATTTTTCTTAATATTTAATATAATTTTAATTTAAAAGTATTTTATTAAAAGTGTCCTTTGCATGTATTTATGGATGTTTTTACTGATTGTTTTGGTTTGGAGCGCTACGGTCTACTGTTTTGCACACGAGGGCTAATGAGACCGGGACCTACTGCTTAAAGCCGATTCCGAACGGCTACGAACATCCATGCCATAGTGGGATTCGAACCCACGAACTCCTGTACCGACGATCAGCGCCCTAACCAATCGGCATGTTTTTACTGAATACAGAAATTTGCTGTATTTGATGCATATGAGAAATTAATTTTTTGTTATAGTTTACAGATATTAATATAAATATGTTTTTTACCTTACAACTGCTATCTGGATGGCTTCTGCTGGAACAGGGCCACAACACACTTACCTTTCAACTACGTTTATTTATTTATTGATTAAAAAAAACTGCTAAAGGTAGTGCAACAGAACAGTATTGTTTTCTTTTTCGATATAGCTGGATTACGTTTCACACGTATGAAGTATTTATTCATTTATGCTAAGAAGTCACTGTTTTTCATCGTCTTATTTCCCTATTTTCCTTTCTCCCAGTATCCCATAGTGTATAACTCATACAGAATAGAAATCGGGATATGAAAATGTTTAGTAAACCAATTTAATAATTTAATTTCTTACTTGACCTGCATAAAATTCGGTTACATTTGTGACTAATAATAATGATAAGGCACGAGGAATAAAATAGTTTCGAATTATTTTACACATCTGATAATGCAACTGATATTTATATTCATACATATACCATTAGTTATAAGATGTTAAATGTAGGTTTAGCCTTATTACTTCTGGTAATTTAAATTTATCGAGTAAAATAGATAGAAATGTCTCAGTTTTCAATTTTATAAGTAAAAGTTTAAAAAATGAAGACCATCTTGATTTATTTTGATCTTTGATTTCTTAGCGCTTTATATTTTTGAAATACAAATAATGAAACTTATAAAATATACAACATACGGCATATTTTATCATACCTTCAGTTTTTATATATTTCATGTTCTGAAAAATACATATAAAGAATACGTAATTTTATTTACAAATGTGTTATTATAAAAATAACATTGTTCCTAAATTTTTCGTTTTTACTTTTTCGATATTCTAAAACTAAATGAGAAATTTTTAACATGCGAAAATAAATTATATTGTGAATCTGAGAAAAATAAATAATGGTATAGATATCTCTATCCATTTAAAATCCATAGTTATATACATATATATATCTAACCAGTTTTCATTAAAATCTATTATCAATATTTTTTTTACTCTTATTTAAAATTTTCAAGTCTTTTAATTTAGAATATATTCTTTTTTCTGTTAAAAGAGATGAGATAGGCGATATCTGAAATAGTTTCAATTTTTCGAAGGTTTTACCTGGCATTTAAGAACCTTGGAACTACTAGAAATTATGATTTTAGAAAAATAAATAATTGTATAGATTTCTCCATCCATTTAAAATTCAAAGTTATATAAAAATAAAATATGACTAACCAATTTTCAATAAAATCTATTTTCAGTATTTTTTCCTTTTACCTTTATTTAAAGTTTTCATGTCTTTTAATTTAAAATATATTCTTTCTCTAAAAGAGATGAGATAGGCGAAAACTAAAATTTTTAAATTTTCGAAGGTTTTACCTGGCATTTAAGAATCTTGGAACTACAAAAATAATGAATCCTAGAAAAATAAATAATGGTATAGTTTTCTCCATCCATTTAAAATTCATAGTTATATAGAAATAAAATATCGCTGACTAATTTTCAATTAAATCTATTATTAATCCTTTATCCTTTTACCTTTATTTATAATTTTCAAGTCTTTTAATTTAGAATATATTCTTTCTCTTGAAAAAGAGAAGAGATAGGGGAAAACTGAAATACTTTAAATTTACGAAGGTTTTACCTGGAATTTAAGAACCTTGGAACTACAAGAAATTATGAATCCTAGCAAAATAAATAATGATACAGATTTCTCGATCCACTTAAAATCCATAGTTATATAGAAATAAAATATCGCTGACTAATTTTAAATAAATCTATTATTAATACTTTTTCCTTTTACCTTTATTCATAATTTTCAAGTCTTTTAATTTAGAATGTATTCTTTCTCTTGAAAAAGAGATGAGATAGAAGAAAACTGAAATAGTTTTAAATTTTCGATGATTTTACTTGTCATTTAAGAACCTTGGGACTACAAGACATTATGAATCCTAGAAAAATATACACCGGTATAGATGTCTCCATCCATGTAAAATTCATAGTTATATAGAAATAAAATATCGCTGACTAATTTTCAATAACATCTATTATCAGTTTTTTTCTTTTACCTTTATTTAAAATTTTCAAGTCTTTTAATTTAGAATGTACTCTTTTCCATTTAAAAGAGATAAGATAGGTGAAAACTGAAATAGTTTTAAATTTTTGAAGGTTCAACCTGGCATTTACTCTTGGAGCTACCAGAAATCAGGAATCTTAAAAAAATAACTAATGGAAATGATTTCTCCATTCATTTAAAATTCGTAGTTATATAGGAATAAAATATCGCTAATTTTCTGTAAAATCTATTGTCAGTGTTTTTATTCTTTTACCTTTATTTAAAATTGTCAAGTCTTTTAATTTAGAATATATTCTTTCTCTTGAAAAAGAGATAAAATATTAGAAAACTGAAATAGTCTTGAATTTTCGATGATTTTACTTGGCATTTAAGAACCTTGGAACTACAAGAAATTATGAATCCTAGAAAAATATACAACGGTATAGATTTCTCCATCCATTTGAAATTCGTAGTTATATAGAAATAAAATATCGCTGACTAATTTTCAATTAAATCTATTATCAGTTTTTTTTTTTCTTTTACCTTTATTTATAATTTTCAAGTCTTTTAATTTAGAATACATTCTTTCTCTTGAAAAAGAGAAGAGATAGGCGAAAACTGAAATAGTTTTAAATTTTTGAAGGTTCAACCTGGCATTTACTCTTGGAGCTACCAGAAATCAGGAATCTTAAAAAAATAACTAATGGAAATGATTTCTCCATTCATTTAAAATTCGTAGTTATATAGGAATAAAATATCGCTAATTTTCTGTAAAATCTATTGTCAGTGTTTTTATTCTTTTACCTTTATTTAAAATCTTCAAGTCTTTTAATTTAAAACATATTCTTTCTCTAAAAGAGATGAAATAGGCGAAAACTGAAATAGTTTTAAATTTTTGAAGGTTTTACTTGGTATTTAAGAACCTTGGAACTACAAGAAATTATGAATCTCAGAAAAATATATAATGCTATAGATTTCTCCATCCATTTAAAATCCATAGTTATATAGAAATAAAATATCGCTAACCAATTTTCAATAACATCTATTATCAGTTTTTTTCTTTTACCTTTATTTATAATTTTCAAGTCTTTTAATTTAGAATATATTCTTTCTCTTGAAAAAGAGAAGAGATAGGGGAAAACTGAAATACTTTAAATTTACGAAGGTTCAACCTGGCATTTACTCTTGGAGCTACCAGAAATCAGGAATCTTAAAAAAATAACTAATGGAAATGATTTCTCCATTCATTTAAAATTCGTAGTTATATAGGAATAAAA
>CM063503.1:88433682-88498682 GCA_032207245.1 Pardosa pseudoannulata | reverse complement strand
ATGGTTAGCACAGTATAACCAAACTTGAAAAAAAAAACAATTATTAAAATTCTATATAAATATTAAAATTAGCAATGGCTATTATACATATATATATATATATATATATATATATATATATATATATATATATATATATATATATATATATATATATTCACTTTAATGTTATTAAAATTGGAAAGCTCATAACTGGAGAACTAATTTTACCAAGTTATGTACAACTATTTATTTCATGGATACCAAAAACTAAATAGAATGGTTTCATATACACCGTTATAAGCTGTTTTTTATCATTATGAGAATTAGTCTCCCAGACAGAAAAACGGTGTGAAATATAATACGACAGTTCTTGTTATTGGTTTTTATCTGCCCACTCATCATAAAGTACATTAATTGGATTAATTACATAGAGAAGCTAACTTTGTTTCTTTGTTTCTAAAGTCATTAACTCTTAATGAGTTTTCATGTAATATGGGAAAATTAAGAGTTTTCAGTACATTCAGGGGCTCTTTTAATGACAATATTTAAATTTAAAACTGAGCAGACTGTCCATTTGACATCTCTGCCAAAATATTTATTTTGTGGCTATAAAGACTTACTAGTACGTTTTCTGGCGATTGATACTTGAACGTGGGGCATTTACTAGTAGCATTTACCAGGGTTAGTGTAACAACATGGTTTGTTTGTGTGTAAAAAAATAACGGTATATACAGGAAATCGAAACCAAATGTTCTTGTTTACTACATAGATTTTAGTTTTTACGACATCAGTCGATGTGGAACCACAAAATTTGAAAAAATTAAAACTATTTACTACTATTTCTATTTGATTTTTCATATTTACGATTCTATTATAAATATATACACTGAAAAAATATTTTTTGTTTACAAAAATCTTATGGTTGTTATTTATATACCTTTATTTATATATTTGTTTATATATTTCAATATAAAATAAGAAAAGTTGGTTATAAAATTAAATAATTTTCGATCTATTGAGATTTAACTGAATAACTAAATTTAAGCCCAAAACGCCGGCCCCCGGTACAATTCCGCTGCGAAATGTGCCCGAACTCAATGTGCTAATATAATCAAAGCTTTACTAAATATTTTATTCAAAATTTTTATCTCTGATTACATTTATCCATTATGTTAAATAAACAAAAAAGCAAAATAATATATGTTTTTCAGAAAATGATAAATTTTGAAAGCAGATGAGTTACATTGAAAATTTTTTGTTAACCCTTTCATGTATGAGGTCCTACTAATAATACATCAAATTTTACCTCACTGTATTAAAAATAATCCAAATTGTTCCCCAAGATTCTTGTATTCTAGTTCTATTAAAATGTCTTTTTAAAAAAAAACGGATATTTTACGTGAACCGCGGTATCACAGTCGGTAAGGGTGATGTATTCATAACTGAGGGGTCTCAATTCGAGGCTCAAGCTGGCTTAAGATTCGCCGTGTTCGTTAAAGGTGACTGGGAGACGTAAAATATGTTAGTGGTCACAAAGTCCTCCAAGTTCTCAACCGATACCTCTGAGGGTGGCAGGCCAAGCCTATGTGTCTTCTGCTTGGTCCCTGATTCTAAATTACAAGCATCCACTTGAGCTAAAATTTTCTTTTGTCTAATCTGTACTCGTCAAACGAAAGACGCATCCCTTCACTTTAACTGGTGTGGCTTCTGGCCTAATTGCTTGGCTCGTCCATGTGACATTGGCAACAACAACAGTATTTTAGGGTTTTCCTAAAAGACGGGCACTACTTGTATGAAAATACTCATCATTGATGGTAATGTAAGATTCTAACGTCCATTGCACGTTCACGTACAACAGGAAAGTCACTCTCAATTTTATTATTATAAATAATTTAAATGTTATTTATAATAATTGATTTTAAGAACATTACTTAAGAAAATGTTTGATGTTGCTTTTATCTTAAAAAATTAATTATATTTGTAATTTGTGGATATTTAAATACGTGTTCCAAAACTTGTGGAAATTATATAAATCATAGGGTAAGCCTTTTGGAAAAAGTTATTTATGGGTTTTAATAGATCAAAAGAGTTTTTTTTTTCAGTTATAGACAAAATTTGGATCCGAAAGGATGAACAACTCAAATATGAAATATTGAATTTCATTTAATAGTTTATTGTAATAACAAAATTTCTTAATACACTTTCTGTACTAATTCCTATATAATTCAAACGAAATGTTTACAAAAGGTATCAATATATTTATTTTTATATAAATGTAAGTTTCCAAATTATCTAACATCAATTTTAATTAAAGTGTTAAGATATTAAGAAATGATTAAATATGAACTAAAAAAGTTACAGCTTTTGATGGCTAAGATACTTTTACTAAGACCACACATTAATCGTTTCCCAGTTCTGCTTGTAGGATGCACGGCAACTTAAATTTTTCCTCTAATTTTCCAAAGTAGAGTTTTCCTCTAATTCTCTATATTTTCAATATCAAAAGTTGGTATGCAATCCAATTAAATGATGCTAATTATGTACAAAAGCTATATATATATATATATATATATATATATATATATATATATATATATATATATATATATATATATATATATATATATATATATATATATATATATATATATATATATATATATATATATATATATATATATATATATCTGTAATATATCAAAAATCAAAATTATTACACCTAAATTATCAAACTAAAATTTTCCTTTTGCCCCTTTTCATTCTTTAACATCTAATTTCCCTGTCTTAAAATGTCATATTTAAAGGAGAGTTCATTGACTTAAATTCTTTTTACCTATCTCCTAAAACTAACGCTAGAATAAATGTTAATTTTTTGCCCAAGTCCACATTTTTCAGCTGTCCAAGGAAAGCAGTTTCACTTCTTCAATAACTAAATTGATATCTGCGTGGTTTTCGAGGTAACTTGAATGATCAAAGTTCACTCTTGACTCCACAAAAAACACTGAATAATCTAAGTCTCATGGGAATGAAATCCCGTCATTCACTCGCACTTAGGTGCCTTTTTTTAGACATATATTTTTAGCCTCTATAAATTTAAAGTTCCACAAAGTTAGATTTCGTTTTCTTTAAAGGTGCCACGGCTGTACTACGATTTTGCCTTCTTATTTCCCAGTAATCCCAGACAATTCAAATAGTAGGGGCTAATTTACTTGTGTAATTGGTAAATTATTTCCACTGGTTACATATATATATATATATATATATATATATATGTATGTGTGTGTGTGTGAGGTTTAAAAAATGGGGGTTAAGAATTAAGCGAGTTATAATCAAAAATAGTTATAACTAATTAACGATAACGTAATAGGAGAAAGGCACCCTCGACGCGGAAGTTATTGAAGCTGACGCGGAAATAGACATAGGAATTTGCTTTGGTAGCAACGCCAAAAGAGACAGTTCTGAGAGGGAACTCGGGCTGATAAAATCCTCCACGCTTGTCGTTGCCATTTATGAGAACAAAGGATATCTAAATGGCATAGATATGGACAGAAGGATTACAATAAAGAAGTTTTTATATATGAACTGAAATGAGTCTTCTATGCATTAACCACTCGTCCATGTCATATATATATATATATATATATATATGACAGGGTCCAGTAAACACACTAGAGTTCGGAGTACCACTTCATATCTTTATTTAAACTCATCAATACTCTACTCAACAATGGCGTCTCACATTGGCGCCCAACTGCTAACAAAGGCAGGTTTAACTGCTTCGGAGATCACAGGTCTGACCGTGAAGTGTGTATACTGCTCTCTGCTCTTATCACTGCGCGTGAGCCGTATTTATGTGGCTAACTCCTCAAGCCACATCACTCTCATTAAAAGAATCCCTATTTAAAATCTCTTAAAATTAATCTATATTTAAATCCTGATATATATATATATATATAATATATAATATATAATATATAATATATATATATATATTTATATATATATATACATATATATACATATATATATATATATATATATATATATATATATATATATATATATATATATATATATATATATATATATATATATATATATATATATTTATATATATACATATATATATATATATATATATATATATATATATATATATATATATATATTTATATATATATATATATATATATATATATATATATATATATATATATATATATATATATATATATATATATATATATATGTATATATACATATATATTTGTATGTGTATTCTTGAAAAGTTTATCTTCTAAAACAGTTCTTTTGATTAGAAACAAATAATTTTGATGCAAAATAGTTATACTTAAAACAAATTTTTTTAATTAATTAAAAAGTTTCACATTAATTAATAAACATGTAATCTAAGTAGCATTGACTCACGACTTTATTTAAGACTATTTCTATAAAGCTTATTCCATTAACATTTGGATAATTTCTGTCTACTAAAAATTGGCAAATATCTGAAAAAGAAGATATTATGGACACATGGGAGTAAAAATGTGAAGTTTAAGCAACTTGCTGAATTATGTTCTAAATATAAATTAAAGTATAAAAACACGACGATCTTAAATTATTTTAATATTTAGGAAAATCTATATGATGATATAAGCAAAGAACATAAATATTTGGATGAGGATTCACAAAAAATATCGTATAATAAAAGTGACATTGCTATTTTCTCATAAAATTACTCTTTAAATATAAAAATTATTTAAAAAAATTATTTCATATTGCTTAAATAGTCTTTTCAGTGCACCCCAATATATCTTGTAACCCTAAAACGGGCATAATATATCAAAACACCTGACCAAATTTTTAGGGGAAAGTCGCAAAGATCGTGACTAGCTCTAGTTGTGTAGTTTCTTCCTGAGCAGAGAAGGAATGCGTAGGACTGCATCATTAGATGCTGCGGTGAGTTCCCCTTTATCTCAGAATTAATGATACAATGTTCTATATATAAAAAAAAAGATTTTTGAACGTTTCCTTTCGTATCAAGAGTCAATTACAAGCCTTAATCTTATTTTGTGTTACGATGATGTTAAATTGTTAAAGCTGAATATTCTTAGCTGTTTGTTCTGAAATTAAGTCGCTTTCAAGTAAGAAAAGCCTATAGATTTAAGAATTAAAGTGAAAATTATTGGGATTAAAAAAATATGAGGAATGGATTAAGAATTTTTTTTACAATGATATAAGCAAATAAAATAAATCTTTAGATTAGGGTTAGTATATGATATCGAGGTAAAATTTTGACCTTGTTATTTTCATTTTTTCTTATAGTGCTATCTAAGCAATAATTTTACATATTAGTTAGTTCAGAAATGTACATTATTAGTTAAATCAGAAATGTACAAACTTTTATGGAATGGTCCAAAAAGAAAGTATTTTATACCAGGTTGATATTTCTCAGAATTAGTGATACAATGTACTATATATAAAAACAGATTTTTAAGTGTTCCCTTTCGTATTAAGAGTCAATTACAAGCGTTTATCTTATTTGGTTTTACGATGGTATTAAATTGCACTATATTTGAATTGTAGATATTCATATTTATTATTGTAATTTACTGTATTATATAAACAGCATATATTTTTAATTTTGGGCTGATCGTTACTGGCCCATGGTCCGTCATTTGCCCCTCCCTGATTAAGAAAGTACTTTATATCCGGCTGATACTTCTCAGAATTAATGATACAATGTACTATATATAAAAGCAAATTTTTAAATGTCCCCTTTCGTATTAAGAGTCAATTACAAGCCTTTATCTTATGTTACGATGGTATTAAATTGTCAAAGCTAACTATTCTTAGCTTTTTGTTCTGAAATTACGTTGCGTCCGAATCAGAAAAGCCTACAGATTTAAGAAGGAAATTGAAAACTATTGCGACCAAACAAGAAGATGAAGAATATGTAAAGAATTTTCTTTACAATGAAGTTAGCAAATACAATAAATCTTTAGATTAGGGTTAGTATAAGATATCGTGGGAAAATTTTGACCTTGTAATTTTCATTTTTCTTATAGTGCTATCTAAGCAATAATTTTACATATTAGTTAGATCAGAAATGTACAAACTTTTTATGAACGGTCTATTAAGGAAAGAAAAATTCAACGGGTCAGTAAAATTCAATCTAAAAATTTAACAACTGTAAAAATATTTCCAGTTCCGTTGATCTTTAAGAGACTAAAACTCTAAATGAAATTTGCTTTTTTTAGTAGATATTTTTAGGTTGAAACATTTTACAAATATCCAAAGTAACCCGAATAAGAACCAGTAATGCTTTATTTTTTAATAATTTCATCTTTATTTGCTATGACACTCTCTTCTTTTATGTATCTTCCTTTTTTACTTTTTCGTATGTAATATATAAAAACAGAACTTTTGCTAAAAGTGAAAAGCACTTGATGGATCTTATACTAAACATTCTCTTGAATGTGAAGTCGAATTCATTTATGTCGGATTCTTCTAGTTAATAGAAAATAAAATGTCCTCCAATCTCCATGTTTTCCAATTTGATATGAAACCACAATTGTATATATAATTAAACCAGAGTGGAAAATTATTATCACTATATTTGAATTGTAGATAATAGTATTTCTTATTGTAATTTACTGTATTATATAAACAACATATATTTTTTAATTTGTGGCTGACCGTTACTGGCCTACGGTTCGTAGTTTAAATATCAATGACTAAGAAAGTATTTTATATCAGGCTGATATTTCTCAGAATTAATAATACAATGTACTATATATAAAAACATATTTTTAAGTGTTCTCTTTCGTATTAAGAGTCAATTGCAAGCCTTTATCCTATTTGGTGTTACGATGGTATTAAATTGTCAAAGCTAACTATTTTTTGCTCTTTGTTCTGAAATTACGTTGCTTTCGAATCAGAAAAGTCTACAGATTTAAGAAGGAAAGGGAAAATTATTGTGATTAAACAAGAAGATGAAGAATATGTAAAGAATTTCCTTTACAATGATGTAAGCAAATAAAATAAATCTTTAGATTAGAGTTCGTATAAGATATCATGGGGAAAATATGACCTTGTTATTTTCATTTTTTTTATATTGCTATCTAATCAATAATTTTACATATTAGTTAGATCAGAAATGTACAAACTTTTTATGAACGGTCTATTAAGGAAAGAAAAATTCAACGGGTCAGTAAAATTCAATCTAAAAATTTAACAACTGTAAAAATATTTCCAGTTCCGTTGATCTTTATGACACTAAAACTCTAAATGAATTTTGCTTTTTTTAGTAGATATTTTTAGGTTGAAACATTTTACGAATATCCAAAGTAACCCAAATAAGAAACAGTAACGATTTGTTTTTTAATAATTTCACCTTTATTTGCTATGACGCTCTCTTCCTATTACCTTTCCGTATGTAATAAATAAAATCAGAAATTTTGCTAAAAGTGAAAAGCACTTGACGGAGTTTATACTAAACATTCTCTTGTATGTGAAGTCGAATTCATTTATGCCGTATTCTTCTAGTTAATAGAAAAAAATGGCCTCAAATCTCTATGTTTTTCAATTTAAAATTAAACCACAATTGTATATGTAATTAGATTGAGTAGAAAGTGATTATCACTATTTTTGAAATGTAGATATTCATATTTATTATTGTAATTTACTGTATTATATAAACAACATATATTTTTTAATTTGTTACTGACCGTTACTGGCCCACGGTCCGTCGTTTGCCCCTCCCTGATTAAGAAAGTGCTTTATATCCGGCTGATACTTATCAGAATTAATGATACAATGTACTATATATAAAAACAGAATTTTAAGTGTTCCCTTTTGTATTAAGAGTCAATAACAAGCCTTTATCTTATTTGGTGATACGATGGTATCAAATTGTCAAAACTAACTCTTCTTAGCTCTTTGTTCTTAAATTACGTCGCTTTCGAATGAGAAAAGTTTACAGATTTTAGAAGGAAAGTTAAAATTATTGTGACTAAACAATGTTATGAGGAATATGTAAAGAATTTTCTTTACAATGATGTAATAAAATAAAATAAATTAAGGTTCACATAAGATATCTTGAAAAACATTTGACCTTGTTATTATCATTCTTTCTTACATTGATATTTAAGCAATATAGTTATACATTGGTTAGATTAGAGGTGGAAAACCTTTTTCATAGAACTAAATATTTAGCCGGCTAATAAAATTAGAAGATATTAAGGCTGATACTCCTTGCAGCCAAGACAAGAGCTTAATACATCAAAACACCTGATCAAATTGTTAGGTTGGATGTCGCAAAGATCGTGACTAGTGCTTGTGGCATATTTTTCTTCTCTTAGCAGGGAGAGAATGCGTAGGATTGCATCATTAGATGCAGCGGGGAGTTTCCCCTTTATCTCAGAATTAATGATATAGCGCTCTGCATATAAAAACAAATTTTTAAGTGTTTCCTTACGTATCAAGAGCCAATTACAAGCCTGAATCTTGTTTAGTGTTATGATGACGATAAATTATCAAATCTGTATCTTTTTTCCCTCAGCTCTTTGTTCACAATGATTTCGTTTGGTTTAGAGCGTTATAGCCCAGTGTTATAAGGTTAGATTTAGATCTGAAACTTTTATTACAAGTACAACTGTTATGACATATTAATTAAAAGATTTTTACATAGATTTTTGTGTTATGAGGTAATTTAGATTCATGTAAAAATCTTTTAATTAAAGCGTCATAACAGTTATGCTTGTGATAAAAGTTTTGAACCTAAATCTAACCTTATAACACCTAGCATTTTGCTACATGAAGTCTAAAGAGCCCGTGACCAACCTACCACTTAAAGTCAATTCTGAATGGATATAAACACCCATACTTGCAATGGAATTTGAACTTTTGGACTTCAGTACCGAAGGGTAGCACCCTACCCACTCGGCTATCACTCGGTCTTCGCTCTGAAAATTATGTCTTTTTCAAGTAAGAAAAAAATAACTTAAGAAAAAAACTACAGAGATTGAATAAGAAGGTGGGGAAACCCAAAAAGCAAAACAGAGAAGAATAGACTTGTTAATTTAAAGCTGTATTGTTGACTCCATATAGAGTTATCGAAAGAATTAAAGGAAAATAAACAAAAACGAAAAATTACAAAATTAAGATAGTGAAAGGGAGTAACTTTAAAAAAATATATATATATATATATATATATATATATATATATATATATATATATATATATATATATATATATATATATATATATATATATATATATATATATATATATATATATATATATATATATATATATATATATATATATATATATATATATGTATATATGTGTGTATATATATACACATATATATATGTATATATATATATATATACATATATACATGTATGCATATATATATATATATATATATATATATATATATATATATATGTGTGTGTGTGTGTGTGTGTGTGTGTGTGTGTGTGTGTGTGTGTGTGTGTGTGTGTGTAGAATTCTTCTGTCCATGTGTTTGTAATAGAACTTCTCCTAGACGGCTGAAATGATTTTGATGAAATTTTGTGTATGTAGTTAAGTTTATTCGAGAATAGTTTAAATTCACAATTTGATCAGCTAGAAAGTGTTTTTTCATTAAAAATCCAGAATTGCGAGCTTATTGAGATTATTAGAATGCCGCTTGAAACCCTTCACTAATAACGTATCTGTGGCGCAAAGGTCAGCTCAACGGTCTGGGATACGAGACGCCCCACTATCCAATCCCCTTACAGACGATGTGGGAATTTTACTTTAATGTAAATACTTTTCTGATGACTATACGCGTGGTGGCTTCAAGTATTTTTAAAATATTTTTTTTTTCTTACCTTTCCATCTAAACGGTCCAATTTATAATTTATTTAAAAACATTTTAGAATTTAGGGATTTACAGCTTTAAAACAGTACAGGGTCTGTCCGGTCGTCTAGTATATATATATATATATATATATATATATATATATATATATATATATATATATATATATATATATATATATATATATATATGCCATACTTAAGGTCATAACCTTACTATATTTTTGCGATTGAACATCCGATAAAAAACAGTGATAAACTTAACTTAAAATAGGAGTATGCTTTATTTTTTTTACAGTCAAAAATAATATTTTTCACCTTAACAAAAATTGAATCAGATAACTTCTGTTCAGTATGTATGTATTTTCGTTTTCTCTAAAAAAATCATGCATGTTATAGGAAATTTAGTAATGTTTTAATTAAAGGGAAAATAAAGTGTTATATAAAATTGAAAATATTGAAATTGCACTTATATGGGCAGTCTTTAACCTATGAATGTTTACATCATCAGCAAAATGCAGAAAGGCGAAGGATAATGGTAATACTAACACAGTAATGTAATATCGCATTTTATGTTCCTCTATTACTCCTTACTGTAGACCCTAGGAATCCAAAACAAACCAAACCTATTATGTCTTATCAAAGGATATAAGTGTTGTTCTTTTGTTGAAAAGAAAGTTATTATAATCATTATGGTGTCAATACTATCACAGACAGAAATGTCTAGTGCAATGTTTTCTGTACTGTTTTAAAACTGGTGAAGTATGCACTAAATTAATGGAAGTATTTAAAGTTTTAATCTGCAAAAAAAATGAGCGAGAGTTGTAAAAAATTCAAAAGAAAGAATTTACTTTTACTTCCATATTGAAGCAAACAATATTTGCTCGAAAATAACCTAAATTTGGTTAACTTCCTAAGAAATTTATCTACATAAGTAGTCTCATTGCTTCAAATGTGGGAGTTTATTGTGAACTCTCGAATAATAAGGCCGGAAAACCTTTTTCTAAAGTTTTTAAAGAACTTAAAATTGAATAATTATAAATAATCAACAGCTATCATTGAATGAGTCTATCTTTATCCTGCGAACTCCATTTCAGCTTTTCCAGCAGTAACCCCAAGAGGTACACCAAGGCTCACTAGCGAGCCGTTAGAGATTTTTGGGTGATTTAAGTAGTATTCCAAAGAAATATGTGTCTAAATAGGTAAATAAATATAGGGGCTCTATTGTGCATTCAATACAGCTTCATTACAGCTACACTGTTTTTTTTTGTGTCAATACGCCATAATATTCTCATGAATAGTGGGTTTTCTTACTAAGAGAAAAAAAAAGGGGGGCGGGTTGTGCGACTGTACAGGTTTTGTTGAAATAACGATTTTGTTGAATATAGAAAACGCTAAAGCAATGTATTCACATTTTACAGTATATTAAAAGGCCTTGATTAAACAATCACTTAATATATGTTATGCATTTGTAGCTCATGCGGTGTTTTTGTTACGTAGATATCTTTTTTATATAGGAAGTTCATGTTATTTACATTCTAATTAATTTCATATACATACACCTCCGCCCCCCCCAAAAAAAAAATCTTAGATTTCTTAACAAAGCATGATCAACAAGAATCCCATTCTGAAAGCGACAAAAGTTTAGTGGAAGTTAAAGCAAAACTCATTGCCTTCTCGCGGATATAATGAAAATTACTTAAGCTTCTGTTTTATTTAAACCGAAAGTGAAGATTATTCTTTGTCGCCATGTTTAAACGAGGATGCAAGATGGCAAATGAGTCATTATATCCTAGTCTTTTATAGTCAGATTTTTTTTGTAATATTTGACTTTACTATAACATATTTCTCAGAACTTTGCGTATAGTGAGCCTACTGTTGTTTGTAGAATTTTAAATATGTCCCGATATCAAAAAGTATTAAAACTACTATTTTGTAATGATTCTCATTTCGTAATCATATCCAGATAATGTAAAGAACATTATAACCTTTCAAAACAAGGGTATAAATATGGTATTGGAACATTTGGAACCGTCCAGGATTAACAGGTGGCCTACATACATGAGTAATTTATTAAATTAAGTAAAATAAAACACAGCATTGAGCATATTCACAGAGCAATGTCCATAAATCTGGGGGTTCTACATATTAGCAATTTTAATTCAACCTCTTCACTTATGCTAGTAGTAGTTGAAAAGAGTATAATTATTTCATGCAATGGACAACTAGCTTTCGGAAGCTTAACTGAGTAAGCGTTCTTTGGATGTTCTTTCATTCATAAGAAAGTCTTAACTGAATAGATTCTACTAACATTATTTTTTAGTAGAAGCTGGTGACTGAATGCTGCAGGAATGGGAATTTTCAGTAGCTCAGTATCTTCGGACCCTTAATGGGAGTTTATAATACTGCTGGCATTCTACAACCTCAACAGGGGATTGCATTATTTTTACCAGTTGCAGCAGTTTATTAGATTTTCTATCAGTGTCAAAAGACTTATCACTTAAACACAGTCTTCAGAGAATGAATTATGCAACAAATAATCAGTGGAATTGCGCATAATTTATTTTATTTTTAATACTGTTCCAACTAATTTTACCAAATTCCGTTGATTTCAGAAATTTGATATCAATTATAAAGCATACAATTATGTAAGTTTAATAAAATTCATTAGGAAGATGAGTCTTTATAAACTATTTAAAATTAATTATTAAAATTTGTTATAAGTTTTAACGCGAGAGCTGTTTTAAATATGATATATTTTCCAATGCCACCATTTCATTTATTTTATCCTTTGTTTTAGAGTGTTCTTCAACTGGAATTTAAAAGACGACAGATAGAACTAGCATTTTTAAGTGAAAACTGGCCAATTTACATATTTTTGTCGTATTAAAAATAAGATCCATAAATCTGTTTTGATATTTGAAAGGCTTGCTTTGATGCCACAATTTTGAACGGAAGTATTGTGTTGCTCTTATAAGAAAAAAAATTGGTTCTCGTCGGGACATAAAGCGCACCTCCTCTAAGGAAAACTTAATACATCCTCCGAGAGAAAGGAAAAAGGGAAGAGGTTGGGGAGAGGCGATTTTTGAAGCCCTACCTGCTTCTATTACATCATTTATTAGTATCGAAGAACGTGAGAGCTGCCATTTGTAAGATTTTTCGTTTTTAATTAATCGGAATTCCTCCCTGGTTGTAAGATATTTGTTGTGCATTTCAGTTCCATCATTCATCGTGTCGTGTGCTTTTGGCGAGCGCAGTGTTTTTATGATTGGCGCGAACGGTGGAAACCTTTTGCAACCCTATTAGGGGGCCCCTAGGGTCCAGACTTCTTCAAGAAGATAGCCGATTAAAGCGAAACGAAGTGATTTCTCATAATTATAAAAGATACCTCTGAGCGCCGTTCCTTAATTTAAGGGGAAACGGAGTGGAGGCGCTCGCAGAGTGCGTTATCTCCCGCTCAAAGGAACAAAAGCAGCCTTATCGCTCTTGCAGGCATACACACCTCTCAACTCCCCCTACCACTATTTTCGCTCCTTGCAGCTATTTTTTTATATTTTTTTGCAATTTTTTGCACATAGTCATGTGACACACTGTCGGGTTGTGCCTGTTCATTTTTCACAAAAACTGTCAAACTTTTATTCGATTGCTGATTTTTTTTTTATCTTTCGTCTTTGATCTCCTCCTTTTGGGGGTATTAATGAGTTTTTCCCTTTTTTAAAAGCTTTTTTTTCTGTCTTTTTCCTTCCCCTCACACAGCGCGTTTCTTTGCTTTCCCTTTAATCGCCATGTTAAGAATTCGCACTAAACTTCCGGACTCGTTGACATAAAGAGAGCGGCGCGTTTAAAGAACAGGGGTTATTTAAATTAAGTATCGGCTATAAGCTCTGCTTTATACTAGCTATCAAGTAAAAAGCTATAACGTCTCATTAAATTGGATCTACAATGTAAGTATGGTAATAAAAAGTTTCAATATCAGAGAAAATACTTATAAAACTCTTTGTTTGCCAAACTCGTAGACGATAAAGAAAAAAAAACTAAAATACCATCATACGATGACAGGGTACCAAAACTCCTCGGCACGGAAACCGTAAAATGCTTTACAACAATGTATTGAAGTTTGGAAAATATATTCATTGTTAAGTTTGTTCAATCAACGTAAATAATGTGCTTTTTTTCTAAGGTAGATAAAATTTCATTAAAATAGGCTCTAAGAAAGTAGAAATCTGCTACAAGGATCTAAGAGAAAGCGAGAGACCTATAATTTAGATACATAGTCAATGGCAAACATGAATATAAATTGTTAGATCTTACTATCCTAATGTCCCAGCGCCATTTTAATATTCAAATTAGGTTCTGCTTTGTACTAGTTATCAAGTAAAAAGAAAGCCATAACATCTCATTGAATTGGATCTGCATTGTAAAATTATCTGCAATGTACAATTTCTGTAACGTACAAGTTTCAATATAAGAGGAAATATTTATGTTTGCCTTACTTGAGAGGTAAAGAAAAAGTGAAAAAACACCATGCGATGACTAAGTATCAAAACTTCTCGGTACGTAAACCGTAATATGCTTTATAACAAAGTATTGAAGTTTGGGAAATATATTCATTGTAAAGTTAGTTCAATCAACGTAAATAATGCTCTTCTTTTTTAAGGTAGATAAACTTTAGATAAAATAGGCTCTAAGAAAGTAGAAATCAGCTACAAAGATCTAAGAGAAAGCTAGAGATCTATAATTTAGATACATAATCAATGGTAAGAATGAATATAAATAGTTATATCTTATTATCCTAACGTCTCAGCATCATTTTAATATTCACATTAGGCTCTGCTTTGTACTAGTTATCAACTAAAAAGAAAGCCATAACGCTTCATTGAATTAGATCTGAAATGTAAAATTATCTGCAATGTTCAATTTCTGCAATGTACAAGATTCAATATAAGAGAAAATATTTATGTCTGCCAAACTTGGGAATGGCAAATAAAGAGTGAAAAAACACCATGCGATGACAAGGTATCAAAATTTCTCAGTACGTAAACCGTAATATGCTTTATAACAAAGTATTGAAGTTTTGGAAATATATTCATTGTAAAGTTAGTTCAATCAACGTAAATAATGCTCTTTTTTTCTAAGGTAGATAAACTTTAGATAAAATAGGCTCTAAGAAAGTAGAAATCAGCTACAAAGATCTAAGAGAAAGCTAGAGATCTATAATTTAGATACATAATCAATGGTAAGAATGAATATAAATAGTTATATCTTATTATCCTAATGTCTCAGCATCATTTTAATATTCACATTAGGCTCTGCTTTGTACTAGTTATCAAGTAAAAAGAAAGTCATAACGTCTCATTGAATTAGGTCTGCAATGTACAAATTTCAATGTAAGAGAATATATTTATGTTTGCCAAACTTGAGAAAGGTAAAGAAAAAGTGAAAAAACACCATGCGATGACAATGTATCAAAACTTCTCGGTATGGAAACCGTAAAATGCTTCACAACAAAGTATTGAAGTTTGGGAAATACATTCATTCTTAACTTAGTTCAATCAACGTACATAATTTGCTTTTTAGCTAGGTAGATATAATTTCATCAAAATAGTCTTTGAGAAAGTAGGAATCAGTTACAAAGATGCAAAATAAAAACGAGATACTTATAATTTAGTTGCATAGTCAATGGTAAACACGAAACTAGATATTTATATATTTTATTTTTCTAACATCTCAGCATTATATTAATATTTAATTTCAGCTCCGCTTTATTCTTCTTATGAAGTATAAAGAAAGCTATAGCATCTCACTTAATTGGATCTACTTTAAAAGTACGATAATAAAAAATATTAATATAATTGAAAATAGTTACGTTAGTCAAACTTGTAGACAATAAAGTAAAAAGTGAAAGAGCTTCATGCGAAACTTCTCGGTACGGATTTGGTTTTTTGGTTTTGGTTTGGAGCTCTAAGGGCTACTTTTTGCAACACGAGGCCTAATGAAACCGGGATCTACTACTTAAAGCTGATTCTGAACGGCTACGAACATCCATGCCATAGTGGGTGTCCAAGAACTCCGGTACCGAAGGCTTGCACCCTAACCAATCGGCCATCGTTCGGCTCTAGGTACGGAAATCATGAAATATTTTACTACAACATATTAGGGAAATACTACAACGTTAGGGAAATGCATTCATTGTTAACTAATTCAATAACAGAAATAATACGCTTTTTTTAATATATATGAAACTGTAATAAAATAGACTTTAAGAAAACAGAAGTCAGTCACAAAAATTAATCGAAAGTGAGAAACCAAATATGGTCAATGGTAAAAACAAAACTGAATATTTAGATCTTGGTTGTTCTAACGTCCCAGCTTTAAGAGTTTTTTTAAATACTTAAATTAAACTTTGTTTTTCACTAGTTATCAAGTAAAAATCTAGATAGTCTCATAAAATTGAACCTACATTGTAAATCCAGTAATAATAATTTTTAATAATTGAGAAAATATTTATAAAACTCTTTGTTTTCCAGACTCATAGACGATAAAGAGAAAGTAAATAATATAAACATCATGGAGTGACAGAGAACTAAAACTTCTCGATACGAAAACTGTAAAGAATTTGAGTCTAAACAATGTGTTGAAGTTTTGAAAATATATTCATTCATAACGTAGTTAAATCAGCATAAAGTACTTTTTTTTAAGGTAAATAAATATCTATCAAAATAGGATTTTAAGACAATAGATATTAACGACTATAAAGTGATTGAAATGGAGATATCTTTATTTTAAATATGTCATCAATGGGAATCAAAAAATCGGAAATTTTAGATCTTAGTTATTTTATACGCTCATCATTACTTTAATGTTAGATATAATGAAAAATAGGCTTTATGAAAATGTACAAAACAACGGTAGAAGGGGATAGACTGGTGTTTTAAATATATAGTCCAGTTGGGCGTAGCAATCTAGGAATTTTTTTAATTTTAATCATTTTGTTACGAAAAAGACGAGATTTTTGACTAGAAATTAGGCACTTTCATTTCAAAAGTCTTAGCTGAAAATGGACTAATCTTTATTGGTCATGTTGCTATAGCAAAGGCAGGTTAACTGCGTTACAAAAGTAATGCCAGATACCTTGCAATGAAGTATACAATACATTACAGGCTTCTCTCGATAAAGAGATAGATTCCTTTATGTCTGCAGTATTCATCATTATGGGAAAAGAAAAATGCGTTTTTTTTAATGCATTTTTAAGTTTGTTTATGGCTTTCGCAATGACAGCGTCCAAAGCAAGTGGGGTGAAACACCTCGGACGTTTCTAGTTCATGTAAGGAAGAGAATTAAAGTTATTAATATGTTGGTGTTAAAATTTTATATAAGCATATCTTCTTTTCAAAAAGATCAGTTGGGATTGCGATAAAATAAAGTCTTAATTTTCAAAAGTAAATAAATATGTAAAGTATAAAAATAGAGATATAAATAATAGAAACTAAAATATATAGTAGTTTCTGTAGTAGATGTATGATGCGCGAACACACAAGCAGACAAAGGCGAATTATACTTTTTTATTACATATATACATAGATGCTTACGCTTATGTTATTTTAATACTTAATGTTTAATAATTAAGTTATCATGAAGTTATGATTCAGTTTTGATATTTAGCACAATCACTGGCAAATATCCCCTGCCTCTTTACCACACATTCTCATATCTACTTAAAGTACTAACTGAATTTAGATAGCCCCCTTTTGGAACTCAGCATACATCCCTCATACATATACATGTATATATTAACTTAAGGCATTAATTATATTTCTTATGCATCGCTTCCATTCCATGTTTTCTTTCTTCCTTTTTAAAATTATTTTAGCCTTAAATGTGTTCGATCAGTATCAACATTCGCTCTTTTTGCTCTACAGTAAAAAAACTACAGCAAGACAGAAAACTTTTTATGCAACTAAGATGTAACAAGTATTTCATCTCTTATAAACTGATGAATGAGGAGGAAGGAGAATAATGAGAAGGAATAAATATTCATTGTTTAATAT
Source organism: Pardosa pseudoannulata (assembly GCA_032207245.1). Classification (NCBI taxonomy): domain Eukaryota; kingdom Metazoa; phylum Arthropoda; class Arachnida; order Araneae; family Lycosidae; genus Pardosa; species Pardosa pseudoannulata. The sequence goes on along the minus strand of CM063503.1, from coordinate 88,480,778 downwards.
CCTATGAAACAATAAGAGCAAAATAATTTTACAGTGATGCCAAGAGTCTCTGAGAAACGTTCAACTATTTCTAAACTACAATGTCTATAATCCTCGATGCACTTTACAGCAAAAGTTTGATATTACTCTAGTGCGTGTGACATTCACTTTATCTGTTTACATGTACTGATTAACTAGAATACGATAAACATTCATTGTATTTAATATCCGACAAAGCAACAAAATAGTTTTACCCACCCTAATGAACTGAGTATTGAAATCACTATAATAACTTTGCATGTCTCTGTAAAAACTTTTTTTCATTCCTGATCTGCAGTTTTATCCTATATATAGTCATTTGTCGCAAAAGGGAAATAATACATAGTAAGTTCGATACTAATTTGGTAAATGTTACAAGCATTTTATCTGTTTCTATGAACTTATTAATGAGAACTTTATAAACATTCATCTCCTTTAAAATCCGGTAAAACAATAACAAAATATTTTTACTCAAATAAATCAGTGGAATCTCGTGAAATCAGTGGAATCAGTGAAATCACGTTCTATCGTTTTTTAACTACAGTATCTGTAATCCTAGGGAAAAAAAATGCGATTGAAGAGGAGGGCAGAATTCTAAATGCTTTATCAACAAAAAGTTGGCATTTTTTGCATTTCGGATATAATAACCTGCTAAATCTCTGCAACTTCCTTAGATTATGGATATTTTTGGTAACAGAAGACAAGTTATGTTTCTGATATGCTTTGTTAAGGTTAGGTACTGTTTATTTCGCCTATCCAGATGGCACTTCCTGATTCATATATAAATAAGTATATATATACTCACATCAGAACATAAAATTTCCCGGAACAATTAAGAATTGTTTATATGATATAAGCGCAAACTAAAAAGTATGAATCTAAGTATAAACATTTTCAAGTTTAAATTAGTCTGAACACGACAAATGGTCAGCTATTTCAATGCATTTATATGACATAATGGCACCAAAATGTCTAGAAATTCTTGCAAATTAACATATAAAAGTATTTAAAAAAATCTAAAGTTTTATAGATTTAATAGCTGAAATCTTTTTATTTAGGTTTATAACAAAGGCATTAAATTGGAAAAAAAAATTTAAGGTATTGTAGTCACGAACAATTCAGGGATTTTCGTGTCTTTCAACCCATTGCTTTATAGTAAGAGAGGGGAATGATTGGTTCTCCCTGGAGGTACAGTCATTGTGGGGCCAGCAACAGGTTTGGACAATGGGTATCATCGGGAAAGAGCCGAGCAAGAACACTGGTTGAAATTCAAGCCTAATTAGTGAAGAGAAAGCAGGCCAGCAAAAATAGTTAGAGAAAGATGTTAAAATCCTCTCGACGTGGTAGGCAGTATTTTTGGGTTCCGAACTCTCCAGACGTAAAGTGATTTCCCAACTCTTAGAGTGATTTGGGATTTCTGTACGTGGAAGTCAGTTCAAAAATTTAGCCTTAATTTAACCAAAAATAAATAGTTAATATCATATACAAATTTTCGTGCTTGTCTTTGAACCGAAATCGTCTGTAGTCACAAGATGATTAGTGTTAGCCCAAATTTTTTGTTCTATTCGTTGCACTAATTTAATGTACAAAAGAATTGAAATTTTCATTAGGATGATTAAATTTCAGCCCATGAAAGCACGTAAAAGCTGCCTAGTTTCTTCCATACTTACAGACATTGTGAAATCAGCAATTCTGGATACACAACGAATAACGTCAAGGAAATACTATAGTATCCCTGAGAAGCCGAATCTACTTCTAGAAAGCAGACGGGACGAGTGAGTCGGAGAGCAATTTTTAACTCCTCTGGACTTGTGCAGTCAGTATTTTTTGGTCTTGGATTCCCAAGGCAAAAGTCATTTCGTAACCACCTTTGGGTTTCGTTTGATTGAGGATTCATTTAAGAGTGAGTCAGTTGACATAATAGCATTAATATAGCCAGGGAATAAATGGTAAATTTAAATAATTAAAAAATAGTTCTTCACAGAACTAGAATTGAATGACGGTATGATTTGAGCTCCCTCAAGCTAAAATTCTTTTTTTTCTTTTTACAATTAACAGAAAACTTTAAATTCTCACTAGTGCCTTAAAATTTCATTTTACAAAAATACGTAATTAAATTCATCTGTTGATTATATTATTTTATTTATACAAAAGTCCTAATATGTGCGAAGATATATGTTGCTATACAGTTGATTAATTATCTTTTTAAAGTATCTTAGTATTAGTTATCTTCGAACTCATAAGGGATTTCATATACTTCTGCAGGATTTCAGACTGATTTGGTGTTGCTTATTTATGTGTTAGCTAGTTGATTTTTACGTATTCATTTATCCAAGAAATAAATGTAAATTTAATTCACCAGCTATTAGTCCTTGACTTTGAACTGGAATCGTCTGTAGTTACTGAATTATTCTATTATCCATAACTTATATTTTCTTCTTTACACTCATTTAATGAACAAAAAAAGTAAAATTATCGGAAATAACTTTAAATTTCAGTCCAGGAAAACGTGTAAAAAATTCCTCGTTCTCTACAAAGAAATAGACAGGATGGGACCAACATATTCTGGATATATGAGTACATTTTGTTCAATGGGTTACATCGTAGCACCACGAGAAAAAGCATCGATACTGGAGAAAAGTCGAGTCTCGTTAGTGAAGTGGGAGAAACCAGAAGAAGAGTATGGGAACTGTGTTTGAATTCCTCTCGATTGGTACAGTCAGTATTTTTTAGTTCTTGTACTCTCGAGTTTTAGGGGGACTTTGGTCTGATTTGAGATTTCTTTACTTGTAAGTCAGTTGCATTTTTATTATTAATTTAGCAAGGCATAAATAGCAAATCTAATTTACTAAATACTAATTTTTACCTTTACTTTATTCATCCGTAGTTGCAATACTCTTTGAGTTCTAAGCTTATATTCTATACATTATACTTACTGAATGACCAGTAATGTACAAATTATTATTAATAGTATTAAACTTCAGTTTAGGAAGGAACATAAAAATTCCTATTTTATGGAGATACAGACATTGTAAAACCAGCAATAGGTTCTGGATGTATGGTTGAGGGTCAGCATCATGGAAGTAAAAGCAAAACAACAATACTGATTGGAAGCCGAGTCTCGTTAGTGAAGACAAAGCAAATCGTATGAAAGAGTAAGGTTTGTCCTTAAATTGATTATAGAACTTTTTTGGGCTTTGTGTTGATTTTGGATTTATTTATGTGGGAGTCAGTTGACTTATTAGTATTAATTTAGCAAGACTTTAATGGGAAATCTCATTTACTAAATACTAGTGCTTGATTTTGAATTGAAAGCTTCTGCTGACACAGTAAAATTTGAGTTCCCCTAAACTAATATTCTACTATTTACACTTATTTAACCCTTTGTGATAAGGATTTAAAAGGATAATCTTCCAAATCAATTTTTGTCATTGCCAGTAGTCTGATCTAAATTAATGTTTGAGTAATATCCATTTACTGCCGACCTAGCAATTTTCATTGCATTATGCAAATATGAACAGTAATTCTTAAATTTAGAAACCACGTCAAGCCACACTTAACTTTACTTGCAGTAAAAGAAAGATGATGTGGAGTCAAGTTCCTCAATGGAAAGCAAAGTGAACAGAAAAATTCAAATTACTATTAGTACCATTAAACTTTAGTTCATGAAAACATATGAAAGTTTCAGCTTCTCCCTGGAGCTATACACATTGTAGAATCATCAACAGGCTCTAGATACATGGTTTGGACAATAGAAGGCATAAGGCAGCTGTAAGAAAAGCGGTATTTTTGGAAAGCCACGTCTTAATGAAGAGAGAGCAGACCGGACAAAAGAGTCGCAGAACTAAGTTGAGCCACCTATTGACTTGTTCAGACAATATTTTTTGGTCTCGAACTCTCGTAATGTACAGCTTCTTCTGAACTCTTTGGGCTTTTGGCTATTTTGCGATTTATTTATAAGTAAGTTGACTTATGATTATTAATTTGGCTAAATATAAATAGTAAATTTTATTTACTAAATTCTATTCTTTGTCTTTGAATTCTGCAGTTATAATATGATTTTAGTTTTCCCAAATTTATATTGTATTATTTATATTTATTTAATGAACAGCATATTTCAAATTAACTTTAGTGCAATTAAAACCCAGTTTATCAAAAAGTATAATACTGCCTGTTTCTCTCTTAAGTTACAGATATTGTGAGAGTAGCAACCGGTTCTGGATATACGGTTCGGACAATGGATAACATCTTGGAAGCGCCAATAAAAACGACAGTACTGATGGAAGACCGAGTCATGTCAATGAAGAGAGAGAACAAATCCCGCTAGTGAGTCGAATAGAGAAGTTTAACTCCTCGAATTGCTCAGTGAGTAATTTAATCGATGAACTCTCTAGATATACATCGATTTTTAAACTTTCTGAACCTATGGATGAAAAACCTTTAGTTTTAAGATAATTGAACAAAATTATCCTCAACTTCTATCATTTGAATGCAACAATGTTTTTAAGACTGAAGAGTTTTGAAAAAATGGTCATTCCTATTTACTCATATATTTGGATTACCCCCATATAAGATATTTCAATCATAATTTTTAAGATTATTTAAGAAGATATAATTTACAAAAACCAATAGAGAAATTCTTATTTTCTAAATACTGAATGAATTTTTAACTCCTTCTGAAATTATAATATTGAAATGAAAATATATGCTTTTCAGGAATATTTTAGAAAGATATTATGTTTTTCTTTAATTTCCACTATTTTATAAAACGTAATTTTTTCTTTTTTTTTAAAAAAAAAGATTGTTTAGTTTATTTTATTTTCAACGCTTTACCAAATTTTAACAACCTTATGAATGATAAACCTTTGCCTTAAATATAATTCAATAAAATAATCACTCAATTTGGAGCTTATAGTCTGATGAGTCTATAAAGTATAATTTTATTAAACTGGAAGGGTTTTGATAAAATTATCATTTATATTTACACATATGTTCGAGTTATATCTATATAAGATGATTCAATCAAAATTATTTTAAATATTTTAAGAAGATATAATTTATAAAAACTAATATAATAGCTAATATTTTCTAAATATCTTAAGAATTTCCAACCCTTTATAACAATAATAATAATACTGAAATAAAAAAATATATTTTTCATGGGTTTTAAAAAATATATTGTGTTTTTTACTTTAAATATTTTATAGAATGTAATGTTATTCTTTTAGAAAAAGGAGACATTAATATATTTTTATTTTCAGCGCTTCACCAGATTTTAACTAGTTTGCGAAAGATAAACCTTATCCTCTAAAATAGTTGAATAAAATTATCACTTAATTTATAGCTTATTGTCTGATGCATCCGTATGCTATAATTTTATTCAGAGGGATGGGTTTCGAAAAAACGGCCATTCATGCTTATTTACTCATCTGCTTTAGTCCTTCCCATATAACTGATGTTTCGAACAAAAACGTTTTCTTTTCCCCATTGCGAGTCTGAATATACTATGTGTGTCAATAAATTTCGTCACGTTTACCTTAACTACACTTCAGTTCATCCTACAACGCCATCTACTTGCAGGTATAAGAAACACAATAACTACACTAGTAGAGGGAAAGGAATAATCTTCTGGAATATATTGGAGTATATTTAAGTACACAATTTTACCTTTTAAGAAAATGCAGAATGAACAGATAACACATATATGTAAGCATACCATCTCCTTGCGGGTAAAAGAAACATAATAACTACACTAGTAGAGCGAAAGGAATAATCTTCTGGAACATATTGTTTACTTAAGTATACAATTTTACCTTTTATTAAAAAGCGGAATGAAGAGATAACACATATATTTAAACAAATATTACATAGTAAGAGCAACTAATAAAATTTAGAGTAAATATTTATGATCAGTTCTCAGTTTATGCGATTTCAAATATTTTTAACATAATTAAAGAGATAAATTTAACTGCAGACTTTTACTTATCTCAAGAACGTTGTTTTCTGTTGAATTTCATTATCACTGTAACGTCTGAAAGTGACCTTTTTAAAGGTTATTTTCTAGGAAAGGAAAGCAATTAATACCTATACTTTCATTTAAGAAGAGAGTATATTGCATATTAAACTTCTAATAGCATATTGATTTAATTAAAAAATCTCTCTCTCCGAAAAGTAAAGCTAGCATTTAAAAGTTAATAAAATACATAACAGTTTCTTCATTCAACCAAATTTTGGAGCATGATTATCTTATGGATTTTTTCCCACTAAAATTATTTCGATGCTACTTACATTTGGAAGTTACTTAATTTGGAATGTATAAAGCGTATTAGAAAGATTAACTTAGAACTATATAATATATAACCTAGAATCACCTTGAATTATGACATAATTCAGCCCTGTCCCATTTATTTTGTTACTTAAAACTGTTTGTAAAACATTGAGTTAAATACACTTGCATAGACGTACACATTTCTCTTTTATATCTCTTTCTCGTTCCCAACTAAAGCATGGCTCATGAGACCCAATCGAATTCCAATATTTTCTCCCAGATATCTTGAACTGAAGTAGTATAAAATCAGTGCCATATTTTTTTAGCTACTAGAACGAAATTAAATCTTAGGGACTCGTCTTTGAAGAAATCTTATGATTAGTAACACTGAAGCCATGTGAAACCTAATATACATCTGTAATGGAGCTAGACCTCTCTCTATTTTACTGTTTTTGTCGGAAGAAGTTCAAGTATTTTCTCAATCGGTCAGTAACTTTTTAAACTGTACGTCTATATTTAAGCAAGTACAGTACTACTTTTCACTAAAATTCTCTGAATGCTACTTTACTTACTCTACATTCGGAACCCTTAATTTGGAATATACGAAGCCACCAATCTAGCTATCTATCTATGTATGTATCTATCTATCTATCTATCTATCTATATATATATATATATATATATATATATATATATATATATATATATATATATATATATATATATATATATATATATATATATATATATATATATATATATATATATATATATATATATATATATATATGTCAGGATAAAAATATAGAGTACTTTAAGAGATTTAATTAGGGATTCTTTTAATGGGAGTAACGCGCCTCGCGTTACTAGTCACATAAATACGGCTCACGCGCAGTGATAAGAGAGAGCGATAAGCAATTACTATAGGCAGACGTCGCTCCTCGAAGTAGTGAATACTGCTTTTGTTTGCAGTGTGGCGCCAAAATGAGACGCCATGTTGAGTAGAGTGTTGGTGAGTTTAAATAAAGATATGAAGCTGATGTCAGGACTCTAGTGTCGTTACTGGACTCCGACATATATATATATATATATATATATATATATATATATATATATATATATATATATATATATATATATATATATGTGTGTGTGTGTGTGTGTGTGTGTGTGTGTGTGTGTGTGTGTATGTGTGTGTAATGATATTTTAACCTAATACTAATTAACGCAATTATAAGTTTATAAGAGAGATCCGATCCGTAAATTTCAACCTTTGGCGAATATTTTTTGTGCTTTCTTTTAATTTGGCGACTTCTCATACACCAAAATTAATTTCTTGCTTGATTATTAACTCAAGCCAAAAAATGGATAAATGGCAGAACACTGCTCTTCGGTACAGGACATCTCACTGCCGCTATGAATGTTTGTAATCATTTGAAATAGGCTTTAACCGTAGGTCCCGGTCTCTTTAGACCTCCTGTAGCAAAATCATAAATTGTAGCTATCCAAACCAACCAATGTATCTTATTAACTCAGAGAGGTTTACACAATTTTTCACTAAAAATTGCCCTACTTAAACTCATCTATAAAAGATATTTATTACACTTTCTTGTAAAATTTGATAATCGTAACATAGTTCCCTTCGCTTCCAAATAAATATATTTAATAATTTGTCTTTCGGTTAAAGAAATACTTTTTCTCTGAATTTAAAAAGCAATACTTCGTTATCTTCGTAATAATAATATTTTCTATCCATTTTTACATTTTTGTTTTGTTTTGAACCTTAAGAAAACAGTTTATGACATACAAGAATAATTGTTAACTATTCTCAAAATACTGTTCTCAAAACTACTTATATTCCTCATAATAGGGTACCAATAAATTGGAAAAAAAACATTGCTTAGAGATGGCAGGATAATGTTCTAACGAGTGACAATCCTAAACATGTATTCATTAAAACATGTATTCCTTAATCTGAAATTTTTAAGATCTGGTAGCCCGTTTCAGTTATTACATCCTTTTGGCTTGGTACAGCAATTCTAATGTTGGCCCGATTAAATATTTTTCATTGATGAAGCATGTTTGTTTTTCTCGGCGAACAAATTTCAGAATCAACTGCTTCGAGCTGCTGCTTTGCGATGCATCTCTGGATCGCGTTAAATCAAGCATTGCAAATAGAAACGATTGTCTATTCGGAAAAACGTAATACGTCCCCTTTTCTATCTTTGTGTTATTTTTGGGGGGAAGCAGGGATGATATCCCATTCCCGTCCCAATTGCGCATGGCATAGGACATCGAAAGAGACACAGTAAAACTTCGGGTTCTGTCGCCTCTCCGATTATCAATGCAAAACTTGGTAAGCAAGTGAAGCGCGAAGAAACTCAACTCTTTTCTGTCTCTCTTTCTCCCTGTCTCTCTCTCTTCTGCTTTCGTACATTATCTCCGTCGCACAGCGAAGGAGAAGCAGAAGAAAAATTTCCAACAGAGCGGGCGTCGCCAGTGATCAACCGTTTTGAAGAGAGGCACCAGGCGAAATGAGGGGTAAAGGAATCTAGTTCTGGAGGAAGGCATAGTTTCATTAATTTTGTCAAACGCCGTATAACGGTGTTGTCAGAGGGAAGCTCGTGCTATCCCCTCCCTTTAGCTTTTGTCTCCCACCCCCGAGATTCCTGCCAGCTTCCCTTCCCCCTCCCTTCGCCTGGGAATAAAATGTGTTAAGTTTTCGATAGGAAATGTTGAAGGCAGAGACGTGAAATTTAATGCAATTTTATTCCGCGAGGACTTAGCGCCAGCGTTGATAATTCTCTGAAAAGAGTGAAATTTGTTGGAGGAAATTCAAACTCTCGACCCTCGTCGGGGGTACAGGTTCTCAAACTCGTAGTAATTCCAAACAATTAACGCGCGCTGAGCACAAGGCTTAGTTGAAAAACTAAAACGACACTGATTAGGGCATCGTGAATTTACTAAGATGGGATTGTGGCGCTCACCACTCTTCTTTTGATTTCTCCCAGCGTCAACCAGATTGTAATCGCCTCTTAAATACCACTTAATTCAGAGCAATTGACAAACATTCCTCAGTCATCGAATTGTTTGCTTTCTTATTTCTCATTATTGCAACCTACTTTTTCACTGCAATGCAAAATATACTTTTTGACAAGAGGGAAATTTGCTGGAGGAAATTCAAACCTCCTACCCTTGTCGAGGGTGCAGCTTCTGAAATTCGTAGTAATTCCAAGCAATTAACGCGCATTGAGTACAAGGCGGCTTAGTTAAAAAACTAAAAAAAAAGCACTGACTAGGGCATTTTGAATTTATTAAGATGTGATTGTGTCGCTTTCCTTTTGGTTTCTTCAGCGACAACCAGATAGTAATTGTCTCTTAAGCACCGCTTAATTCATCGCAATTGATAAACGTCTCTTAGTCATTCAAATATTTGCTCACGCATTATCATAACCTCTGAATATTACAGGATACTTTTTGAATGCGGTGTTAAACCTTTTATTTTATTTTTTTTTTTCATTTTCCTCTCAATGATTATCTGAAAGTTTTGATTCAGTTCATCAATGTTTTTCATTGAAAAATTAATATTCCAACTAAATTACCATTAAAATCTAAAATGTTTTACCAAAAAATTTTGCATATTGTTATTATTGCATGCAGAGAGAAATTTAATTATCTATTTAAAAGTTTTTGTCACTAACTGTGTTCTAAATTCATATTGCTAATATTTTTTCCTGTGTTATTTTACAATTTCAAGCTTTTAAATTTTCAAGAGAAAAATTCGTAAAGAAATATTTTTGTAATTTACGATCCGCTTCTGCATAACCAAAGGTAATTATTTTAATGTAAACTTTTCACTTAGTAAATAGTTTGTACAACTACCGAACCAAAAGCAAAGGTCGTGTGGATTTCGTCAATTGTAATACAAAAAAAAAAGCTAACTGCGATGTCCCACAGCAGAGAAAAAACCCTGCTGAATAACGGGTACTGTCAACTGCTATGCGCCGGGGAGAATGCAATGTGGTCTACAAACAGTTCTGATATTACACGTCATTTGCTGACCACATATTTTTACAAATCTTAAGCTTGGATATAGAATGTTTTAAAACCATTTCGTTTCTTTTAAATTTGTTTCAATTTGAAGTGGAAAAAATAAAACCAGGCCAATACAACAGTTAGAATGTAAAATTTATCTTCGTTTTATAGGTTTATTTTATAGGGATGATTTGGTTTGGTTTGGAGCACTACGGTCTACTTTTTGCAACAAGAGAGCTAATTATAGGGATGAATAAAAAAACTTTAAAATTTATTAGTATATTTGTTGGGAAATAACAAAAATTGATATTTCTAGCATTTATCAAATAAAAAATAATGAGATCACTTCTTCAGTCGTATGTCGATTCGCCGTCTGTTTTCTTTCTAAATAGCATAAAAATGTAATTTCTATTAATTTTTTTATTAATCTGTAGTTTTGAGACAATTTAAAATTCTACTGCTGTATTTTTTTCAACAAGAATGAAAACTTCGTACTCAAATAAATATTGAAGGTTTGCAATAAATTATAAAGATTTAAAACTCTATTTTCACTTTCTGAATAAGTAAATATCCAGATATTACCAATAAAAAAATAATAAAAGCCCTATTCAATAAAAGCCATAGGATTTTAAATAAAATAATAAAGTTATGAAACTACACCTACAAATGTTCCAGAGTTAGCTACATAATTAAATACATCTCACTTACTCTCTAATGCACATATTTGCTTAATAATCCCCTTTAAAATGTGTTATTAAACAAAGATCTTTATACACAAATATCATTAAAATGATAACTGCACTACACATTGGTTTCCTTGCTTTCAAATGGTATTTGTTATTACTGCAGCAGTTAAAAAAAAATTTCAAATTTATTCTTCCTGCGTTTTTATTTGATATTTTTTAAGCGTGCCGCAAATAGCTTCAGTTATTTTTTAGCATGCCTTTAGCCAAAAAAAATGAGAAACCACACGTTTAGTTCCTGATTTCAGTAAATAAAAGCATGTAAAGTGTTTTACATTTTTATTTAGTGATGAACTAAGAAACAGTTAACAATCCTAACCGTTCATCCTGGTCTTGACTCCAATCTTAATGTTAATCCATCTTCAGCAATTAATGATCCTTAAAAGTCTTTTCTTGTATGCGATTTACATCTGCTTTAAAATCCCTACTTTTACAATTGCATAATCTAAATTTAGAGAGCTATGATAAAAATTATGTTTAAATAATCAAAAATTGAAGAAAATGTTCACTCCTATTTCAAAGTTTTAGATTTTGCTTAGTTTTAAATTTTAGCGTAAACATTTACGATGCTAATGAAGCTAGTAATTACGTCGAAAACATAGTTCCGTGTCACTGACAGGTTAGAAAACTTTGTTCTTGAGTTAGAAATTCCCTTACAATTTCTTCCAAAATCATGTAGCTACTATTCACAACTAGTAATCAGGATTTTTCTGAAATTATATATTCCATAAATTTTTTTGTTTTCAGAATAAATAGGTAAATAAGTAAATAAACTTAGCTTATTTTTTATTGCAAATAACTTCAATGTAATTAAAATTTAACATTTTAAAATCAAATGGAAAATCAGGGAGTTATATACAGAACAAAAGTCATACGAGTATTGTAGATACATTATAAGAAGTAAAATTATTATGGTTCGAATTATTCTGTTGCTTTACCTGTTCATCCCCGAGTAGTTTATGCAGGATACATATTGATACAGGATCATATCCAGAGGGGGGAGGGTTCGATATCGCTTTCAGCCGGGATACTGGAGTTTATTCGATTATATTTTAATATCGAAATAAAACCCACATTTTCAAATATAAAATTTTTAAAACTGAATAATGTATCAAAAATTTAATGTTTTTTTTAAATCTTCGATTTCTGATTTTCTATTATCTATTTTAATTTTAATATTTTGCTTTAAATTGTTTTACACAATAACTTAAACCTATTGCAAAAGATTGTACATGGACTTTTAGATACATATGAGGTGCTCTATGGAGCAGGACAGCGACTCCTCAACTCATCAAAAAACAACATAGACATATAATAAGCTAAGACGATAAGACGGCTGTGATTTTTCTTTAATTATTTTTACTAATAGTAAATGTTAATAAATTTTTCCGTTATTTTAACTATTAGTAACTTCATCTTAATATGAAAATATTAATTATTAGTTACTTCAACTTAATGTCAAAATTTTAGTTAGTAACTTTATCTTAATTTCCTCTTAATATGAAAATATTAATTATTAGTAACTTCATCTTAATGTCAATATTTTAATTATTGCTAACTTCATCTTAATTTCATCTTAATATGAAAATATTAATTATTAGTAATTTCATCTTAATGTCAAAATTTTAATTATTGGTAACTTCATCTTAATTTCAAGAACTTAGCATATATAACATTAAATTATAAATAATTTTTAATTCTATTATTAGTATTAATCATTAAAATTGAATTTTACATAATTTTTTATTGAATTTTGTATTTTTTAATTAAAAAAGGATACATATATATAACTGCCAGTCCAGTTTGATCCCCTTCCCATTTTCCCCGAAACTAAATCTTGGCTATATCCCTGTATTGATGAATATTTTACATCCAAGTTATTATGGATTATTGAGAGTAAAACAATCATAAAATTTAAATGACTTTTAACAATGCCGCTCTCATTAGTAATTAGTTGTAATATCATAGGATACAATTTATGAAAAATAAAAAGATCGAGATTCTATATTTATTTGGTGTGATATGTAAACACAATACTGTCAAGTAAAGCTTTTAATAGATATTTTTCTCATGATTTCTGTCAATATACCTGTCTGTAAAGTAAATTTTTTGTTAAGCTTGAAAATGTCATAAAATGTTGATCCAAATGGCAAATTCATAATTATAACAGATACTCGATAATTAGCATATATAACATTAAATTATAAATAATTTTTAATTCTATTATTAGTATTAATCATTAAAATTGAATTTTACATAATTTTTTATTGAATTTTGTATTTTTTAATTAAAAAAGGATACATATATATAACTGCCAGTCCAGTTTGATCCCCTTCCCATTTTCCCCGAAACTAAATCTTGGCTATATCCCTGTATTGATGAATATTTTACATCCAAGTTATTATGGATTATTGAGAGTAAAACAATCATAAAATTTAAATGACTTTTAACAATGCCGCTCTCATTAGTAATTAGTTGTAATATCATAGGATACAATTTATGAAAAATAAAAAGATCGAGATTCTATATTTATTTGGTGTGATATGTAAACACAATACTGTCAAGTAAAGCTTTATAATAGATATTTCTCATGATTTCTGTCAATATACCTGTCTGTAAAGTAAATTTTTGTTAAGCTTGAAATGTCATAAAATGTTGATCCAAATGGCAAATTCATAAATTATAACAGATACTCGATAATTTAATATAATGTTTATATAATTGCCATCCCAAATCGCTGAAAAAGAAAACCTCATTTTGACAAAACATAAAAGTTCTATAAAGTATTTTTTATATGTACATAAAAATGGAAAGTTAGGCATTAATGGATTAAGGGCACTGTAGAAATTAAAAAACATTTTTGTTCATAAATAACTTAAAATGATACTTTGTGTAAATATTCACTTAAGCATGATTAAATTATTCAAATTAATTTTTTAATTAAATAAAAGCTCTTAAATTGAATTTTTTGTTATTTTTAAAAAGGTTTTTAAAATTTTAAAATTTTAAAAACCTTTATTTTTAGGGTAATTTTGCAAATTATTAGTTAAAATAGTATTTTGAACAAATTTAGGCCTTATTTGGTCGAATAATTGAACAGTTAATTTACATTAACAACTTTTACTTCTGTTCCGGAAATTTTCAGAAAAAATCAGACTTTTCGAAATTTAAAATAATAATTTAAATGAAGTTGGAAATTAAAATGGATACACAGATTTGCTTGTAGTTAGAATGTTTAGTAAAACTTTTTTATGGAAAATCTAAGTTGCAAAGAGCATTTGATAAACATAAACAAGGAGAAACACACATTAAAAAAAACCATCTTAGAGAATTTTTTACACTTTTTACCCTCTTATACTTGTTTCTTTATTGCCACTTGTAACTTTTTATTTAATCAGGATATGCGGGTTTCTACGCATGGTTCTGTATAAAGTAATAGAGATCCATACTAAAAAAAGTATAGGTACATTATTTGAAGTGTTTTGAAAACTTTTGTTGAAATTTGGGAAAAACTGAGTTGATTGGATTTAAAAGACATCAAAATGAAAAAACTTTTTTTTTTGAGAAAAAGCCAGTTTTAAAATTTTTTGCACTTATCTTTCATACTTATTAATTAAATGTTGTTCAAAACTACATAATTACTCAATATATAATCACGCACATTTCCACATATTTTCTGTATAAAGGTATAAATATCAGGACTCAGAAAAAACAAGTTATAATTTTTTGTCAACTTTTCTGTTAATCCAAAACGTATTGTCTCCTTAATATTTTAAAGATTCTTAAAAAAATATTCAACTTTAAGTTTACTTATAAACATGTAGTTTTCCGTATGCTATTCTGTATAAAAAATTAAATATCAGAACATTAAAATATATTTTATAATTTTTGGTCTATTTTCTGTAATTCCAAAGCCCCATAATATATGAAAGATTTAAATTTTTTTTTAAATTACATTCATTGCATAAGTGTGGTTTTTTTTTGCATATAGTTCTGTATAAAACATTTATTATCAATACCTAAAAACAAATTTATGATTTTTGGTTTATTTACTTCAAATTTAAAGTCCACGCTCCTTTTGATATAATAAAGATTTTTAAATGATAGTCTCTCAACTGTGCCCATGTTTTTTCATGTTTTACAAATGCTTCCTATTCTTCCTTTTTTTGGTCTGAAATATAATCGAATGGGTAGGGCACTGCTCTTTTGAACCGGATATCGTAGATCTAATCCCCCGAATAGCATGGTTGTTCGGAATAAGCTTTAAGCTGTAGATCCAGAAACCATTAGCTCTCGTGTACCAAAAGAACAGACTTTGGCATCTAAACCAAATCTTCCTTTTTCATTCTGGAGGAAGTGAATAAGGATTTCTCTTGCATCTGAAATAATCTTTTCATATTAAATTCAGATCTTCAAAAAATTTCATTAAAGTAATCTTCTAGGTGATTATGAGATCTTAGCTTGAAAATTCAATAAGGCATTTTAGAGATTTTTTGTAACTCCAAAGTCTGCGTTTCACTTGGTAGTTTAAAGATCTTTAGTGTTAGAACGTTTGGGATTTCGATTACCCTTAAAAGCCTCCCAGTGTCGTTTCAACACCGAGATATAAAATATGCAAAATAATTGTAGTAACTAAATAAAATAATGCATGGTTACAGTTCAGTAGGGTATAGTTTAAATCTTTTTAATATTATTACTTGCAATTGTCATATATTATTACTCTTTATGTCATAAAAAACTGTAACAAAACAAATTTTATATAACGAAGCCCTTAGACACAACAATTTTAGTATAATTGGTTAATTTCTGCTATGAACTAAATAGCACTGCATTAAAAGTTAAAAAAAAAAAAAAAAAAAAAAAAAAAAATGTGCTGTAGTACTTCGCGAATTTTGTTTTTACCAAAGGTATCTACTTAATAAACTACCTTTTGTTGAACGACAGCTATTTGTAATGATAAATTTCCTTGGTATCGAAATGACACCATCAGACATTCTAGGTATATTTAGTTTTAAAATCTCTCCTAATTAACTTAGAACCACAAAACTGTTACTGGGTAATCACCAAGGAAAAGTCACGAAAAATTTTCAAATTCCCTGCAAAAATTCGGAAAGGAGAACAAGCTAAAATATGACTAATTTCGGATTTTATCAAAAATGTGTTTTTTACACAGAATTTTATTGCCAATTTAATAAACAACAGTCATTTGTCCGAATTTCATTGTTTAAACATCATTTCACTACTTAAAAGTATAGTGATCTTTCACAAATTTCCCCAAAACAGCTGGATATGGCTCTGTATGAAGCACTAGAAGAATTAAAAACTTTTGGTTTATTTTCTGTATATTCGAAGTTCATGCTTCTTGTCACTTATCCAAAACTTTTAAAAAATAATATTTTAAACTTTTAGTTTCCATGTTTTTATTTATTTTTTCGTCTTTCCAAAAGCTTCTTATTTTTCTCTTTTCCAGCTCCAAAAAAAAAAAAAAGATTTAAATGAAAAGTCTTCCAAATTCTTTCACCCGAAATAATTAATTGATACAAAATAAAGCAATGTATTAAGTGATTATGAGACCTTATATTGAATGTCCAATAAAGTAAAGTAGACTCATTTGCAGAGAGAGAAATTTTCTGGTACACAACCATATAAATCTCAGATTAATTACATGATTTATAGAAAATAAAAAAAAAAATAATAATTTTTAGTCTACTCGCTGTTATTCAATATTCCCTCGTTTCTCTGATATATTTAAGATTTTATAAAGATAATCTCTCAGCTTTAAATTTACATGTTTTATTCCGTCTTTCTAAAAGATTATTTTTCTCTTTTTCAACCCCAATTAGAACACATGAGAATGTAAAATCTTCTCCAACTATTTCTCCCGAAATAATTAATTGATATGAAATAAAGATCTTTAAAAAAAGGCTTCACATCTTATATTGAATGTTCAATTAAGCAAAGTAGACTAGTTTGCAGAGAGAGGAGAAATTTTCTGGTAGAAAGCCGATTTACAGACCAAAACTTTTTGAATGCCCAATTAAGGAAAGTAGACTGGTTTGCAGAGAGAGAACTTTTCTGGTAGAAAACCATATAAAACTCAGATTAATTACATGATTTACAGAAAATAGACCAAAACTTTTTGAATGCCCAATTAAGGAAAGTAGACTGGTTTGCAGAGAGAGAACTTTTCTGGTAGAAAACCATATAAAACTCAGATTAATTACATGATTTACAGAAAATAGACCAAAACTCTTGGACTGTTCAATTAAGCAAAGTGGACTGGTTTGCAGAGAGAGAACTTTTCTGGTAGAAAACCATATAAAACTCAGATTAATTACATGATTTACAGAAAATAGACCAAAACTTTTTGAATGCCCAATTAAGGAAAGTAGACTGGTTTGCAGAGAGAGAACTTTTCTGGTAGAAAACCATATAAAACTCAGATTAATTACATGATTTACAGAAAATAGACCAAAACTCTTGGACTGTTCAATTAAGCAAAGTGGACTGGTTTGCAGAAAGATAAGAACTTTTCTGGTAGAAAACCATATAAAACTCAGATTAATTACATGATTTACAGAAAATAGACCAAAACTTTTTGAATGCCCAATTAAGGAAAGTAGACTGGTTTGCAGAGAGAGAACTTTTCTGGTAGAAAACCATATAAAACTCAGATTAATTACACGATTTACAGAAAGTAGACCAAAACTTTTATAATTTTTGGTCTATTTACTGTAATTCAAAAGTCCATTTTTTCCTTAATATATTTAAGATCTTACAAAGATAATCTCTCAACTTTAAATTTTCATTTTTTTCGACTTTCTAAAAGCTTCCTATTCTTACTTTTTCAGCCTTAAGGGGAAGAGATGAGGATGTAAAGTCTTCCAAACTCTTTCACCCGAAATAATTAATTAATACAAAATCAAGATCTTCGAAAAAATGCATCAAAAGAGTGTCACAAGTGATTATGAGATCTTAGATTGAATGTTCAGTAAAGCGAGGAAAATTCGTTCGCAGAGTGGGAAGAAATCTTCTGTTGGACAACCATGTGAATCTGAGACTAATTACATTGCTGGAAGCTACTATCGCCTTCTCTTCGTTATTCTTTTTCCGTTTTTTTACGTCGATTTCTGCATGGTTGGAAATGTTGCGCGCGTTTTTCGGAGTTATTTCTCATTCCCGTCAGCTTTAAAAATATTTTGCTCCCCATGATGCATCTTTGATTGCAAGAAGTTAAAAAGAAGCAACAAAGTGACAGATATTTAAAGAAGTGGGGTACACTTAACATTCTTTAAAACTTATTTTACCCTCTTGAACAGCTATTCACAAATGACTTTGGATAAGTGCATAAATAAATGGATAGAATGGCTTTTTAAGTAATAAATATGTTGCCAGTTATAGTATAACCTATCTATGTGTGCGTGTAATGAAAAAAAAACAAAATAAGCATATAAAATAAACATGTTTATTTATTTACTATTAAACATGATTATATGATCTTTCTCTGTCTCTCTCTCCCATATACTACATCTCTCTCTCTCTCTCTGTCTCACTCTCCCATATACTATATATCTCTCTCTCCCTCCCTCTCCCTCCCTCTCTCTCACTCTCTCTCTCTCTCCACACACACAAACACACAAATATATATATATATATATATATATATATATATGTGTGTGTGTGTGTATGTGTGTGTGTGTGTGTGCGTGTGTACATGTATGTGTATATATACACATATACATATATGTGTGTATATATATATATCCACACATACATATATGTATATATATATATACACATATATATGTGTGTGTGCGTGTGTGTATGTATATGTGTATATATATATACATATACATATATTTGTGTATATATATACACACATACATATATGTGTGTATATATGTGTACACACACAGACATATATATATATATATATATATATGTGTATATATATATATATATATATATATATATATATATATATATATATATATATATGTGTGTGTGTGTGTGTGTGTGTGTGTGTGTGTGTGTGTGTGTGTAGTAATGTTTTTAACGAGTAAAGAATGAAGTTAAAAGAAATTTACATTAAATTTATTTAAAAAATTCTGTACTATGCATAAAAAAATTGGAACTGTTGCTATACTTCTTCAAAAATCTTCAATGATAATACTTATCCCTTGAATTTAAAAGGTTCTGCGGTAATGAATGAAAATTATATTTAAGGGCTGCTGACCTAGTAAAATGAACTCCTTAGCACGGTGCTATGTTTATACTCATTTTTTTTAATATGATTACCACATTTTCAAAGTAGTTCTAAGCTATATGAGAATTTTATTTTGTCTTGGAATACAATTGATATCAAGCCATCATCCTAGATATGGCTTCACTCTCAACACAATGCACCTTTCGTGGTTTACAGAAAGAAGAAATACAATTTGCGGTTTCAAGAGACATAGCACAATGGGTTTAGTTTTGTTTAGTCTAGAAACAATCCTATTTAGAAATTCTATCATTTGTTTCTCTTGTGAACGTAAAACCACCTAAATATAATTGAGGAATTTTTTGTCAATGCATCATCGCAGAGTATGTGCACATTTCAATTCCACATCCTAAATTAACAATTTAAGGGTTTTCTGGTCTATAGATGAGTTAAAAAAAGGCAGGAATTTGGATTTTCACGATTAAAAAAAATCTTTAAGATTACTTTTCAAATGGTATTTTTATTACTTATATATGGACAGATTTAGTTTTCAATAAAAGATTTAACTGTGATTATTTGAGAAAGTATTTTTGTTATCAGATTGTTCCCCACTGTATTAGAATGTAAATTTCAAAAAGAGTTTTGTGAATGCTATCAGAAAATATAATGCATTCTCAGTTGTTTCACAAATGTAAGTAATAGCATTGAATCTTTAAAGTATATATCTTTAAATAAATATGCACAAAATATTTATGTAAGTTTTATAGTAAACGGTAAAAAAATATATAATTAGATTACATTTTAATTATTAAAAGCTAAATATTTATAAATATAATGATATTAATCAAATTATTTCATGTATAATTTGTAATGTTTATGATTTTTTATTAGTGCATGAATATTCATGGACCTTTTTTTAATAGTTTGTGCATGAACTAAGAATTATGAAATGAGTAAAAGCATTGTAATGTTTAAATAATCAATGGAAGTATCATGTAAAGCAAGTAGATTAAGTTTCTAGAATAGTTGTTTCATTTGAGATATAGTTATAGTAATGGTATCAAACTGTGCAGAAATGTTGCCAGTTTAATGTACAATAAGTAAATAAATAAATAAAATAAAAATGAAAAATTTTATTAATTGTCAGTTCCGAAATCACTTATATATAAATTCAAATATTATAAGAGATTTCAAAACTCTTGAAGTATTAGAATCACTAAGTTGGGGTGTTTGTAAAATAAAAATAAATAAATAAATAAAAGGTCACCTAAGTTGTGCTTATATTCTTTAGTTATTTATTCTAACACCATAAGTAACCTTGAAAGTAACTAGATCCTTTTCCAATTTAGGCATACAGTGTGGGTTAGGATTCAAATCTATTTAAGTATGATATCATTAGTTGTGTCTTTGGAATAAAAGCTAGTTTGGAAATGTTGACAATAAGTAGCATATTCCATACTCTGTAAGAACGTATCCCAATTAAACATGATCTGAATAATCATCATGATTAAGTATATAGATCTTTAAGAAAGTAATACGATAAGATTATTTTTTAATCGGGAAGATCTTCATCACATCTTTCTGATCTAAATAAAGAATACACTAGCAGACTATTTTGCTTATGACCAACATGTTTTCATTTGATTACCAAACTTTCAAATTAGTTCTATGCTATAATACCATATTCTGTTACCACAGAATATAACTAATATTTTCCTGCAGTGAAGAGCGATCTATTTTCATATCTAATTGATATACAACAAATATGATTAATATTTTAATAACTCAAATACTTACTTGAAGAATTTATCCGCAATGAATAGGTTTTATTGATTCAAAAAACCGCATCTAATTCAAAATTAAACTAAATGTAGATATCTAGCAAAACTATTTATGGTGAATGGAGGAAAATTTCAAATTGACAGATTACAGGTAGAGGAAGTATTTGTTCTCAGTTTTGAGTATTTTTATGAGATAAAGTAAGAAATTGAAACATAATTAAAGCCTTAACACTTTAACAGATCTGAGATAAAAATCAAAGTTTAATCTATTCTGTCTTTTTAAAAAAAATTATAGTATATAGATTTATTTAAATTCAACCACAAAATTGCAATTGAAACATCATAGTAAGAAGCATTTCACCTCGACGCGTCAAGCTAAAGCTAGGGAGGTAAAACCCACAAGTCAAAACTTCCTCTCCGTTAACCTCTCTTCATAACACTGGAGTTAAATTTTAGCTCAGCCCAACCACCATGTTGTCATTAAGAAAAGTTTTTGTTTGTTTCAAGTAGGACGGTGATTACGGGGTGCTGAAAGTCTCTCCTCTGTGAAAAGAAAGCGTATAATTATGGCGGGTCCGGCCTGTGGCTGCAGCACTGAGGTCTTTGAACGCTATGTCGGCAGTCGAAGCAGAAACATTGCAGTCGGATGTCATTTGCGGATACCCATTGTCCCCAGCTGGACCCAGCTCCAACGAAGAGAAACGGAAGAGGGTCCACTACCCAGAAGTCAATAACGGAAGCGAAATTTTACTCTTTCGAGTGAAGTTTTAAAGTGAATTCAGCATAAACTATACTTTAAAGTGACCGTCGTACAGCGAGGGATGGCTCTAATTGCCTTCTCGGCTAGCCTAACAGGTCAGCGGTACGGAGGAATGATTTGCCAAGCTTAATGAGCTTTTCTTTGCTTTGCCACAAATGTGGTCTCTTTGTCGCCCGCTGCAACAATATTTTACCGACGCAAAATTTTATATCACTCAGTAGCTGACCCTTTGACGTGGAAATGCTTCCTAAATTGGATCCCATCACAGAGGGATATTAACAGCGAGATAACGACACAAATCTTTATATTAATACATGTTTTTTTCTCCAGATATAACACATTCTTCATGTGAAAAAAATCTAGACATGCACTTTTCGAGATTTACCTATAAATTTTACCAGTAATATTTTAAATAGAATTTAAAGGCTATTTAATATCAGCAGTTCATAGCAATTAACGACACTGCTATCTACAGTTGTGATAATACAAAAGGAAATTACGATTCTTTATTCGAAGCCATATTTCTATTTATGCTGCAAAAGCAATGCATTTTAAAATACATTTAATTGTTTTCTTTTAAAAAGTTTTTGATGACTCAAAATAATAAACAGATATTTAAACTAATATCTGAAATATTTTACCCAAATGTCTTAATAATTTTTTTTGTTTGTTTGTTTGTTTCTGGGGATAAGATCGCTATCTATCAAAGGAAATAATAGCTTTTATACTCTTTCAGTATTATAGAATGGCAATTTAAAGCATAGTACTATTTAAATAGTGAGGAGATAAGCTACTGATGAGCACCAAATTAGTGTAGTACTGACTCACCTTCCTCGACCTTCCGCATCTTAGTAGTGATTGAATGAGCTATTGGGAAAAGACCGCCAAAAATTTCCCCTATCTATCTTATTTTTGATACCAGTTTCGATACTTTCAATACCAGTTTGTCGAAATTCTTCAAAAAACATACTAGTTATATAACAGATTGATAAAAGTGCTCCAGATTCTCATATATTTTCTGGATCGGAATAAGATCAGACAAACTGGAGGATTGCGAGATTACTACAAACTTAATTACTCTTCCAATCAATCCTGATTGGTTTGGATTATTAGGGAGCACTACGAACTACTTTTTACTTCACTTTCCTATGTATTTGACCAACATCCAGCTGAGACAGTCTAGGACTAAGTTAAAGAGATAAGGTTAAAATGATGGATAGATAGTTTAATTTCTTGAAAAAGTTAAGTCCAACTCTTTGTTACAAAAATTTTAATTATAAATGAGATTTACTCCTTAAATCCGCTAAAGAATATCTACAATTATCTACAACTCAAAGGCTGATATTCAAATCCATAAACTACGATATTGAACAAGATAGCTCTTCCCTGGTCAATGACCATTCTGTACGATTTACTTATTATTTGGAAAGTAGGCTTCTTTATATAGAAGCAAATGATCATCCATTATTTCAACACATTCTAAACTATTTACTCTTACTTTGATATTTACGAGGGACTTTATGAATAGGCAAGTTCCCTAAAAAGTTTAAAATTGCCTGCAAGTTTAGAATATCAGGTTTTCGAATAAAATAAGCTGATTACCTTACTTTGTGCCGTATATGTACTCTGGAATCTGTATTATGCAGTTCATAGTAAACTTCGTTGAAAGATTTAAAGTCTTAAAAGCATTTGAAATTACTCCAATTTTTAAAATCCTTGCTTTCTTATTGATTATTCTCTGCAATTGTTTTTAGAAAAGTGTCTATTGTGGGAAATTACAGTTTAGTATAAAAGCAAAAATAAACGAAGCACGAATACTTTCGCTAACAACACATAAAGCATTTGCAAAATGCATATTACCTCTAAAATAGTTTTTAGGGAAACGACCTATAGAAAAGACTATCAAGCTGAAAGTTTCCTAAATCATTATCAAGAAAACATGAAATCCCAGTTCTTTGCATCGGGCAATACTCTCTTATAATTATTAAGAAATTTTCTCTTTCGCTTCTTTGTAAAACAATGCAGTGGGATTCGAAGTTCAAGATCAGGGATTATCCATATTCTGAAGAGAAATTAAAAAATGAACTAAGAAATGAATTATATTAATCAAATGCAATCTGTCAATTTTTTATGTACTATCTCAACTTAAAAACATTTTCATGTCATTTGCCAAAATTAATAAATGCTATATTACCGAAATCCAGCTAATAGAATAATTTTTTAAAGGGTCATAATACCATTCGAGCTGAAAATTCTTCATTATAATAGCGAAATTTTTGTTCACTATAAAATAAAAAATTTTTCACTATTTCAAATACAATTTTTCCTACATCATTAATAGTTTCTAATATCTTAAAAATAATTTAGTTTCGTTACATGAAGCAATGCATGTCTAAAAAATGTATAATATATACATCATATGAAAGAAATTGAAAACCAGTTACTAGTATAATAACTTTTGACTGGGTATGTTAAAAAATACCTCTTTATATCAAATAGAAGCTAATTATCATTTTATTCTGTGAACTAAAATTATATTTACACGAGAAATATATTTCATTTTATTCCATAATAAATTTTACTTTTTAAAATGTTCAATTTTTTAAAAGTTTTTAGTTATTTTAGATACTAAACATTTATAACTTTAGATCGAGATGTGTTTTACAGAATGAAACTAAACTTTTGCTTCAATTCGATATTAAAATTTAGTTTCCAATACACATATTTTGAAATTTATCTTGCAAGTAAGACAATTTCTTTCTTTTCATTATCTCTTATTTTTAAAAATATACAACTTGCAATGACTAAACTAATTTTAAAAACTGAAAAAAATCATTCAAAAAGAATCATTACTTTAATATTTATGATGAATCAAAAATTCTGTAATAATGAACACTTTTAGCGTCGCCAAATACAATATATCCTCATAAAACCCAGGATAGTTTTAGGGAAATTTTGATTAACGTACAAACAAAAGATAAAGTTTTTCTTTGTGATTTTTTTTTTTTTGCTACACGAATGTATACGATCTAGAATATTTGCAAGTTCATCCGGGAAAATAAATATTTGCTCTAAAATCGTCCAAATCCGTACTGTAAATATGAAAATCTGGACACGCAGATTTTACCTCAGCCGAAATATTTCTATCTCAGGATAGTTCAAACGCAAATACTTTCCACTTATAGAAATACCTAAACCTTTTGAATGAAACAAATTCTGTTAATGACTAAAAACTAAAGACTTAAACTAAAACTTCCTAAAACATTAAAAAGAAAATATGAAATTTCAATTCGAAATTCGAAATAGAAAACTTAAATTCGTCACGTAATAGATAGTCTCTTATACGGACTTCAAGAAAGTCTCGCTTTTATATCTTTACAAAACAATGTAACGGTTATCAAAATACAGCATTATGGATTGTAAGTTATTTGAACAGGAATTTAGAAATAAGTGAATAAATGAATATACTAACCAAATGCCGTTATTCTATTGTTTATATGCCACCTAAAAACTTAAGAAAAAATGCTCATGCCATGTGTAAAAAGAGTACATGATACATAACTGGAATTCAATTATGACATAATTTTTAAACACCAGGATATTTTAAAGGGTGCTAGCAAAGAAAAGTTCAGTTATACAAAGAAAAGTTTTCTTCCTGTTTTTTCCGTCGTAATAGATTCCGATGATAATTCCGTTATATTTGGGTAATACATAGTCTCTCAGAGAGTGATTGATAAATAAATATTTGTTCTAATATCTTCGAATTCCTTACGATAATTGCTAGAAACTGGCCACGTTTCCATCACTGGAATAGTTAATGGACAGGGCAGTTCTGACTTAACTTCTCACCTATAGAAACACAAAGATTGAACAAACTTCAGAAAAGACTTTTAAGTTAGAAATTTTCTAAAGACAATATCAAAAAGTATCTTTTTTTTGTCACTTAATACATAGTTTCTCAGATAATCACCAAGAAATTGCTTTGTTTTGTTAAAAGAAATGCAATAAATGTCAAAGTACAACATCATGGATTATAAATATTTTGAAAAGGAATATTAAATTCAGTTAATAACTCAATATATTAATCAAATACCACCCATCTTTTATTTTTAGGTCATCTCAATTAAAAACAATTGTCATTACATTTGTTAAGACGATAAAAGCTACATTACTGGAATACCCTGTATAATATAATAATAGCCTAAGTTATCTGTCTGTCTTTCCTCGAATTTATGAAGCGGATGAACCTGGAATGGATAGAGGCATCCATATTGGATTCTTGATGAGTTAGGGTTAAAAAAATTTCAAAGCGAGTTCAAAAACGTTCGAAATCCCCCCTTCCCCCCCTTTTCGATCATTTAATGCCATTATTTCAAACCCTATTTTCCCGGGTTAAGAGCAGGCGATGATTAAATTCATCAATTTATCACATTATAAGTAGATGAAAATACCATTTTTTTCTAGCATTATGACTTCATTCCGTTAACCATCGCATTTAATCATTTCTTATTTTAAATTATTTAAATATCTTCTGCATTATTTTCATATGTTTTATCACTCAACTTAGATATTACGTAAATAATTTTCTTTTATATTTGGCTTAAATAATAGATGAAAATTTTAAATTTAATCTTCGATTATTTTTTGTTGCAATGAAAATTTTATCACCGGTATTAACAACAATTTCTTTTCATAAAAGTCTAGAAGTCTATTGCACGGACTAACAAATATCTAACTTTTAAGTTATATATATCTTTGAAAATTAAGAAGTTTGTTGGTATATTTGTTTTCATACATAACCACACTGTTTGCAAAATTTTGGACATCATTCATATATACCGCCAAATAATCACTGTCAATATTAAAACCTCTGCTGTCCATCCTATCATGTAATATGACAAGATGAATTAAAACCGACAAATAACATGCGGTCAATAAAGATAAACAAATTATTGAGTGTGTACCAGATAATTCTTAGGCAAAAAACAAATCATTTTTTACCTGCCTCAGAGGGTACTTTACAATTCTGGAAAATTAAAAATTTTAATGATCCCGTCACATGACGGGCTATATGCTAGTTTATTTATAATAGAATTACTTAAACACCATGGTATTTCAGGAGTGTTCTCATTAATATACATGAAAAGTTCAAGTTTTTCTTTGCGTTTTTTTGAAACACTAATAGATTCCATCTAGAATATTTGAAAGTTCTTTCGAGAAAATAAATATTTGATCTAAAATCTTCAAATTCCTCGCTATAATTGCGAGAATCCGGACACGCACATTTAACTTCCGTCACTGCAATATTTGACGGACAGGACAGTTCTGAGGCAACTTCTCGCCTATAGAAACACGCAGACGGATTGATTGAAACGCTCCGATGCGATGCAGACTTTATTAAACGACGAAAGAATAAAATGAAATAAATAAAAAAAAAGGAAGCCCTCCCTAGCAATTTGTCTTTCCTTCGATCGCTGCTGGAATAGAGAAAAACTCCTGAAGCAAAATTGATCTGTCTAGCACAGAGAGGGGGCTTTCCTAACGGTCAATAAGCTTTCACGCCGTTTAATATTCAGGGCCATCAAGCGGGCTATACAAAGGTCGTAGTCCATTCTCACGACTAAGCGCTCCTCCATATAATCGCCTGCTCCAAATTTTATGACCACGTTAGATCCCAATATGGAGCATTTAGTGCAACCTGCTCCGTGTTAGTGGAGTATACTCTCGGATATTTTATCGCTTTTAAACAAGCCGCATGCGTTTCAGTGGAGGTTTATTGAAGCACGGTTTATTTTTCCCACCCCATTTAGGGCAGGAGTTCAAGGGGAATAAATAAAGATTCGCTTAAAAGGAACAACCATTTTATTAGTTTCATGGATTTTTTAATATCGGGAAAGGATTTAATTAAGTGACCCGAAGGAGCTTTTAAATTAGGAATAATTTGGAAAATGTGGTGTTACTTCGGTGGAGAAGTAATAAAGAGTACGTATTGGACAAGTAATAATTACTTTTGCAGAATGCCAGGAGGTTTTTGTCATAGAAAAGTAAAGCAACTAATATAAACGTTTAATTCATGCCTTTCTTTTTTCTCATGAAATAAAATTAGATTTTTAATAAGCGATTATATTTGTGTTTAATGTATTCCTAATATCATTCAATTAATAAATTTCTATCCTGGGAAGGATTAACAGTAATTAATTTATTTATACGAAAAATTAATTCTTTTTTTACAACTTTTTATGAATCATTTAATATTTGATTTTCTAGATATTAACTGCTTTTCTTTTTTTTTTTTCAATATTAATACGAAAATAAATATGTTGTAGCTTTTGAAAACTGGACAAATTTTTTTGGTACTTATTTCCTAACTTCGGTCCCTTACAACGTAAAGAGTTGAGTTCTGAAAAGATCTTTATACTTGACTCCGTTTTGAATTTGTTTTAATTAATTAAACCGCTAAAGTTATACAACTGACTATGTATACCTAACGTTTAATTGAAATTAATACGAAACATTATAGTGTTTTATAAAGTGATACAGCAAAACTTCTATACATTCTCACTCTACAAGAAAAAAACAAGGGTTAAAGAAGCTATGGTATGGCTTTATTATGAAAATAACAATTATTTCATAAAAATTTTAATATAAAAGTTTAGATCTTGAGACCGAATTTGAAACTGCAAATCAATTACTTGTGTTTCAATAAATTTTACTAAACAGTTAGAAGTTTAAAAGTATCTACCTAAATGATGTTTCCATATTAAATTCAAAAACATAAGGTATTATGCATTTTATAAGATATTATATTTTTAAGGTATTATGCAACTTAACAGATTTTTTCTTTCAAATTAAAAGAACCTAAATAAATAATATTTTATTATTATTCAAGATCTCACGACCAGTTTTATATTCAAGTTTAGTTGATAGTAGAACTTTAATATACGAAAAGGAAATATACTTGCTGAATAAAATTCTTGCTTATAATTGGATAAAATTCTTGCTTATTGTTATTAAAAAAAGCTTTCTTAAAACGCTGTTAAAACCCCTCTTATATTGGAATTTGACATGACATTTTAGTACAAGAATTCATGTATTGTTATTTATTATTTTGCACTTTTGAGCTATTAGTTTTGCTTATAATGTGAAAGTATGTATAACAATTTTCGTATTCAAATAACTTTTATATAATAACAGTTTTTGTATTCTTCAATTGCAAACACACACACACACATATATATATATATATATATATATATATATATATATATATATATATATATATATATATATAATATATATATATATATATATATATATATATATATATATATATATATATATATATATATATATATATATATATATATATATATATATATATATATATATATATATATATATATATAAACATTTACTTACCTATTACAATTAATATAAATCCAAACAATGATATGAATCTCAGAGAGAGATGGCTTTATAAAAGGGAATAAATATACCTTTCGTTGATAAATTTAACTGAAAGTGAATAATCAGTCTTTTAAGCTACATATTATAGCTTCTTAACACCCTTCTTCAGGCTCAAACGTTCTCAAATGTTTCCTATTAATGTCATATGATTTTCTAAAAATTCAGCATTGCTTTGGGCCATGAAGAACGAGTTATTAAGATCAAACATACTTGTATGACAAAAAAGCATATTTTGTCCCATGAACAAAAATTTGTATTTCTTCTGCCTCATTTGCAGAGTTAAGAGTCTATTTTCAGTATTTTTCCTCTTTGCACTGCTATACAGGCTTTAAACTGCTCAAATTTACTCATTCTCCTTCCAGATTGTAAGAAAAATGCTGTCGTGATCTCCACGTTTTCGAGGCAACACGATAGGATCTCGTCAAGAGAGGGGAAAAACCTTGAAAGGCAAAGATCCCTGTTCTGTTAGTGAAAAAATGCTCTTAATATTTCTGTAACCGAGAAGTACATATTCTTCTGTTCAAAGAAAGAGAACTTGTCGTCCTCAGTCGATTTTCCTTCTTTTTCTTAATTTGCCCGAATATTATTCTTATGTATAACATGCTAAAAATAATGGTAAATTGGCAATGAGAAAAAGCTCTTAATATTTCCTTTACTGAAATGCATATTTTCATCTTTTCGAGGAGTGAAAACTTGTCTTCCACAGTCAATTCCTACAGTTTTTTTTCAATTCGGATGAATATTATATTTATGATTAACATGCTACTACAAATGATGGTAAATAAAGATTTTTTTTGGAGTTAATCATGAAACTAACACAAAACAAATAAAATATAGAAGTGTAAGAAATAAGAAATGAAAATTATTTCTATAAAGACTATCATTCTTCGTCTCGCAAAAAGTTAAAAATATCTACTATCTGAAAAAAATTCTGGTAGAAAATAAAGATGCCTCAGTTGTACATTTTTTTAAGTTTTGTCACATTATTAAAGATCAACAACTTCTTCAAAGGAAAAAAAATATTTGACAAACAATGTATTGGAGGCTATTTTTTTATTTTTGGAAGAATTTCGTTGTTTACTGATAATTTTATAAAGCTTCATTAATTACATACGCAGACATTTTGCAAGTTTGTTTATTTAGTGCCGCATGGATTAGAGTTTGTTTATTTTCTTGGAATCATTATTAATTATACTATTAGATGTATACCTTTGGGACCTGACATAAATATCATAAGTCCCTTGGACAAATTGTTCGTGTTTTTTTTTTATTCTTTTTGGGAATTATAAAGGTTTTATGAAATTTTTTAGTTTCTTAAGTTTTATCGCTTGTATTTATTTGTGTTGATATTTCTCGCTGTCGATCTTTTTTTTAAGAAAGTAAACATTTCGTTTAAAATATTTTCTGTAAAATGCCATTTTGGGTTAATTAACTGTTGTGATTTTAAACCCTGAGGGAAGCACCGTCAAACAATATTTTTGAAATCCATTAATGAGAAGGAACTTGGAAACATTTTTTAGTGTATTTCATAGAATCCTATCGAAGAATCTACATGAAAATACATTTTATATGATTTAATTACACACAGACACTCATATATATATATATATATATATATATATATATATATATATATATATATATATATATATATATATATATATATATATATATATATATATGTGTGTGTGTGTGTGTGTGTGTGTGTGTGTGTGTGTGTGTGTGTATGGAAAAGTAACTTCATCGGGAAGCTAATGTAGGCATTTTGTATAAAACCCGTAAGACACCTCAAGAAATTTCTCAGGGGTTTTCAAATCTTCAGTCAATTCCAAAAATTCCAGCGTCCTTTTGCTTTCCCCTTTTTAAATCCTAACCTAAATTGACCACTGGGGCTACAGTTTACGCCCTCAGAGAACGGGTCTAACCAGTTATAATTCTACATTGCCCTAGCGGACAATTTAGGAAATTTCCAAACAAAAAGGAGATGCACGCTGTCGGAGGCAGATTTTCCCACAGATTTTGACTGAGATGTTGACCCAGGTGTTAGGTGTCTTTTACTTATAACTTCATGTTTGCTGACCCCTCAGTTTGTCCTGTCTCTATGATGAAGTGGGACCCCGTCCTCCAACGTTATCTCAATAAAGGTCTTTAGCTAAAAAGGTGTCATTTTTATGGGCCATGACTGCAACCACCCATCGTGAAGTCCGTCTTATTACACACAAACACACACACACACACACACACACATATATATATATATATATATATATATATATATATATATATGCCTACATCCATGTTACAATGTATACAAATAAAAACAATGGTATGCATGTCTGCGAGAAATGTCTTTATAAAACTGAATAAACATACCTCTAGTTCATAATATTAACTGAAGGTGATTAATCATTCCTTTAAGCTACCTATTATAACTTATTAACACCCTCACTGGAGTTCAAATGTTAATGGCATACGGTCAATTAATGGAATACGTTTTTCTAAAAATTTACTTTGTCCCACAAACAAAGAGTTAGTAAGGGCAAACAGACTTGTATCACAGCAAAACATATTTTTTCCAATGTGAAAAAATTAGTATTTCTTATGCTTCGTTTGCAATCCAGAGAGCCTATTTTCAATATGTTTTTTCTGTTATGTTTTGTTATACAGGCTTTAAAGTGCTCAATCTTGCATGATACTGTGGTTTTATGTTATTACATACTTTCAAATGGAATAAGCACAAAACATCAATCATTCCCCAATCACTTCAGTTCTGTTCTGAGATTATGTTAATCCTTTTACAATGCGTGAAACCTGTAGATTACCAAAAGGATGGAACTAGGCTAAATCGGCCTCACATATCCAAGTGTTATTCAGCAATCGAACCTATGGTTTCTATAGGAGTGGCTACCTTTTAGTGAATGTCTATCTCCCCAAGAGATTTTTTTTGTTAACAATAAAGATCTCACTGCTTTGTTGAGTACTCAATGTATTCCTTCATTCTCACAAAAGAACTTAAATTTTAGTTCGATAAAATTACAGTAATAAATGTATTAAAATGTATTATAACTAAAGGATATATAAATATCCCCTGCCCTCTCCCCTCAAAAGGGACTAGTATTTTGACATTAGCCTTCCCTCTAATTCCATACTATGTTTATCTTTCAGAGCTATGTTGATCGTGTTACTATGAGTGACACCCATAGACGACCAATAGGGCAACAGGATGGGACTAGGATAAGTAGTTCAAAAACACATTTAATCCTTATTCGGCATTCGACATTCGATCCTGTGACTTTCTATGGGGGTGGGGTGGAAGCTTTCTCTTAGTGAATGCCTTCTTTCCTCAAGAAGTTTTATTACTAACAAAGAAGAAGCTTTGTTGGAACACCCAATATATTTCTTTGGATTTACAGATTCCCCACTCCCCTTCCAAAATCGATAAGTATTTTGCCATTCTCCACCCCTTCAGTTCCATAATGGAGATATCTTGATACTTTTACAACTCGTGAAACCTATAGACTGCCAACAAAATGTGATTAGGTTTACAGTGAAAACACCTACATCCTAAATCAACTGCAGTCAAGATATTTGTAACTGCTGAATTCTTGATTTTTTTCACACTGGGGGTTTTTTAACTTGCGAATGTAGAGTAAGTCTTATTACAAAATGAGATTATTTTCAAAGGAGCAATTATTTTCCTTTCGTAAAATTACATGTAAGATTGCACATACAATTCTATTTTTCTCTCACAGGGAAAGTCATTTTCCAGATCCCAACCAAACCTTGCCAAACTATGCCCAGGGTGATCAAGCTACCTTACCCAGTATTTACTAAGTTCTGCAAGAAGAGGTATTGGTCAAAAACATTACAAACCCCTATGCACAGCACATAGAAATACGAAAGAGTTTAAAATTGAGAGGAAAAAGGGGAATCCAAATACCTACTATTTTGCTACACGAGGGCCAAATTCACCGGGACCTACTACTTACAGCCGATTACAAATGTCCAGAATGTCCCTACAAGAGGAGGAATTCGAACCCACGAACTTCGGTACCATAGAACAGCGTTATACCTATTCGTCATCGCTTGTCAAAAGCTCCCTGCCCGAGAATTGAACCCCGATCTCCCGAATTCCCCAAGGTGAGACGAAGGGATAACATCTTATTGAGTTTTGCTTTTGTATCTATGATTTTTTTTATAGAAGGGGCTCTCTTCTTTTTTTATTTCTAATAAAGAAGATCTAACTGTTTTGCTGGCCTCTCAATATATTTCTTTATAACCACATAAATATCTAAAAAAAATTTCAGAACTATTTTAGTTAAAAATGTGTTGTGATTAAAAGATTTAGAGCTATCTACTCTCCCTCCAAAACGACAGGTATTTTGCCATTCACCCTCCTGTCAATTACATACTAGAGATATGTTGATCCTTTCACAATGCATATTACATATAAACGGTCGACAAGATGGAACTAGGATAAGTCGGAACAACATATCCAAGCCTTATTCGACATTCGAACCTATGATTTTCTATAGGAGGGGTTCTCTTCTAATGAAAGCCTTCTATCCACAAGAAAAATTTCCAAAGTTTCTCGGCTAAACATCCCGCTGAGAGACCTCCTAAGATTTCTCTGTGAAAGGTGCAGATACAAAATAACAAAGAAGGTTCCTTTTGTTCTCAAGGTCAATAATCACTGGAGAATACGAATGAAAATCGCAAAATAATGATATGGTATAGGGAATATTTTCTAAAAGAAAGTATGACACGATGCAATAATGAGCGTGACAGTAATTCCTTAAGAGGAATCGTAAGTGCTATTTATTAAGATGGGTAATTCCGTTTGATCGCTGCGCTTAACAATAGGAGTAAATTTTTGCTTTTTTCTCGTTGCTGGTTTTTTAACTTGCAAATGTAGAGTAAATCTCATAACAAAATGAGATTATTTTCAAAGTAGTAATTATTTTCCTTTCATAAAATTACATATAAGATTACAACACTTACATTTTTATTTTTTTCTCATATTTTCAAAGTCATATTTTCAGCGATTACTCGCTAATGTTGTACCGTGTTACCGGATGCTTTGTCAAAATTTTATTGGGTGGGTTGCAAAGTATTACACTTCACTAAACTTCTTAATTCGATATTAATAGCAAGAGGATTCACAAACGAACAAAGAATACATTCTTCTATCTGCAGTTACTTGGGTAATAATTTTTAACCTTGCAGATTATATGTGTGTGCAACGATGGACTTTGCCATTAGTAAAACTGCAAAACCTCTTCCCGAAAACCTTTCGGGCTATGACGCGCTGTTTGAGCATTACTTTACTCACGAATCCCCATATACCCAAAGTACATTCAGGAAAAATTTGAGGATCTGGTTGTCCTACCATTGGGAGTACAGCAGTTGGGTGAGTTAGAGAATCAGAAGAAAAACTTCTCCTCCTAAGGATAATAATAAAAACTGGGGAGATAGATTTGATATGGAGGACTAAAATCAGTTTTTTTTTCAACAAAAGGGCTAATTAGTCCAAGTTCTACTGCGGGATTTAATCTACCCTTTCAAAATGAACATCAGATATATATGTAACTGAGAAACAAACAGTTAAGTCCCCTTTTTATTTTATACTTTCTAATTTTGCAAAATCAAGTAGAATGAATAATATTCTATTTAGTCATTAAAGTGTATGCTCGTTGCTTCCGACTGTGATTAGTATTATTTATTGTTAACATTTTTAATAAACCAGGCGGATATGTCACATATCTCAGCGGTTCGTGTATGGTACACCTGTCTTGAAAGAGTTAAGCCAACTCTGAAGGATAATGAGCAAGACAGCTCCAATACAAACAATGACAGCAGTGATATTTGAATTCACGGACTCTAGTACCTAAGGAAGTGTCCTACCCATTCTAAATGAGAGAAATCGCCATCATGATACCCTTCAGGGTAAGAGATTTGCGGCAAATTATCAAACCAAATATTGAAACCGATTGAAGTCCAACAATATATCGTAATCTCTCCTTAATATTTCAATGTATCTGGAACGGATAGGCAATTCAGGAAAACACAACTTTTTCAATAGTGTCAGTTACTGATCATCATATATTAAATATTGTTTAATTAGTTCTATAATATTTTACATGGTTAACAGTTCTGGGCCAATCTGGAAACCGTTTCCTGTCCTCAGCAGATGAAATCCTATTATATGTGGCAACTGACATGTGCTTAGTCAGGAAACCAACATAAGTCCCTCCAATGCCAGGCAGTAAATATAACTAAACGCTGTTAAACTCTTCAAGCTTCAATGAATGCAATTAATCAAATGACAAACAGGGATAATTAACAATGGCTTTTCCCTCTTTAATCAAAGAGGATAGTTTTACACTTTTTTAACACGATGTTTAGCATATTTTTATTTTTTTCTATAAAGTAAGGGAAACATTGTAATCGAGAAAACATTTAGTTTTCATATTTCGAAGGAGATACCTCTTTTAACCATGTCTGAATCTATTTTAACAAGTATAAACGTTACGTCTGTATTTACGTGCAAGAAACTCTAAAACTTTTAATATCCATTTTGACGAACCCTGAATATATCTTAACTATTTTTGCCATGGCGTCTATACGTACATACTTATGTGTCTCGTACAAAAAAACGTTTAAACGTTGAATGTTAAAATTTTGTATTTAGAACTGTTGTAACATCTCGTTGTCCACCTCTATTTTCTATTGGGATCTGCGCTCAATATAATGGAAAATTTCAATATAACAAATATTTCAGCTTTATCGGTTGCTATCAGATAGCAGCGTTTAAGCAGAGTTCATTGTTGAATTGAAATAGACTAATTTCATTGTTGAATACATTTCTATTCTTTACTGAATGAACATTATAATTTTTTTTATGTTATTAAAAACAAATACTTTACCGAACGATCATTATTTAGGTAGGGTGCTTCTATTCGGTACCGGAATTCTTGAGTTCGTATACCATTGTTGGTATGAAAGTTTGTAATCTTTCGGCTTCAAGCAGTAGGCCCAGTCTCATCAACCCTGACGTAAAAAATCAGTAGTCAATGGATTTCCAAACCAACCAACCAAACACAGATATATTGGCAACTCTGCAACTGACACAGATCAAGAAGCTTTAGGAACTATCTGAAGCTGAAGAAAATCTAAGAGTTTGACTGGTGGGTAACAGCCTAGATTTGAACCCAATAGAGAATATGTAGTATACTGTGGAAAATAGTCTCGAAGCAACACCTATATGGTGCTACAGCAATTTTCGAGGCAATAAAAGATGTCTAGCTTACAGAGATTTTTTAAGCTGACTGCCAGTCTTTGATTCATAGCATGCCTAACAGGAGTCATCACAGGACTGTTGCAGCCATCGAAAACAAAGTAGGTGTTTTTTCATTTGAAGCACATAGAAAAACGTATTTTGCTGAGATAGGGTATGATTATGTAACAAGAAGAATCTCATAATTAGAATACGTATAAAAACTACGCTCCCATGGAAGAAACTAAGAAAATCGATTTTTGCTCCGGTCATATAACATACAGCGTAAAAAACCATGCAAATAAACACATTTCACTGAACCATAAATAAATAAATTGGCATAGAAGTTAAAAAATTAATACAAACTGCTTTTTGTTATAATATAGTTCGTTCTACTCAATTCTACCCAGGAACTCTCAGACATTACCCATAAAAACTTTTACCTTTTAATAACAAAGCATAAAACTCCATGCAAATAAACACATTTCACGGAACCATAAATAAATAAATTGGCATGGATAATGGATTGACCTTTAAAAGCCCAGATTTATCCTTTAAAATAGAAAACCTGACCTGCTTAAAGAGCGTAAGAAATACCCCGATCCCCATGCTTAATTTTATTCCTACAGATAACTCATTGTTTCTTAGCGCTGTGCTTTTGTCACTTTTGATGAATGGTCTCGCTACTCAAATATATCTCACTATAATTACTCAACGCTCGCAAACAAGGATTTGAGAGTTAACATACCTACAAGCTCGGAGCGGAAAATATCCTATCTGATTTCATAAAAGCAAAAACACGAAACAAATTCTATCACACTTCTCAGATAAAGCGCTCACTTATTCATCATATTATGATGGGGTGTAAGAAATAAAATATGATAAAACGTATCACTATTTTGACCTTTTCGGTTCAAATGTCGAATATTTAACCTTTTTTGTTGCTTACTTCAAGCATCGCGATTGTGAGAAAATTTTGAATGTGTAGGAAATATTTTGACATATGCTCAATAATTTAGTGTTTAAATTATTTAATGAGATCTTCTACAAATGTAGCCAGGAATAAAATTTCTTCAAATTTCTCCTGCTGACATTTTCAGGTTGTTCTTTCAAATTTGCCTAAACTATTAAAAAGTTTCTTCCGTTTCAAGCTTGTATTTTTGCATGCAACACACACACACACACACACACACACACACACACACACACACACACACATATATATATATATGTGTGTGTGTGTGTATGTATGTGTGTGTACATATGTATATATATATATATATATATATATATATATATATATATATATATATATATATATATATATAGACATTAATATATAAATTGTTAAATCTAAAAATCATAAGCCGTATAATTATGCATTGAAAATTGCATGATAGATATAACTTACGTCTTAAGTTTTGAACAAATTTTTTCGCAACTTACTAGAATCTATAGATACATTAGACATCATCTAGATTTACATGTTAGTTTAGCGGATATCATTTCAATTCAACTTATTCCAATGACATAGTAATAGTTCCAGTCTCTTTTATTCTCAAACTTAACAAGTCAGGTAGGTGAGACAATACATCTACATATACATATATATATATATATATATATATATATATATATATATATATATATATATATATATATATATATATATATATATGTGTGTGTGTATATATATATATGCATATATATGTGTATATATATGTATATGTATATATATGTATATATATATATACATATATATATGTATATGTATATATATATATGTGTGTGTGTGTGTGTGTGTTTGCATTCACTGAACAAATTTATAAGACACTTTACGTTGTTGCATCTACATAAGAAATAATGTGTCAAAATTATTTGTATTCAATTACGCTTAATTGAATATTCATAGAAATCTCCCTGAAAGGCATAAAACGTTTTTAGTAGATTAAAAAAATTAACTAAGGATTTACAGTTACTTGAAGTAGTTAAAAAATAGCGTTTGCATTCACTGAACAAATTTATAAGGCACTTTACGTTGTTGCATCTACATAAGAAATAATGTGTCAAAATTATTTGTATTCAATTACGCTTAATTGGATATTCATAGAAATCTCCCTGAAAGGCATAAAACGTTTTTAGTAGATTAAAAAATTTAACTAAGGATTTACAGTTACTTGAAATAGTTAAAAAAATAGCACATTATATACAAGGCTTCTGTTGGGGTGAAATTTATTCTATGTCCTCTCGCTCAATTATTATGTGAAAATCAAAAACAAAAGTAGTTATGTGAATTGCTATGCTTAAAATAGTATTTTAGATTGTGAGGAAAATAGTAATTTGTAAGGTATGATTAAGTTAAGCGTATCATTAAGAGCCTTCATAGATGTTTGAAGAACTGGGGAGATTGCATGTGAATAGATTTAGAAAAAATAAAATTTATATTAAAATATATTAAAATTTTAGGAACTAATTTTGATGTTTTTTCAAACATCATTATTAGAAAAGAGATACTATGAATCATAAACAAAATTTTTGTTTACATATTCACTTCATGAATACATCTGAGACATCAACCTTTCCGGTCCTGGGTTATCAACTGTTTTCATTAACTAAATCATATTGGAAGAGAAACATGAGATCTAGATATATAAGGGGTGTCATTGAAGATACACGTTTATTGAAAAATTATTTTAAACTCTTTTTACGACTTAAAAGCCTCATGCCAGCTGCAGATTTGATAGTACTCAGAGGGGGGGGGGGCTACTCGGGTTCCCCTCTCCTCTCTTAAATACTGGAGTTTACTGAATTACATTTTAACATTGAATAAAAATAAATTTTGCAATATCCAATTTTTTAATTATATGGTTAATTAAAATTTTAATTTTAAATAAGAATTTCACTTTTTTAATTTCAATAAATTTTCTCAAAACTCTTTATACATTTATTGAAGCATATCTCACAAGATTGTGTATTGACTTATATATATATATATATATATATATATATATATATATATATATATATATATATATATATATATATATATATATATATATATATATATATATATATATATATATATATATATATATATATAATATATATATAATATATTATATATATATATATATATATATATATATATATATATATATATATATATATATATATATATATATATATATATAGTTATTATATATATATATGTATGTATATATATATATATATATATATAATATATATATATATATGTCTATATATATGTATGTATATATATATATATATATATATATTATACTCTATATATAAAAATATTAATATATATTTATATATATATATATAATATATATATAAAAATATATATATAAATATATTATATATATATATATATATATACATATTTATTTTTATTAAATATCATTGTGTTATTGTTATTATTAAATATAATAGTAAATTTCATATAGTTTTACTGAATTTTATGCTCATTTGTGTTAAAAAATAATGAAATATATTCTTGCCTCTCTCCAGTTTTAAGCCTAATCTCTTCAGCTTTATCCTGACTACAGTCTTGGCTTCAGAGGAATGAGACGGTCAAAGTAAGAAATTAAGAATCTCATATTCTGAAATAGGCCAACAACTAATATAAAAATGATGAACTTAAAAGTATTAGTCATATAATTTATTTTTACTCTTTTTTTAAATATCATGTGAGTATTATTATTATTAGTAAAGACAAAATATAATTCGTCGGCCTGAGATTTTTAATCCAGAATTCAATTCTAATTTAAGCCTTAATTATAATATTTATTTTGCTCGTTAAAGGAATTCCAGCTGTATTTACTGCATGAAATTAGAAACCTAAATTATTAGGAGACAAGAATATGCAAATACTTTTGCTCTGAAAACAAGGAGTTTATTTTCTACTTATAAAAACAGATTGAAAAAATGGAAGACCTCTAAACGACCTATTTAATCTACTCATTTTCCAAAGTCTTATCAAAAAAGCAAGTATAAGCTAATTTTATAAGGAAAATACCGCTAAATATCAGAAGCAGATGTTATAACACCTCATAAATGACTCGAAATCTCATTAAGTCCTCTAACTTCCTCCTCTTGTAATCTCACTAACGCTCATAAAATAAATATATAGTTATAATTCTGTTTTTTTAATTAATGGAGTATTGTGCATAAAGAACGAAAACAAACTATAAATTGTTTATAATTTAATTTATGTTAATAGAGAAAATATTTCTAGAGGTGCATGTGTAATATAATTTTAAGAAACCGATTTCCTACATATGCAGAGCTTTTCAATAAATTTTCAGAGGCTATTATACAAGAATGATATAGTAAAAATCAGGTTTTATATTTCTAAGAGATTTTCAAACTTCTTAGTAAATATAACTTTTAAAAATTAATTAATTATAAAAATCATAAAGTTTGCATTCTAAACAATTTTCAACACTTCATACACAAAATTCTATTAGTCGTTTTTTAATTAATATCTTCAATGTTAGACAACAAGAAAAAATTTTGTCTACAGACTTAATTTTACATACAGACCAACGCCTAATGCATTGTTTATAATTTAATGTACCCAGAGAATATGTTGCTAGAACATGTGTAATATCGTTATAATTAACCATTTTTCTGCGTATGCTAACCTGTTGAATAAATTTTCATGGATATTATACAAAAAGATTTAGAGAAAATAAGATTAGATTTTCATAAGCATTTTAATCATTTTAGTTTTCATAATTTATTTTTCACATATTAAATAGTTTTCAACACTTCAACATTAAGCTACTAGCCGAGTAAGTCTACTAGTCTCTAATAGTATTCTACTAGTTTCTAATTCTATTATACTCTTCTTTCATTAAACTTTTCATCAATAGAAAACAAGAAAAAACTTTGTCTACAGGCTGAATTTTGCATGAAGACCGAAACATAATATACGGTGTTTGTAGTTTAATTTATTTGCTGCATGTGTAATAGCATTATAAGGAACCAATTTTATGAATAGGATTTTCAACAAATTTTCCTAGATATGACATAAGAATGATGTAAGATAGAGGATGCTTTGTATCTTTTTATACATTTTTAATCTGCGTAAAAGTTACAATTTATGTTAAAAGTAAATATAAAATTCAAAAAAGCCTTTTCTTTAAATTGTTTTCTCCATTTGAAAATAAGTTCTTCAACTGGCCGAGGTTTTTTTTTAATATCTTCAATAATAGAAAACAAGACAAACTTTTGCTTATTTCTTTAAATAAAACTTGTTTCTCTATGCCAAGTAAATTATAGTATTATGAATGAATTATAGCAGAAAAATCAATGTAATTTCATAATGGGTTTAAAGTAAATTATAGACATAATAGGTAAGGGTTTAACGTATATCTCCCAGCTTTAAAAGTTGGGAAAAACTAGTATTAATTAATAGGTATTGCACATAATATATATGATACATATTGTAAATGTTTATAATAAACTAATATATATATATATATATATATATATATATATATATATATATATATATATATATATATATATATATATATATATATATATATGCAAAAAAAATTACGATGCAATGTAATTATAGTGTTTTTATTAATTTCATTAATATATACAATCGGCTTTATAATCTGCAGTAATAATTTCAAAGATGAAGATTTTACGTCGAAATCGCCCATCCTCATAAATTTGCCCTTGAAAATTTTTTTCAAAACTCGACATTGTTATGTTTAATAATTATTCCAGTTTTTAACGGGGTTCTCCGATTCCTTTCCCAATCGCTTTTATCGCTAAAACTATTTTGAAGAAAAATGCCACAGCGAAAATAAATAAAAAATAAAACTAAGCGGTTCTCAGTCTTCCTGTAGGTAAGATTTCTTTCGCCGGAGGGGGACATAGCTCCTTTCTTTACAAATAGCTTTCTGCCGAATCCAACTCTTCAGTCCAGTTTGGACTGCACTTTCCGGCGAAATCCCAGTAAATCTCATCTGAAAACTCAGATTTAACATCGACTCGACTCACACTGAGTGAATATAAAACGCCGAAAAACAGCACCTGCTTCACACCATCCCTCCTGGAAGAGGAAGGGTCTCCAGAGAAAATAAAAACCCCTGAAAATCTCCCCCACCCTGATCATAAATCATCTCCACCCCGTGTATACCTTCG
Source organism: Pardosa pseudoannulata (assembly GCA_032207245.1). Taxonomy (NCBI): domain Eukaryota; kingdom Metazoa; phylum Arthropoda; class Arachnida; order Araneae; family Lycosidae; genus Pardosa; species Pardosa pseudoannulata. Next base: position 88,438,041 of record CM063503.1, on the reverse strand, counting down.
CATAGCGCCTCCCTAGTATCCGTATCAATGCAACGCTTTTTCAATGAAGCCCGTGAGCATGCTGCTTTGCCTTACAAATGGTCGCCGCAACTGTGCAACCTAGGGAACAGAGCATCTGCATATGGATTTACTGGCACAAAATCTCAGACTCTAGGAAAATTAGGATTTGCTGGCGCTTTTTTTTTATTTTATCCTTTCAAATATATTAAGACAAAGAGTGCATCTGACTTGGAACAACAGTTTTGCGTATCATTATATAGAATGCCATATTGCAAAATACTCTATAAACTTTTTTTCCAAAAAATATCTAAATCATATACTTATTTTCACAAGCAATTAGTTGGAGAATACAAATTTTTAAACTATAACTCATTACAGACCTGAAACAAAATCTCAGACTCTAGGAAATTTAGGATTTGCTGGCGCTTTTTTTTTATTTTATCCTTTTAAATATATTAATTCCAAGAGTGCATCTGACTTGGAACAACAATTTTGCGTATCATTATATAGAATGCCATATTGCAAAATACTCTATAAACATTTTATCCTAAAAATATCGGTAAAATCATATATTTATTTTCACAAGCAATTAGTTGGAGAATACAATTTTTTAAACTATAACTCATTACAGACCTGAAACAAAAGCTCCGACTCTAGAAAATTTAGGATTTGCTGGCGCTTTTTTTTTTATTTTATCCTTTCAAATATATTAAGATAAAGAGTGCATCTGACTTGGAACAACAGTTTTGCGTATCATTCTATAGAATGCCATATTGCAAAATACTCTATAATTTTTTTTCCAAAATATAGGTAAAATCATATATTTATTTTCACAAACAATTAGTTGGAAAATACAAATTTTTAAACTATAACTCATTACAGAACTGAAACAAAATCTCAGACTCTAGGAGAATTATGATTTGATTTCATTATCTTTTATCCACTCAAATATATAAAGACATTAATTATTTCTGCATTTCAGAAACAGTTTTGCATATTATATAAAGGGCCATACTACAAAATTTATATAAATATTTATCCCAAAAATTTTTATAATCTCCTATTATTTTTACAAGCCTTAATTGAAACAATTCAAATTATTAGTAAAATTTTACTTAGCAACTATGCCTAAGGGAAAGAAAAATAAACTAGGATTTCTTCAAATATGCTCAAATTCTTCCAAGTATATTAAAGGAAAAAAAAACACATCTGACTTGAACTTTACGTATCATTATACAAAAATCCCTATTATAAAGTCTTCTATAAATATATATATTTCAAACCTATCGTTTTAATCTTTTATTTATTTTTACAAGCATTAGGTGAGGCAATACAAATTATCAAAACTATAACACTTCTTAGTAGATTAGATCGACAGTAATAGAATCTAAGATTAAACAAAACAAAAGAAAAAAAAAACTAAACCTAAAATCGGAACTGTGTTTTTAAGGCAGTTTATTTTCCACAGCAGCTATAATATCAAAGGAAAATAAAGGAAAAAATGGAATTTCGTATATTGAACTTGTAATCTTTTAAAGGGATCTAAAAGCGGATAAAAATATTTAATCAAATAAATTTATATTTCGCTTTGAGATTCGAATGATAATGCTTATGTGAAAAACAGTATATCGCCAAAATTCTAAATTCTAAAAGTACAGTAAGCATGCTTATAATTTTATAAATCACAAAACTTCGGTACCAAAAAAAAGGGTAGTTGCTTCTGTTTAACACATTGTGTGGGGGTACATTTCACAGCGGAATTGTACAGGGAGCGGGCGTGTTGAGCGTGAATTTAGTTATTCAGTTAAAACTCAATAGATCGAAAATAATTTAATCTTTTAATCAACTTTTCGTATTTTATATTGAAATATATAAATAAATATATAAGTAGACAAATAAACATATATATATATATATATATATATATATATATATATATATATATATATATATATATAGCATATATATATAATTTTCACAAGGATAAATAAAAAGTTAATTTTAACCGTAAATTAAGTTTTTAATCAACCTATCCGTTCTGTGGTTCCGCATAAACTGATGTAAAAACTAGTTTTTATTTGACTAAATTTTTCCAGAATCGATGTAGTAGACAAGGACATTCGGCTTCGTTTTCCTGTATATACCGTTATTTTTGTACCCACAAACAAACCATGTTGTTACACTAACCCGTACTAGTACATGTCCCGCGCTCAAGTATCAATCGTCAGAAAACGTACTAGTAATCATGTCCCGCATACAATGTAAACACACTATAGAACAATTCAAATAAAGCACAAAATAATTTGCTGGAATAAATTTATCAACTGTGAGGAGCAAAAGTAAAAGGCAAACACATACTATCAGGGAAAATTCAAATGCTAAAAAAAAAAAATAAATTAAAATAAATTAAATTTAAACAAAGATTTTCTCCAACATCGTCTATGAATAGGTTTCTTGATAAAATTTCACTCATTTGAAATTTCACTCTGCTTTAGGAAAATTTCATTCAATGAGTCAGGAGCGAGATAATGAAAGTATTTTGTAATTTGTAACGCAAAACAGGTAGCAAGACTATTAAAAAACTAAAAAGGAAATCCCTTGCGGAAGGGGTCTCTAATGCAAAACAGGCATCTCTGACCGAGCTCATTAGTGACTGTTTAGTATTCAGAAGAGACCATTTTAGACAAATAAAAGTCTCTTATTTCATTATTTTATGGATTTAAAAGGAAAATATTTCATGAAAAGAACAAAACGTATCAGTTTAAAGTTATCCTCATAATAAACAAATACTTAATACAGATAATCATAAATATTAATCTAGATGACCCTGAATTTAAAGACTAATTAGACAATTTATAGGTCTCGATTGGAGGCTTTGAAAGCAAACAAAAATTTAAAAACTGCTAGAATACACCTAAGTAGGCTTTTTTTTTTCTTCTTTTAATATATACATTGTGATGTATAATAGATATTAATAAAATTTTATACGATGAAATATTTTTAGCCCCTATTTTCATTCATTTTTCTAATAAATTATTTCACCTACACAAAGTTTATTTTATGAAAAAAAAAAAAAAAAACCAATATATACTTTTGAATTGATAAAACAAAAGTGAAAGTTACAATATTCCCCTAAAATGAATTTTTCATGATTGATAAAACTTAATTATTTTAAGTTAAATATATTTCACTATAAAATGTATAATTTTGTTTGTAATTACTTATTCTACGACTGAATGTTTCAATGTACTTTTCTTTGACAACTCCTTCCATATAATGATTATCCTCGCAAAAACGTCTTGTAAAAAATTTTTCAACAGACCCAAACTTAGCTTTTATTCTTATTATGTAGAACATTATTCCCGTTTAACAAACTTGCATATTTCTTTTCTACTTGTTTACATTTAAAATAACAAATATTTTCTAAGATAGAAGAAAATGCACAATAAACGCATGTAACATGCCTTATGACTTTATTATTCTGATTTCCAATTTTAGAAATAGCAATTTTGGAAATTTTTCTGAAGTGGAATAGAAATAAAATATTGGTTTTTTTTAAACCTTAAAAAAATTGTCATCTTATTTGATTTTAATAATAAAAATTATTCCTTAATTGCTGATACATATACGTTTAAAAACTTTTGCGATATTGAAAAAAAATATATTTTCTAATTAAAATTATCAAAATAAGTCGTAATGCATATAATTTTTACTCACAAAAAATCTCTGACAATGTTTTTTCTGACTTCACTCAATTATTATTTTCCAAGACAGAAGAAAATGTACAAGAAATGCATCTAATATATCTTATGACTTTATTATTCTGATTTCTAATTTTAGGAATAGCAATTTTGGAAATTTTTTTGAAGTGGAACAGAAATAAAATATTGGTATCTGAAAACCTTAAAAAATTGTCGTCTTATTTGATTTTAATAATAAAATTATTCCTTAATTGTAGATACATATACGTTTAAAAATTTTTGTGATATTGAAAAAAATTATATATTTTCTCATTAAAATTATCAAAATAAGTTGTAAGGCATATAGTTTTTACTCACAAGAAATCTCTGACAATGTTTTTTCCCCTCTTCACTCAATTATTATTAGTAGTAAAATGGGCTTTATATAATTATTGATTAAAGCACTGTTAGAGTATGTTGGATATTAATTACATTGAACTAAAGCCTATTATTGCATCAATTTATACGTACTAAAATGTTTTCCATATTTAAAAACTGCCTTGCACGAGTTTTATGTATACATCATTCAGTCTATGAATGTTGTTTTTTTAAAACGTTAAAAAAATTCCATCTTATTTGATTTTAATAATAAAAATTATTCCTTAATCGCTGATACATG
>CM063503.1:88296182-88428682 GCA_032207245.1 Pardosa pseudoannulata | reverse complement strand
GTGCAATTAGAGATACATCTGTTACCGTAAACGAAATACTTGGAAATAGAGATTTACAAAGACATGAAAAGCTATCAGTGTCTTTGTGCCTCAGGGAGTAGGGAACTGACCCTCCTACCTCAAAACTCCATGGGGTAAAACACTGGCAGAAATGTACAATACATCTATTTTCGGAACGTTTTTGGAGATCGAAAATTGTACGTTACAACTGCTTTGAAGATATCATCGGTTTGGTGGAATTGTACGTGCAAACCGCTTAGAGGGTTAAGATCAAAATTTAGGTTTTGTTGTTCTTTTGAAAAATATAACTGAATATTAATAAAACTTTTACACGCTTACAGAAACTTCAATTTAAAAGGGTTATCATTCAAAGTTAAACAACTTGGTGTAAGAAAAGAGTAACTGAATGTCCATGAACTGACCTAATGGAGATATTCTCCGCGGATCTATCCTATTTATCTATTTATTTTCATTCTCTGTAGGAAAAAAAAAAAAAAAAAAAAGACTCTACGTTTTCATCTTGACCGCAGTCACGCTATAATACTTCTTCGTCGAAAAGAAAAACCTTTTCTTACTTGTAATCCAAATTTCTTTGGCTCGTGCTTTATTTATATTTTTAGTGTTTCTGAATAAGGTAATGCCCCGCAGTGAGTTAGGCTGCTCCCTCCCTCCGTATTTCTTGCTGACTTCTGCTGATGCATCAGTCTCGACTTACATGAATACTAACACCCTAAGCCGTAATGGTTTGGTAAATGGTATCTAGTCACGCAAACTGTAGGGGGAAAAGTGATGACATCAGGCCAGGACGCTATTTGTCATTGAGGGGCTCGAGTCGGATATATTTGCTTGCGGCAGGCGGCCTACAGCGGGCACGAGACGTAGGAACAATATCTCAAATTTGAAAGCTGGTTATTTTGTTAGAATAATGCGTCGGAACAGTCAACTTTTTTACTATGAAAGAAAGGTTTAGATTGTCAGTAGAGAATATTATTTTAATTCCTTAGGTATTTCGATATATGACACGTACAAGACATTTTACCAGCTTCAATCAGGTTGTTAGATATCTACAATTATAAAACAAAACAAATATCGAATTAGGATTAAAAATAACTACTCACTAAAGGTCTTAAGCATAAGAAAATAAATAAACTATTTCACTCACGGAAGAAATTTTTTAAAACAAATTATTTTACAAAAAAATAAATAAATAAAAATAAAAAATTAGGCCATTTAAGAAACTTGCATACTTTGTTGAGTTAATTATTTTACATCTAAAAGTGCCAATAATAAAAAAAAAATTAGCTGTTACTTTCTTTTGGTGTTTTATTCCCCCTTTTTATGTTCGAGCAGAAAATATATGGCATTACATTATTAGCTGCAATGAATTTATATCATTCTTATAAACAAATCCTAAAATTGTTGAGTGAAAAGAAAATCACAATATTTTATATTCTGTTTTCAGCTCATCCTGTTAAAAGATGTAGATGGCATTTTTTTTTATTTTCTCTCGTTAGTTGCGTAAGTCCATCTGAGCTTAAAAGTAAAACAGGAAGACAATACTTATCCTAACAAAGATCATCAGCTTTATATTACACCCCGATATTTACAGAAGTTTCATAAGGAGTTCACAGTATTGTCTTATCCTAGACCAGTACTTCTTTAACTTTCTTCATTTGTGACCCCTATTTTTAAAGATTATTTCGTGACTTCAAATATTTAATATAAAACAAAGGTTTAAAAAATAATTATTTTATTATAAATAATTTATCTTTTTAATGTAAATAATATACAGATGAAAAAATAGTTGTTTTATTATGCTTTTTTAGTTTTGTTTAGATGACAGAAAACCCTGTTTGGCTGGATGTACCTGCTATTTTCTAATAAACGAATTAAATCATGGTGCACGTTTTGATGGATATAAAGCATTTCCAGTTAATATTTGGATATTATAAGATATGTAGTACAGAGAGATAAAAGAAAATTACAACTAATGTTTCTTTAAATTTATGTGCCTATATTTAATTTTTGTAATCTTATCATTTCGTTTTTTGTCACCATTTGGCTAGACCATTCGGGTTAGTTTATTTAGATAGGGTCACAATCCATAGTTGAAGAAGTTCTGTTTTTGGCCACAAATTAAACGTTCTAACCTTTTTACAATGGACGAAATATATCTGAACACACACTCATTCTAAATGTTTCTGATAATTCCTTATTTTATGGAATTCTCCTTTGCTAGAGTAACATTTTCTTGTGAAAAGTACCCCCCGTTAGATAATTCGCAGCGTTAGGAGGGGAGCAATACGTTAATGATGAGTAGCGAAATTTAAAGCTAATCGATTAAGGCAAATTTACTTTTATCTAGACCCAACACTGATCTTTTGTATTGAAGAATTTTAACACAGAATATTTTAAATGACATAATATAGAATATTGTTCCTTCATGCTGAATTATATAATTTTTATTCGGAATTTGTAGCTTTTATACCGTGCAAAATAGATTTTACTTTAGACTAAATATCATTAACAAAGATCAATGGGCAAATCTGAAGAAAATATGAAATATATATTTGCCGAAATACCTCAACATTTGGAAGCCAAAATTTGTTTGATTGACACAGAAAAAAAAGATTTAATATTCAAGAGTTCGTCTCATTTATGCAATCTAACCAAGAAAAAATACAACAATCTTAATGATAATTAAAAAACTAAATATTTTAGATGAAATATTCACAAATTTAACCAATAAATAGCAAAATTCTTATTCTCTGTATTTAGCTATCATGAACCCAAATGTAAACCTGTCAGCAGATTCCTTTAAACCATCTCGCAAAAATTTCAAGTACCTACTAATATTAATAGTTTTTTATCTGGATCGACTTTGTTTGATTTTCAGAGACTTGCACATGAATTTACTTTTTTAACAGGTACATCATCTGAAAAAAATGAATAGCTAAATCTATTATAAAACTTCATTTCACAGTACTGTGTTTATCTATGATAGCAAATAAATCTCATATCACAAAATTTTCTTTAACTTCTTTAACTGAAATACCATCCAATGAAGTTTAAAATTACAATTTCCACAAATACTGACATAAGATTGAAAGACTTTTTAGCTTTATATCTATTTTACTTTCGGAAGCTAATAATATATTAGATTTAAAATACAATATCACTTCACACAATTACTCGTCAATATATATCAGAAGAAATGATTCGTAGGTTAATTTATTAAACAATAATATTAACAAAGTTTCTTTCTATATTAAAAAATATTGGGCTAAATATTAACATTCAGTTCTTGTTTTTATAAAAGAAAATATTTTGTTATAAAGTCGATCTCGGGTAAATTGTGTGTTATAAAAATTCAACCAAAGAAAATATTTATATTTTAAGAGAAAAAAAAAAGTAGGAATGTAAATCAGTAATGAGGACATTTTTATTAAAAAATTATTAAACCGAAGACAAATTTTCCTGTCATATGTAAATAGTGACAACTATCAGTTCTGAAGAAGACATATTGTTGACAACTTTCCAAAAAAAAAGTGTGAAAATTGTGAGACTAATATTTTGCGCCTTTTTAGATAATGGAATTTTAAAATGATTCACGGTTGATTTGGGAGAATTTGTAAAAACTAAAAACTGCCAAGAAGTAAAGAAAAAAAACTACACGAGGAAAAAATATTTTTAGACTCCCTTACTTTTTCAGTCTATTAAAATCAGCCACTTAAAAACTGTAACTTAAAACCTTGTGTGATCCCATTAAGCAGTTTTTACTTTGTTGTGTGCGTATTAAATCTGAAAAGCACCATCCTACACGGGAGAAAACCGAATCCTAGCAGTGCTGTGAAGTATAAAATTTCCCCTTCCATTTATTCTCATAAAAGCAACATTTTATTTCGATATTTTTTCTTCAGAGCATTAAAAAAATTCTCAACAGTGTAATTAATATATGTGTATCTCCCATTGATATCCTTACAGTGCATCTGTTTTGTTTCTGTTGCAGAGTGTTTTTTCTCCTATGGGAACGGTTGAGTAGCTTTATCTTTTTTCAAATGTCTAATGATAATAAATAAAACACTAGGAAATTGTTCTTTAAAATGACATTTTTGAGAGAGAATCTAGTACAGTATAAATCTAATAGGCTTTGGGAAAATGAAATCCTCCTGATAATGCATTATATTTGGCGAAAAACTGAAAATTTATTACATAAATTGGCAGCAAATAAATGAACTTTCTTTCACCGAATGTTAACATTTGCCACCGTGTATAGATATATTTTTAAAGAAGTTAAATAACAGCGTTTACTTTAAAGTAACTTAGGAAGTAAAAAATACTTCTTTGTCCCAAGTCTCAGTTATTCAGGGCAATCTTTATTGCAAAACTGGTTATTTTTGAGCGAGAATCGAGTATAGTATAAATTTAATAAGATCTGGAAAAATGAAATCCTCCTGATAATGCATAGTATTTGGCGAACAATATAAAACGTATTACGTAAATTGGCAGAAAATGAATTAACTTTCTTTCACTGTAGGTTTACATTTCCCATGTTGTATGAATATATTTTTAAGGAAGTTAAATAACAGCGCTTTACTTTGATGTAACTTAGGAAGTAAATAGAATACTTTTTTGCCTCTTGTCTAAGTTATTCAGAAGAGTATTCGTTACATAAACTGGACAATATTGAGACAAAATCGAGTATAGTTTAAATCTAATAAGACTTGGAAAAATGAAATCCTTCTGATAATGCATTATATTTGTAAAAATATTCAAAATATATTATATAAATTGGTAGCAAAAGAATGAAATTTTCCTTAAAACAACTTAAGATGTAAACAATTATTTTTCTGTTCTGAGTCTAAATTATTCAGGAAAATTCTTTATTACATGAAAACTAGGATTTTTGAGGTAGAATCGAGTATAGTATAAATCTAAAAAGATGAAAATGAAATTATCCTGGTAATGCATTATACTTTTAAAAAATTAAAATTTTATTGTATAAATTGGCAGCAAAAGAATTGAACTTTCTTTCACTGAATGATAACATTTTCTATCGTGTATAAATATATTTTAAAGAAACTTAAATAACAGCATTTCCTTAAAAAACTTAATATGTAACAATTATTTCTCTATGCTGAGTCCAAATTATTCAGAAAATTCTTATTACAAAATTAAATATTTTTGAGGTAGGATCGAGTATAGTATAAAAAATAAAAAGTATGGAAAAATAAAATTATCCTGGTAATGGATATATTTCAATTATTAGATTTATTATAATAAATTGGCAGCAAAAGAATGAAATTTTTTTCACTGAAAACAATTTTTCTATGTATAAATATATTTTAAAGAATTTCAGCAATTTCCTTAAAAAAACATATGGAAAACAATTATTATTTCTCTAACTGAGTCTAAATTATTCAGGAAAATTCTTTATTACATGAAAACTAGGATTTTTGAGGTAGAATCGAGTATAGTATAAATCTAATAGTCTCTGGATGAATGGAAATCCTTCTGATATTTGTCAAAAAGCTGAAAATGTATTCTATAAATTAGTAGCAAATAAATTAGCATTCTTTTGCTGAATGTTAACATTTGTCCTCATGTATAAATATACTTTTAAAGAAATTAAGAAACAGCATTCATTTTAATACAACCTTGGAAAGAAATAAAATCTTTCTCTGTCCCAAGTCTGATTAAGTCAGGAAATTTTTATCACAAAAAAATTAGGCATAAATAAGTGTAATTGCTTATATCTCATTTGATTTTAATATTTTTATTTATAATAATAATATTGACAGTCAAAGATCTCAAAGTTGAAAAAAATACCGTTGAGACAAATTCTGACTTTTATCATGAAGAAATATTTTATTATTTCGCATCGTTTCCTTAAATATGCAAGAAATTCTCGATTTTAATACCAATCTTATATTGCATTATTACTACACTATTGGGTCACGAGACGATCTTTTTTAACAAGATTTTGAAAGAATTCCATATCGACAACTATAGGAGAGCGGATTGATGGTGTAGTTAAAGAATAACCTAAATACCATTGCTTTGAACCAAACAGAAAGTCGTAATGGGTAAAGATGGTTACATTAACAAGTTTATATGGAAGATAAATGCCAGTGTTGGATATTGAAGGATAAACCCTCCCACAATTTTAACTTTTCTTAAAATATCATATCTAGAGCATACCAATAGAAAGTAAGACCCACTAAAGAGGTTTCATGATATAGAATGAAACAGTAAACCAATAGACGATCCTGGTCAAGTCCGTTCAAGAGTTTTTTTTTCGCCTCTGTATAATTTTAAAATGCATAAAATATATATCACAAGCAAAAAAATTACTTAATGACTTTAAGCAAATTTATAAAGGAGTATTTACAATTCAATAAAACAAACAAAAAGACGCTAAATTATAAAAAATGCTGTTTTTAAGTTACACAAAATAAACTAGAGATATTGAAGATACAATAAATAAATAGATAAATAAATATTAAAATGAAAAATAATTTTCTGGTAGTAAAGCAAGGATAAAACGTAATGATATTCATTAAAAGGAAAATTATTAAAAAAATTTTAATTTAAAAGAGATAATAATATATATTGTGTTAATGTATATTGGTGAAACATTGTGTTTGTCAAAGTTCTTTTTAATGTTGTTATTTTATTGTATTATGTTTGCTATATTGGTCAAATATTGTGTTTGTCAAAGTTTTTTATGTTGTACTGTATTGTGTTTGCTATATTGGTCAAATATTGTGTTTATCCTAGGTTTTTTGTTGTTATTGTTGTACTGTATTGTGTCTATATTGGTCAAAAAATTATTGTGTTTGTCATAGGTTTTTTTGTTGTTATTGTTGTATTGTATTGTGTTATATTGAGCAAAACATTATCAAAGTTTATGTTGTACTGTATTGTGTGCTATATTGGTCAAATATTGTGTTTGTCAAAGTTTTTTTATGTTGTTATTGTACTGTATTGTGTTTGCTATATTGGTCAAATATTGTGTTTATCCTAGGTTTTTTGTTGTTATTGTTGTACTGTATTGTGTTATATTGGGTCAAAAATTATTAGATGATGTTTTTGTCCTTACTCGGGTAACTTCCACGTTGCAGGATACCGACCAAATGTGTCACCCCTTTAATTTTGCCGCCTGTTTCTAGACATTTGCTACATAACCGTCTGGAACGATCCGGATGCTGGTCTCCAAAGACAAGATCCTATAAAGACCGGATGGGCGTTAAACTCGTAGGTTTCAGAGAAATTCAGATTTTTAAAAATATTTCAATATGAGATATTTGTTTATTTTAAACCTGAATTCCAGTTAACAGGAACTGCGCAGGTCTTATGTCTGTAGGTAGTACATAAACATCGTACGCTTCTGTTAAAACCGAATTGTGAGATATTATATTTTGATATCCTAAGACAATCTTTTGAGGAAACCATTCTTGAGTACTAAGTTTTGAGGATTTGTGTAAAAATGCATTAAACTAAACCATTGCTTTGGTCAAATTCGTCTGCCAGAAGAAGTTTTATATTTCATGCTATTTATGAATCCGCCTAAGTTAGAATATCTTGTACAGATGCGTAATAAGTTAGATTCCAGCTTTTAAGAAATTTTTACGATGAATAATCGACAAGTAATGAAATTTAAATTTATGTAGTAAGCAATTGTCCTGATTATGTATATAGTATTGCCTTGGTTTCTAGACGATCTGATACAGTATTACAAAGCTAACATTGAAAATGATTCATTTATCTACTTTTCTCCAATAATCCACTGGAATACGCGGAGACAGAAATATACTAATCCCCGAATGAGCTACATTTAATGACCATTAAATAAATATAAAACCCATAACATCAGTATAATGTGTCTTTCCTAATCACGGCGTATAAATTTAAAGCGTCAAAGATGTATTCAAAGACAGAAATGCAAATGCTGTATAAATAAATATTAAAATTCCAAAATAAATCATTCTCCAAACGAGGGGTTTTTCATCATTTTTAACTTATATTACAAACAACCATTAGATAAATGTGTTGAATTCGGAATGAATTGTTTACAGCCATTATTTTTCAATGAATAACTGCCGAATATCAGAATATTGCAGATACAATGAAAAGAAAACCTTCGATCGAATAATATCTGAATGAATGATGCTGAGTGAAGTGTACAACAATTTCTGCATACATTACTAACATGAAAGCGAACCAAGCTATTTTGCTCTTCGTATCGTTTTTCTATAAACCATGCATTCGAAGTCTCATTTAAAAACAAAAATACGTTATACAAACAAAGAGTTTTAAAATAAACATCCCAAACCCATGGTGTTATGAAAATATTTAAATATATCGAGATCTTAATATTTTTGTTTTATTACCCTAGAATGTATTGATCTAGGTATTGATTCTTACATGCAAGGCGTATGTATTTCAACGGAATAAGAATTCCCTCTCCTTTCAATATTTGTGTAACTTACTTCACTACCAAAAGAATATACATTATTTAATAGGAAATGGATTTTTTTCCTTCCCTCGTATTACAAATATACTTAGGCTGGCACTATTAAAGAACTAGACCTTTTCTGGAATAGATGGAACGATGACGGTGTTTCTATTATTTTATTAAAAATCATGGGGACTGTACACAAAGTAAAGCTGCACCTCACTCTTCAGTTTTTCTTCCAACCTTAAGGACTAACTCTTCATGAAACATTTTTCATATTAGAAACGGGAGCAGTATTTGAATCAAACCATTGTGCGATCTTGTTTCAATTGTGTTATTTCAAACTTCACAACTTAGAGAAACTGCGAAATAAACATTTTTTTAATCCCTAAACTATGTGCAAAGGAAATGAATATTAAAATCGTTGTAAAATAACAACAGTGATACAATTATAAAAAATCGCAACTCAGTAAAAATGTAAGTTATGTAAACAAAAATATTATATTTTCTCCCTTTTACTCATAACATTTTTTTTGTTTTGGTTTAGAGCGCTATGGTCTACTTTTTGCAACACGATGGATAATGAGACCGGGACCTACTTCTTAAAGCCGATTCTGAACGGCTACGAACATCCATGCCATAGTGGGATTCGAAACCACCAACTCTGGTACCGAAGGCCAGCACCCTAACCAATCAGATATCATTAGGCCATAACAAATTATAACCCTCTTTTGACCCTAGAACGTCATCTTTATGTCTGGAAAACATTTTGTAGTTTAAATAATAAACTATTAAACGCTGTAAATTACTTAAATATGTAAGAAACAATGTTTATAATTGAAATCTGTGTGTTACCAACCTTTTCTTCCATAAAGATAAATTTTTAAAAATTGTCTTGCAGACATGACAATGGTAACGCATTCCGACAAAAACATGATAGCTTTCAAAGGTTAAAAAAAGTTGCATCAAAGAAAGGAAGAAAAAAATTAAAATAAACTGTTGATATAATAGATAAGAAAAAGAAATTGCTCGAAATTGGGACGATCATGAAGTACGGTGTAGGCATTCTAAACCGAGTATTTAGGAAATGCTTTAAAAAGTGAGCAGTATACATAATATATTATTTATAAAATAGTTTAGATTTATCTGGGATAAATGCGTGTATTGTGTATGATTTAAGCTTTATGTAAAAATAAACTAATTTTTTTTTTCTCTGGGCAATAATAAAATAGTTACATTGACAAATATGTGCCAATGACAAACTAATACTACTTGTATCAAAGCACGAAAAAGTAATGATAGAAGCAACTGTTGATAAAATAGTGTACAGATGTATTAAAAAGCTATGGGAAGAACAATGCCAACAATAGATTTATTTGATAGCATATTTCTAAAAAACTTCTATAAAATTATATGTCAATTAAATACGTTATGCGCTCTGTTCCACAGCTTTCTTAACACAAATCAAATTCAAATTATCATATTGCATGCCAAGTTAAAAAATTAATAAAAATAGCTCTATTATATTTGCTACAAAAAGTCAGAGAATGACAAAAGTAGGCTTTTTCAATAGACGTTCAACTTCATTTGTACACACTCACACACACACACACAATATATATATATATATATATATATATATATATATATATATATATATATATATATATATATATATATATATATATATATATATATATATATATATATATATATATATATATATATATATATATATATATATATATATATATATACATATATATATACATATATATATATACATGTACATATATATATACATATATATACATATATATATACATATATATATATATATATATATATATATATATATATATATATATATATATACATACATATATATATACATATATATATATATATACATATATATATATATATATATATATATACATATATATACATATATATATACATATATATATATATATATATACATATATATATATATATATATATATATATATATATATATATATATATTATATAATACATACAGAGAACAACGTAAAAATACAGTTATTTCTTGTTTTTGGTAATGAATACGTAAGTGATACTATTTGTTGAGGTTTTGTTTTTAAGAATAAATGTATATTATATTGCTAGAAGTACTATTTACATAAACAAAAGAAAATCAAACGCTGTTTAATGAAAATTTGTTCTGCACTCTTGTACATTTACCTGGTATATTTCGGTTTAATTTAAATTTACTTCAATATATGAATGATAAGATAATAAATAACAGTGAAAAGGGTTTTAAGCAAAGTTGCTTACTAAATATAGCAACCTATTGCTACAATATCCGTAACTTGTTTTAATATATATTTAAACTAATAAAGATATATCCTTTATTCATTTATTTATAACCTATAATTATTTTTACTTCATCCTAAATTCTGGTAACCTTTTCTCCAAATTTATTTCATTTCAGTGTAGTATCTCCCCTCAACAAAATTCAAGGCAGAGAAAGCATCTAATTCCAAATAATTGCTAACTTCTTATTTATAGAGATGCCATTGGGTAAATTGAGGTTGGAATTTCTGAGCAGGACCTAAGCTACTTCCCGGATTTCCAATATCACTCGATGCTTCTGATTTGGATGATGTGCTTGCTTTCTTCATATCTATCGCAAAGCAAGTAAGACCTACATTACACTAAAGGTTTTCTTATGCAACTCACATCATCTTCTAAAATGCAAGGCGTGCTCGAAGTTGGTGCCTAAGTATATGAAACGGGAAGAGAGAAGTCTGGGATGATAGCGGGGGGACTCCCCAAAAAATCCGTCCGAACTTCTAAACTCACTCTGCGATCTAATGATTCTTGCTGGAATAAAAGATCTACTTTTCTATACTTAGGTCTATCTATATATCTACCTATATGAGCTTTTTGAAAAGTTCAAAATAAGAAAGGCGCTCAGATTTATGGGCAGGGTGGTCTTATGAAAAAAAGGAATCATTTCTTTCTTTTGTAAACTTCGTCGGCTTCTTCCACGGGTCTCTCTCTTCTTTTTTCAACTCGGGGTAAAAGAGAAGATAAGTTTTAAGCCTTAAAAGAAAGAATCAAGATGGCGCCAATGAGAATATGGAAAAGTTTTGACCAGGACTCACAGGAAAAGTCCTTCCAAAAGAACGAGAGATAAAAAGAGGAAAAGAAATAAATAAATAGCTTGTGCACACCCAACACTGAGGCGGGAAAAAAGTGCGGAGAAAAGAGGCTCCCGGAAAAAATTGGGACATAGCTTGGCTTTCAAGCAGCCTGATTAAAGCCTAGGGGTCTAAGGCACCTACGATAAGACCATTCAGGGTGGATCGATTTTTGCCATTAGAGAAAGTGGATGCGCTTGTTCGACGGATTTCTTAGGCTCGGGCCTGATTCATTCAATACAGATTTCCCCTTTGCCGCTGATAAAGACGGGAGACCACAGGTAACCCAATACCGAAACCCCTCGACCCCGAGGGCAGGTGCAACGCCGCATCGGCCCCAGACGATGTTGACAATTATTTAGATTATTGGAATTGTTTTCGCAGCGCTATAAGGGAATCGATTAAATCGACTCAACTGGAAATTCATTGGATTCCCCGGGCCCTATAGAATGCAATTTTTGAGAGAATTTATTTTAACCCTTCTGTATCACCATGCTGCAGATCTGCAACATACCCAAAAATTTATGCCGTTCCTATAGTGAGCTGTAAAAGATTGTATTGCTGATTTTTGCTTTTCTGCAGCACTGCAATTAACACAATTTACTTGTGGAATCCATAAACAATTTAATTTTTGTATCAATGTTTGATTTCCCATTTGATCAGATGTACATGATCATTACTGAAATAAAATTCGTATTTATTAAATGTTTAAAAACCTTAGAGGCAAAAGAAGTAGATTGTTCACAAATATATTAAATTCTTTATGTAAAGATAATTTATGTTCGAAATAATTTACAGTATTTATAAATATATGTATTTTTTTGTAAGAAATATGCTTTTTTACCAATAAATTTTTATTTTAACTTTACACTTCTTTAAGATTATATTTGAACACATCAAATAATGTATATTAACGTCTAAAGAAATATTTTTAATACAG
This sequence comes from Pardosa pseudoannulata, assembly GCA_032207245.1. Taxonomy (NCBI): domain Eukaryota; kingdom Metazoa; phylum Arthropoda; class Arachnida; order Araneae; family Lycosidae; genus Pardosa; species Pardosa pseudoannulata. The sequence continues at coordinate 88,416,096 of CM063503.1, read as the reverse complement.
AATGGTTGAGATAAAAAAGATTACCAGGTATAATATCAATTTGATTTGGGTAAGAAATATTTCACCACAAGGCAACTCAACTAAAGATATCAATTATAAAAATCAGTGATTGAACAAATGAAGACTTTTATTTTAGAATACTAAAAAGTTTAAAGATTATGGGTAAGAGTGAGCCATACTATTATTTGTTTTGAAGTTAAGCTGTAGTATCCAGTTTTAGGAAGAATGGGAAGAAATTTTTAAAGTGCAATAGCAACAGAATACTTAAGAGCATTTAGAACAGTCTTAAAATAATCGATAGAAAAAAATTATTTAATCAAAAAAATTAGAAATATATTTACAATTTTAGGGAAAAATAATTCAGTTAAAAATAAAGTAAAATAAAATATTTTTTCCTAACAACCCTAAACCAAAACAGGTTTACTATTTTGATGTGAACATATTAAGCCAAAGTATATCCCTTTCATGTTATTTATTAAACTGTGTAAGGCAACTATGAAGTCAACATTTTTTACCTCGTAAAACTTATATATATATATATATATATATATATATATATATATATATATATATATATATAAGCTCAATTTTCATTGCTAATAATAATTATTTTTAATATTTTTATCATTTAAAAAACTTTATTTAGTGTTTTTAGGGTTTTAGTGTTTTTATTAATATTTATAACATTTAATCAAATATATTCATTTATATATTATTTCTGAAGCTAGATTCCTTTTGAAGGTTTCCTATAAAAGCAAGTAAGACACTGGTCTTGGAATTAGCAGCTTTGAATCACGCTGCTAGCAGTGATATTCGTAGCAGTTTGGAATCGGCTCTAAGCAGTAGGTACCGATCGCGTTAGCTCTCGTGTCTCAAAAATTAGATGGTAGCGTTATAAACCAAATCAATCTTTGTTTCCAATTCATTTTTTACTATTGATTTCTACCATAATAGGTAACTTAATTAATACCATAATAGCTTCATTTTTTTAGAAAATGATGTTAAGCGTTTTAATTATATAAATGCCTCTTATAATGATATAAAATTTAATTATTTAGCATTCTTATCAAATAAATAAAAATTACAATCAATATATAAATAAATATTTGCTATGTGTAAAATAAATCAAAATTTTAGAAATCCCCAAATTATTCTTATTTTGTTTACGAATCTTTACACGAACATTGTTTAATTATTGGTCATTTTTCACTTATCACTTGGCTACCTTTATGGTCCTCCCATATTAAAGTGGTGAACATAATCTGCAGCATTGTAGAGACCAATGTTTATGAAGGTTCCCGCATTGAAAAGAATAGATTCTCATACAAATGATTTTCTAGCTTGTAAAACAATTGATGCTGGGTCCGATTGATCAGTCTCCAACGCTCTTTCAACGTCATTCTAAAGATGATTCCCTTCTTAATGAAGTCTTTCCTGAGTGTTATTGGTCTTCTTAGGCTATTGAGAAGGGTCTTCACTTTGAAATAGCCGTGGGAAGAAGTTAGATTAGACATCGTACATCCCCATTTTTATGGGTGTTGTACGAGGGATTGTATTTTCTTTATTCTTGTTTAGTCTATAAGAAATGAGTGTATGTGCCAATGTGCAAGTAAGAAGGAGAAGAGACCTAGTTATACTGCCCAATTTAAGTAGTATAATATATAACAAGAGTAACAAAGTAGTACAATATATAACAAAAATGAAGACCATGCTTCAAGATTGAAATTCGTCGTTTAAAATTCATAATTTGTTTTTTATTCGGTTGTAAGAAAGAAGTACATTAATAGTGAAATAGAGGTGCAACAATACTGCTTTTAAATATTAGTTTTCCCTCTTTAATTTCTTCTTTAAATACCTGTCTTTACTATACGTATATTATGGTATTACAACAGCCCATATAAGTTGTTCCGAGTACAACGTGTACCTTGAGTTTTCGCCCTAATTTATTTTTAAAATCGCGTGGCAAGTTAAAGAAAATGGTACACAGGTTATAAATATTTACCCAAATATTTTACTCTGATTGCCACTGAAGAAATAGAGAAAATGCTATGTGATAAAATCTCGAATAAACAGCAACACAGAAATGGTAACTCGTACTGCGCAGTGTACAACTTATGCATTTCACTTTTAATAGATCAGGGAAGTGAAAGACGATCTGTTAGCTTGTGAATAACACATACAGTATTATTGCATGTAATTGTCCTTCTGTTTGCACACAGGTGTAAAAATTATAAAACGTTATTCCAGTATTTAATGTTTTTTAACAATGAAGAAAAAACTGCTATACAAGATATCTCCAAGAACAATAGAAAGTTTCCCCGTTACTACTCAGTTTTAATATTAAGCTTTCACTTTTTAGAAACTTGCTTTCCTCTCCTGTAGAAATTGTGCCTCACACATAGAAACACAAGCACATAGATTTATATGTGTGTGCGTGTTCGTCCATTATTTTAAGAATGCACACACATTATGTGTTCATATATATGTAAGTGCACATTATTTTTTAAAAATGTAAAACATTTATGTGTGCCAAAACATTCAAAAAATTATATAGGAAAAAAGAAATATGAGCTTTATTTAAATTTTTAAAATATTCTACTAGACAGTATTACTCGTTTTACATCTAATAAAGCGCTGCAAATTGATTCATCTAGCATATCTTTAGTATATCATCAAATTGTTGTTTTATGGCTAAAGAAACTTATCTCTATTCATTGGAAATCTTAAGTTGTTACTCTTAAAGTGTAACCGAAATACAATCCATTATGCTTAAACACCCGATATATATTTTCTGTGAAGCGTTAGCTTTATATTAACAGTGACTTAGTATACTGCTAACAGATATAATATATTTTTTATACACGCACATATAAGTATATAAATACATACATACGCATATATACATATATATATGCATACATATGTATGTATATATATATATATATATATATATATATATATATATATATATATATATATATATATATATATATATTACATATTTTCATATAAAACATCATACATATAACATATAAAACATCTGAGTGCGCAAAATTTTATTCGGATTAATAAATATGGGATTTTATTAATTTTTAAAAACTGCTACTAGACAGTATTACTCCCTATTTTTTTAATGAAAAGAGCAACAGAGAGATACGTTAAACGTATTTAAATTGTTATTTTATGGCTAAAGAAACTTTTTGTTTGAAATCGTAAGTTGTTACTCCTGAAATGCAGTCCTAAATACAATTCAATGTGCTAGAATAGCCGATAAAGAGTATCTTTCTAATGTTTCTTATTTGTTTTGAAGCCTTAATTTTAAACTAACAATGGTTCATTACATTTCTGAGAGATATAATAGATATTTTTTAATTGTTTTATTGTAATTGTTTTACTCTTATGTCATTTTAATAACATTTGACTCATTATCTATCTGCCTTTTGAACTTCGGTTGAAACAATTAAGTAAATCGCATAATTATAAAACTTTAAATATCATCATTTTTAAGTTACGAGAATGATTTCAAGAATTCTATTACGATACTGTGTAAGACAAATAACTATATTAACACATTATGTGGGGGTGTATTTTACAGCGGAGTTGTACCGTGAGCGGGCGTTTTGCTCTTAAATTTAGTTATTCAGTTAAATCTCAATACATCGAAAATTATTTAATTTTTTAACCAACTTTTGATTTTTATATTGAAATATATATACAAATATATAAATAGAAATATATAAATAACAACCGTAAGATTTTTGTAAACATAAAATATATTTTTAGGGGATAAATTTATAATAGTATCGTAAATATGAAAAATCAAATAAAAATAGTAGTATATAGTTTTAATTTTTTTGAATTATGTTATATATAAACATTTTACATTATAAAAAAATGAAAAGAGCAATCATAAAACTGATAATGTAAAAACTAGTTTTATTTAAATTTTTCCAGAATCTATGTTGTAAACAAAAACACTCGGCTTTGTTTTCCTGTATATACCGTTATTTTTGTACCCACAAACAAACCATGTTGTTACACTAACCCGTACTAGTACGGGACCCGCGCTCAAGTATCAGTCGTCAGAAAACGTACTAGTACGTGTAACGCATACAATTTGTCAATGGTAATCTAATTATTTTATTTTAATATTAAGAATGCGCTTACTCCATTGTGAAAATTCAAAAAGTGAATTATCAAATCGGTCAAAGATTAAGGTTTATAGTATTTGTAATAATGTTGCTGCTTATGTGTTTTATGAATTCTTTTCTACTAAAACTCCATAGAAACTAATAATAAGCAGAGGTAAAGCAGAGATCGAAAAATATTAAACAAAAATTTTCATTTGAAATTCTAAGATACTACTCATAAGCGTCAGCTCTAAATACACTTCAATGAACACTAGAACAGCCGATATTTTCATTGAATCCTTAATATGAAAGTAACAATGGCTGAGTATATTGCCAACAGATATAATGGAGATTTTTCAATTATTTCGCTCCTATGTCATCTTAATGATGTTTGACTCATTATCTATTTGCCTTTTGAACTTCGGTTAAAACAATTAAGTAAATAGCATAATTATAAGATTTTAAATATCCTCATGTTTAAGCTAAAAGGACTCAAGAATTCTATTACGATAATGCGTTAAAGCGAACAATTTTATTAGTGGTAATCCAATTATTTTTATTTTAATATTAAAAATATGCTTGCTTGATCGAGAAATGCCTTATTTTAAATTGAATTAAACATAAATATTTCATAGTAGTTGAATAATGGTGCTTTTAAAAAATTTTTAAGCACTTTCGACTCTATTACCATCCAAATTGTTTTAAACAGGGATAAACCAGGGATACAAAGATTTCAATTGATTATTTATAAATTACTTGAACTCTATATTATGTACAAAAATATTTAATTTCAGGGAAATTAAGAGGAAAAACTGTTTTTTATTTTAATAATGTCTTGAAGTAAAATGTGATATATCTAAATACGAAATAAAAATCTGACATGTTTTTAATTTTTTTTTAAAGTTTGGTTTGGTTTGGAGTGCTACGGTCTACTTTTTTGCAATACGAGGGCTAATAAGACCGGGACCTACTGCTTAAAGCTGATTCCGAACGGCTGCAAACATCCATGTCACAGTGGGATTCGAACCCACAAACACCGGTACCGAAGACCAGTACCCTAACCATTCGACCAGCGCTCGGCATTTTTTTTAAGGAAAAGAAAGTACTGTCAAAGACATACCTGTTTTACAATGCCGAATTGCATTAAAAGAAGAATGAAATTTTTATTACGAAATGATCCGTTGCTAAAGCTGCAAAATATAGTATATGTCTATAATTGTTAGAATTCCAATTAGAACAATAGTTTTGTATTATATACCATTAGTGAATTGAATTAAGAAGAGTTAAATGCGTGTTGTGTTACCCTATAGTGTTACATAAAACGTAAAAAAAATTACTATTTTTAGAATGCCAACGTAATTTTCACAATAAGACACCCAGAATCATTTACCCTTTTAAGTTTTCCCCTCTTTTTCTGACAGAGGTGAATAGTTCAGCTCTATAAGACAAAAAACATAAAATGTAAAGAAATATAAAGACATTGCATTGTATTAAATTAATTATTATTTTTTTTAAATATAAAGAAACAAATACTTATTTTTATAATTTTAACAATCCCTTGGTACATTTTATGGGATATCACTAAATACGAAAGAGCTTTAATTCTTTCGCAGTGATACGAATGCTTGCATTTTTAGATATGGAGGAAGCACTTAGAAATCATACTTTATTACTTTAGAATCATAAATGGTAGATACCAAATTTCATTAAAAGGGACATCTTTATTAGCAAATGATATTTCCTACATCTGTAACAGCCACTTTTGTAAATGCTCAGCATTGAAATAGGAATAGAGCTCCGCATCTTTTACCATTAGTAAATCGATTTAAGGAAAAGCACAATATATCACCATATTAAGCTTAATAAAGTATCAATATAAAAAAATTCACTTCTTTCGCCGTACAACACACTTACGAACACTCGTATCCTTAAACACAATGAAAGCATTTTCAGATAAATGTTACAGGCTTTCATTAAAGTGAAAATGACTTTTAATTCGCAGATGCACATATAACAAGTACCATTAGTATTTTTTTTCATAGAGGTCAATAGGTCACATCTAGAAAAAGAAATAAATAGAATGTAAAGAAATACTTATTTACATTATATTTCTTAATTTTTTATAAAATATAAAGAAACATATGTTTTCAGTGAAGTAAGTGAAATACTTTTATTTTTTTAAGTAACTACTTGACGTGATATAGTATATTACTAAATGTGTAAAAGTTAAAATTCTTTCTCTGTGTTGCGTAACGAATTCTCTGCTTGAAAGGGAAAATACCTGCGTTCTTAAATACAAAGAAAGTACTTTTAAGGGGAGTAAAATCACAATTTGGGTGAAAAAAATCGAAAACAAATTTTTGGCTTAAAAAAATCTCGATATTTACAGGAACCTAAAAATGTATAATACTTAATATCTGGTAAATTTTAAGACGTCCAAACAGCTGATTAATATTTGAAACACAACCTGCCACGCCCCCTTTTTAAAGGACATCAATACTGAATTTTGTTTTCATCCTTCTCTGGATTTATTTTATTGTCCTATGGTGACAGAAAGTATACTGGTCAATCCTCCTAGTAATTAAGTTTCAACAGTTGATTGTGGAAACGGTTGCTGAAAACTGTCTTTGTTGGCCACACAACTTTATAAATTGGAATTCTTGATACAATTATTTGCTTTAATGATAGTTCATACACTCGTACTAAAGTGTTGAAAACTTTAAGCATTGAACTAGGTTATGAGATGAGAAATTCTATAAAAAAAGATGGATTGTAATCGTATTCGGAAAACTGAGTTATCAGCTTAAAACCTGATAAATTGGGCCAAAAGTCAGAAAGAAAGAAACAAAACCTAAACAAAGCAAGTCTGAAATGTCCGGTCAAGATGTACATGGAGCAGGAAAATATTAATTATCTATAAATATATTAGTTTTATAAAAGGTTTTAGTTTTTTGTATTTTTCTAAAAATGCAATTATTTCTTACATCGGTACAGCTTTTTTCAAAACTTAATATATTAGATTGAAAGCTTCCGTACATGTAATATGATGATTATATCTGAAATAGTAAAAAACGATTTAGCTCAAATATAATTGTTTTTGGTGAGAGAGAAAATTTTCTCATTGAAATTTTAGTGGTTTTTCAATAATTTGTAGAAATATTTTGCGTAATTTTTTCTAAATGATTTAAATGTTAAGGGCTTCTTATTATTTTAATTTATAGTATTTTAAAGCATATTGATAGTTTCAATAGAAATTTCACAGTGTGTACCTGAAGAACACCTTGTTTAGGAAATTCAGTAATTTTACACAAACTTTGTACTGTTATAAATCATACGAAATATTTAAAATTTTGACTTTTTTGGTTGAATACATTTTTTAATATTTATGAATGTAATATTAAAATCTCTTATTTACATCTTTTAATATTAATTTAATAACTTCTGTTAATAAATAAAGTTAGGGTTTGCCTGGTAATTCTGATTTTTCCTTCTGACAGACTTAATTCAGCCTCTGTCTGTACTTCTTTAGCCAATAGTATACTCCTTCTATTTAAACATGGGTATTTTTTATCACGTGATCAAATGGGCTTAGGGATTATTCATAGTCTTTTTACCTGAGAAATACCTACTTAAAAAGTGTGTGTACACGATGTTCTAAACGTTCTTGCGTATATTTCTGGTGATGTATCTTCACCAGAAATAAAATGTGCTGTGCTTTTGATTGAATCTCAACCATATTTCATATATTCACCATTGTAGCATTGAGATAATATTTCAGTGAGAGATAAGAAAATCAAATACTGTCTAAAAGCAAACACTTTCATCTGTCGAGATGTTCCTATTCCCCTTAAAGACAGAAATATTTGAGACTGTATTTTATTAAAGTAAAATTTTATTAAAGTAAGTTTCTTTACGCGCAAGTGATACTTAATAAGCATGTCACAAAAACTTTTATAAATGTTAAGATTCCTAATAGAAACACATCCCGTATCATATGCCACTAGCGAATCGATTTAAAGGGAGTTAAACACGTAATACATTTCCCTATTCTGCCAGATAAAACGTCAACATAAAAAATTCACTTGAGACTAGCTCTTGACATGACAACATAGTTTTCACAATAAGCATCCCAGGAACATTTTAAGTTTTTTTTTTCTTTTTCCTTTCCTTTATAGAGGTGACCTATTCACCTTCTCTCAAACTCAAGTCTCTCCCTAGCCCTAGGTCAAAAGCAGGTTACAAAAGGAAGTTGACGGCACGGTAGCAGAAGCCAAATAAATAGTGATTCAAAGGAACAACTTTTTCGCCCCCTTGATGAAATGTTTCTTTATCGTGTGTATTTATTTATTAGGAGAAAACATTTTTACTTTCTAAATCAGTTTATCTAATATTTCACTGCATAATTTTGGAAGGTAATTTTAATTGTCACCTTACACAGAAAAGGGAGATGATATTCTAACATTTACCAGAAATAGCAAAAAATAGATAAAAGGAAAACTGGAGACTGCTTAAAATTTTACGTTTCAGCTATTTTAAAATTGTATAATGGAGTTCTTCTATTTCGAGAAAATTTGTTTTTCTACAGTGAGAGTATTTTAAAGTAAAAAGCATTTATGGATCAATGTAAATATATCTATGCCGTTATCCTTTACTCCAATGGAATTTCCAATAATTCAATAAGCGCTAATGAACACAAATTACAAGCATATAAAAAAAATTTATACTGTTAATTATATAAATGAAATTTTGAGCATATAATTACTGAATGTAATCTTATGTTTGAAAATTAATCCAAAAATTTTGATTGTTTAATAAATTATTGCCATTTTAGTATAAAACTAACTTCTTTGGTACTAATTATACCGGGAAAAGTTGCTAGAAAACTATTGTAGTAAACAATCGAACTCGCTTATGACGATAGATAAGTGATCCGATATTTGATCGTTATAACTGAGTGCGCGTCTAAACAGAGTTCTTGAAAAATATCACGGAGATTCATACGTATTTATAATATTATAAGTACTTTTTAATTTTCTGTTTCTGTTCAGGGCAAATGAAGTTGATTTATTTAATTTGAAATGGAATTTCCAATAACTCATAAATTGCTGATGAACACAAATTATAAACATATAAAAAAATAATTTATACTGTTAATTATATAACTGAAATTTCGAGCAAACAATTACTTAATGTAATCTTATGTTTGAAAATTAATCCAAAAATTTTGATTACTTAATAAATTATTGCCATTTTAGTACAAAACTAACTTCTTTAATACTAATTGTACGGGGAAAAGGTGCTAGAAAAATACTGTAGTATACAATCGAACTCGCTTATAACGTTAGATAAGTGATCCGATATGTGCTCGTTATAACCGAGTGCTCGTCTAAAGCGGGTTCTTGAAAAATATCACGGAGATTCATACATATTTATAATATTATAAGTACTTTTTTTTATTTTCTATTTCTGTTCACCGCAAATGAAGTTAATTTATTTCATTTGAACTGTCTTATTATTTTTTAATTGTTTTATTGTTCTTCTGAGAAGACTCATGGGCCGAAAAATATCGTCATTTGCACCCATGACTTCAAAAAAAAGTTTGACATTTTCGTCTCACTCAGAAGTCATTGAATATTTTGGGGGTTTATAACTCATCACTAAATCCAACACGTCTTAGTGATGTAGCATAAGATGTATTCATTTTCATATAAGGTTTGTACAGTACCAATGGAGACATCCATGGTACCATGGAGTTTATTGCAGACATCACATCTTTCAAAAAAAATTATTTTATTTTTAGATGTTTTTGGGTACTGCTGATGAGGCACAACATCCTTAAACCTTAGATTTTTTTAATTTTAATGTTTTGCTTTGACTACATTTCTGTCAACTTCTAATATAGATAGGTGTGTATATATGTATATACATATATGCATATATACACACCTATGTGTATGTATGTGTGTGTATGTGTGTATACTACATGACCCGACAGACGTTGTCCTGTTTTAAGGCTGTAAATCCAAAGATTGTAAAATGTTTTTAAATGCATTATAAATTCTACCGTTTTGATGGAAAAGTAAGCTATTTAGTAGAAAAGTAATTTTTTAAGATAATACTTGATACCATCAGGTGCACAGTCATCACAAACGTAATTAGATTAAATTAAAATTCCAACATCGTCTGTACGGGGATTCAATCCCGGGATTTCTCGTACGGAAGCCCGTTGCGCTGCCAACTGAGTAACAGATATGTTGGCAGTGAAGGGTTTCAAGTGGCATTATAATAATCTCAATAAGAAAGCAATTCTGGATTTTTAATAAAAAAAACATTTTCTATAGGATCAAATTGTGAATCTAAACCATTCTCGAATCAACTTAATTACATACACAAAATTTCATCAAAATCCGTCAAGCCGTATAGGAGGAGTTCTATGCATGCATGTATATATTCATTCCTACTGTTAAGCTAAATGTAAGTAATATCAACCACTATCCATAAAAAATATTCAGATAAACAGTACTGCAAGATAATGGAATCTCTTAAAAAATGCAAACTTTGATATTAATTTCTGTAAATTGTTTTAGCAAAACATTTTAATCAAAACAAGATTTCCCAAGCAAAAAGTACATTTACCCAGTTTCTAAAAATGTCTTATTTCTCTAGCAAACTTTAAGAAGTGTTACTTTAAATTAAGGACAAAAGAAAGAGAAAACTGAAATTTCTTAACTCAAAGAATTAAGAAACGTTTCAGAATAGAAAATTTAATTTCTTTATAAGAACAAGTCTCCATTTGAGGCTTGAATTTAAGTGTTTAGTTAATTTCATAAAATTTTTAACCGAGGTGGACAAGTAGTTAGTGTATGAAAGAAAATAAATGAAAATTTCTGCTACAAAATAAGTATTAAGAATAAGCAAAATCTTTGCACCAAATTTAATGCTTTTGAGCTTGTAGGGTTAGTTTTGCCTCTATTTCAATTTTAAAAGAATTTTAGTTACAATGTTTGAATTGACAGTTACGTACAGGATGTCTATAAAATGCATGACACTTTATGCTGTTTGATGAAGATAAAATAATCGAAGATGAAAGAAGATAAATTTAAATGTATAACATTGGTGTTTAGATACATAGATTCACAAGGTTTTATGCCCCTTGTCAATGAGCATAATAAAGAACTAGCAAATAATGAACAATTATTAAACAGTTAGTATTATATCAATTATTAAATTATTATACATCAATTTTTGACAGACCTCAAAAGCCGCTATGGATTCTGATATGAAATTGACTACAATCTTGATATTCACCAAGCGAGAGAAGGCGCAAATGTGGAAGCACAATGACGTTTTCACAAATGTGGAAGCAAGTGTGGGAGCACATGTGAAATGCATATGTAGAAGCAGAATGGAGCAAATCAATAAAACTTTTAAAATCTATTTAATCAATAATATTTTTAATTTAAATTTATCTTCATTATTTCATGAATTATTGCACACCAAAATGTATCAGACCTTTCATAAACGCCCAGAACTATGTTTGGTGAGCCGCAATTGCTCAGTCGGCAATTGCAAATATCTCGTAACTGAAGGATTGCGGATTCGTAGCTTAAGCCAGTCTAAGGTCCTCCATATCTGTTAAAGGTGACAGTAGTATGTAAAATATTTTCGCGGTCACAATGTCCTCCAAGTTCTTTAACGATACCTCTGGGGGTAGAAGACCAAGCCTGGGGGTCTTCTGCTTGGTCCCTGCTTCTCTATTACGAGAACCTACTTGAGGTAAGTCGTTCTTTCACTCTAGCGGTGCTCGTCAAACGAAAGTTACAACCCGCCACCTTAATTCGTTCCGCCTCTGGCTCACGTGCATGGTTCGTCAAGAGGCATTGGCTACAACAACAACTATACCTGATTGTGCCTTACGGTTTGATACAAAAGTCTGAGGTAGTCTGCTGTAACTCAAACGCAACTGATGGTTTTTAAATGTCTTTGTTAGAGATCATTTATAACATTTTTTTTTTAATTTTTGTCTTTCATGCATTTTGTTCTAAATCACACAATAAAACGAAAGGTGATCAAAAACATGTAGCATTTATTTCACTGCATCAAGAAAAGAAGTTGAAGATATTTAAAGTTTTTAACTATTAGACATCGGTGTGTTATTTATTCATCGTACAATAAAGAGGTTTTCACACCAACTGCATCACAGAAAGTATTAGAAGCAGTCGTCTTAGTTCAATGACAACGTCAGCTCTCGTCAAATCAGTCAGGGAGAGAGTATGTAGAAATCCTTGTCCAAAGAAAATTCTCTTTCCTAAATAGAGGAACGTGCCAACAAAACAAAAATATGTCGCATAGTAAAAGAAGACATTAGACTCAGAAATTATCAAAGAAGAACTGGTCATATTTTTACAAAATAATTAAAGCACCAGAGATACCCTAAAGCAAAATATCTCTTCCGGCGGCATGATTATAACGGCCACAAGCGAGTTCTGTTTACGATTCTGAAAAATTTTTGACGTTATAGAATTTTTTAACCGCTAGAATAACCGTGTATAAGCAAGAAGTGATCAAGAAGCTATACAAGAAGTAATGCATGCGTAAAGAACCTATCATCCAGTTTCAGTAATGTTTTGGTGGGGTTTCAGATATGAAGATATCACAGACATCCGTTTTTGCGAGAAAGGAGTAAAAACCACCGCAAATTATTATCAATATACTATCTTAACAAGAAGTTATACACCTGAACGTAACATTGGAGACGAATGGACTGTTCAACAAAACTCTGCTCCTGCTCATAAGGTGAAGATGGCCCTCAGCGGTCGTTGAGGAAGAATGTTCCGAACTTCATAGAAAAAAAACAAAAATTGGCTCTCCTGGAGTCTATATTTGCATTCATTGAACTATAAATTGTGGTTTGTATTGGAAACAAATATATGCTAAAAACGACATCAAATTTAAAAAGACTTTAACATTCTTTAATGAAAGTAGTTATGGAAATTCCCATGGAAGTACTGTTTGCCTCGATAAATGGTCTTAAAGCTTGAGTGAAGTGAAGAGGTTCATTTTGAATAAAAGGTGCTAAAGGTAAAATAAAACTTTAAAAAGATAAAGTTTTAAAGTTGATTAGAAAGTTTTTTATTTTCTCTTCTTTATAATTGTACCAAAACTTACTGCAAAACAAGGTAAATCCTGTTAATATTTTTAGCAATGTCTAATTTGCTTCAATTTTAACGTTACAGCATTTTATATTAATATTTAGTCTGTCTATATCTCTCTTTGCATAATACCTTTCTACGTAAAGATTTCGGGTGTGAATGGGGCGAAAACCGTTTAAAACTAACGCAACTTCAAAAACATTATCCTGTAGAGCTGTCTGTGAAAAAATATACCTTTTCAGGATAATATTGCAGCGTTACATCTTGTTGTTAAAATTAGTTAAGTTGAAGTTCATGTTGTTAAAAGTAGTTTATTCATTATACTTTAGCCTGTTTACACATACTTGTTTTCATTGAGCTGCCCAATGAATTAGGAATCATAAATTTCTCAATTGATTGCCACTATTAAGCATTTTAAATAGTATCTCCCAATATACTGTTGCAAAGTCATGAATCACTCGGTTGCCATTGTGGTTAGCACATCCTTCGCCTACCGACCTGAATGGTGAAGGTTCAAATTTTAAGTAAGGCTTGGTTGTTTGGTATGAAAGACTCGATCTTTCTCCTGCAATGGAGCCGAATTGTTTTAGGAGCCTAACTTTGTTTTCCAGCTCTGTCTTTGTCTATTAATAAAAATATATGTTCTACGTTTATTTCTTTACCTTGGATTCTCATTTCAAATTTCAGACTACGATCAGCCCAAGGACATACTAAGTTACAACATTAGCACAATAAAGTCGAGCTGATTAACCTTTGATATCTTTGGTGCTTGCTCCATGCTAATTTTTTTTCAACATGAGGACTAATTGTACCGGAATCTTTTGCTTAAACTAATTCTGAGAATTCATACCAGCAGCGGGACTCTGTTGCATGTCTTGAATGAGACTAACATTGAGGTTTAGTATACTTTCCTTTTTAAATCCTAACAAAGGAATTTTTGAAGACAACACTCGATAGTCCACCCATGACTGAGATAAAATTAGAAAATTATACCCTAAAGAGACTGACCATGTAAAATCTTTTTTAAATCATTATTATTATTTTGTTGGAATGGAGAAGAAATATGTTTCTTCAGTATTAAGAATTTTATAAATTTACATGTATTCCTTATGTTACATGATTTTTAATTTAAAATGATTAGACTAATTTTTTAGACATAATATCATACTTTCTGTTTTCATCTAAATTTAGTAAAAGAAAATTCGAAGTCCCTCTAAAGCTATATTCAAGAGTTTTGCAAAGGTAGTTCTTTACCGAAATAACGGACCCAATGTGTCCTAACCTTCAACTTCAAAATACGTTGTTTTCCTATTTCCTTTTTCAGAGAGCCGAAAACATTACTGGTCAATGTTTGTCATGCTTGTAATGAAATACGGCCTTAATTCAAACACAGTGATTCGATACAAGTTTCTAAGAAATATAAAACCAATAAGGCAGAAACCAAATACGTTATCGAGCCAATATAAGAATATCGAGCCGATATTTGCTTGGAAACTGGAGTCCCCTCCTTTCCATAGATTTTTATTTTTTATCCTGCCGTCTCACAGTAAATGAAACATACAGTTGCCATAAATCTCATATATTTGAAGGAAGCCTACTCAAAGCGTAAGTCGCACTGCACAACCACAAATAAAATGCCTTTTTTCTAATGCTTGGGGGGCTTACTCTTTGCATATATGAAATACAGTCACAGATCCATTACCTTAAAAGTAAGATAAATGAAATGTATAAAGGCAAAAAAGCTCACATTGTCCATAGAACCAGCATCAAGGGGTTTCATTTGCTTGATATCCCTTTTTTACTTTTGTCTCATTCCAAACCCCTTTCAGAGCTCTCCCCCTTCCTGGCTCCATGCCAAATGTAATAAGTCTGCATGGTTTAGTCACCCCCATGAAGTTATCTGAAGAGAGTAAAGAAAAAAGTGCTTTAAAGTTGATTTCGATATAACATTTAAATTACATCCCTGCTTATAGCGTTGTTTCTTTTTTTCATTTATTTTCTAAATTCCTTCTTCCCTTCTGTGTTTATTTCCTTATTTAAGAAAAAAAGAGACAAAAAATGTTTTCATTCATGTATGCAAGTGTGCTTCCAAAGCTGTAATTCGCGATACTGAAATGCAAATGTATATAAAGTACCTAAATCTTCTGATCTTATGGTAAATAATCTGTGATTTTCTGTTTCTTTTAAGAAATGTTTTTCACTTAGGCGATAGTGGTTTTATAAGGAGAATATGAAATATAAGTGTAAATAGCAGAGAGAAGATTTTAGGGGGAAAAAGGCTAAAAAAAGTGTCGGGTATTTTAATGTGTAAGAGTGAATTTTGCAGGAACAATCACTAGACATTTATAGGAGAAGGAAATGAAAAAAAGAAGCGCAGAAAAAAGAAAACAGTTCATTTCCAATTTCATTTTCTTTGTGGGAATGTGGTTCCAAGTTTTCATTTTCCGTTTGTGTTCATGTAAAGCACTTTCTTTTCAGATTGCATTCGGAATATTTGGATGCTTTATTATAACTATTTTGCGAATTAGAAGAGAGTTAATTTTTTTTCTTCCTTGATCCTGTTAAATAAATCATTATTTCTTTGATTACGGTGAAAAGATTCGGCTGTGCGGTTAATGGAAAAATAAAGTTTGTCATAAGAAATATTTAAATACTTTGAGAAAATATTTCAAACAGAAAATAAGAACATGGCAATCAATCATTTATTCTTCAATCGGCCACATTTTTTTATTACTTTCAACCCCATGAGAGTGTAAATAAGCCGTTTGAAGTTTCCATTTGCGAGTATTAATATTTTTGCCGTATCAGCATTCTTAAATTTTACTGATAAATAAAAAATATTCTAAGCTTAAATATGCTTGTGCATAATGCACGATTAATACAGACTTTTAATGCTCCAATTAATATTTTAGTATTTGTGAATTAACTACATCTCGTCTTAATGTTTAGTGTTCATAATTAGACTATAAGTCAACAGTAGGAATCGAAAATTCAGACTGGGTCTAAGGATCAGGAACACAGTTCAGTGATATGGAGTGGGTTAATGCCGTCCAAAACAGAAGCAAAATTTGCCACTTGTAGTAGATGCAGAATTCGTCGACTTTCCCCCCCCCCCTACAAACTGTTATTGTAGAGATGAAAATTTCTAGAGCAAGGAAAATATTAAACTACGCAGTTATTTAATTTTCTTAAAATTTTAAAAATATTAAAAATCTAAAAAAAAATATAATTTTAAATACATATTTTGAGATATATTTATTTATAGGTATTTGTTCATATGTATTTGTATATTTTCAAGATATATAAATCTTGAAATATATCTCAAAAATCTCAAAAATATCAATTTTTGAGATATATTTATTCATAGGTATTGGTATATTAATATAAAATACATATAAATAAATACAGTATTATTACAATAACTAAATGCAGTATAATTCTTGAAAAAATATTTTATTAGCAAAAATTATAGTAAATATTCAAATTCTACTGACTTTGGCGATATGATGAAAAAAATTCTTACTGAGGAATATTATTTTTAGCATCAATTTCAAAATGAAAAAAATTGCTTTAATATAAATCTCCTTGATATTCAGCGATAGGTATTTTGCCACCCCTAGAAAAGGTTCCTCCCACAACACTATTTTACTGCCCTTGTATTTCGAACAGCATCTGCAATTATAATATGACTTCAATTATGGGAAACTGATTGCTAAAGATTTCACCTACAATTTCCACAGTTCAAACGTAATGGAAAAGCAACCAAAAAACTTTAGCTTTAACTGGCCATATTGAGAAATGAAAGTCACTGCAGATATCGTATTTCTTATTATTTAAAGACGTTTAGGATAATATAAAATATTCTGTGCTGAACAATTTTATTAATCTTTAATTATTACGGAGATATTTTGGGAGATATTTTTTTAAAATTAATTGTTAACTGACTTAGAGCTTGATATGTGAATTTAACATCACACAGCGGAAATAAACTGAGAAAAACCTTTATATGTTGTGATTTAGAGGGGTAGAAATGCTCAGGGAGGATATCTGCGAGACCATACATTAGCAGTTAAATATTAAAATTCAATAGCACCAAGACAGAAATTCTTTAAAATTTTTAAAGTGAAAAAATATATTATAGAATGCACGAGTGGTTTCCAAACTTTTTCAGGTCATGGAGCTCTCAGTATGCCAAAATTTTTACACGATGCTCTAAGTTCAAAATATTAGTTAATTCAGCACAGCTAATACGGTTATCTTAGCTTAAAAATATAATAATAAATTAAGCATATCTTAAATTTATAAACAGTTTGTTGAACAGACATATTAAAATAATTAATGGGATAGATAAAAATGTTTGTTTATGACACCAATTATGAAAACTCAGAATCAAACTGGTTACAGCTGCCCTCATTAAATTATTAATCAAATAATTATCACACAGTAATTTATATAGAAAAGTACATAAACGGAATATTGCTGTGCTATAAAAAAATTTCTTGTCATAATGGATCTCCCACATAAATCCATGGTTTTTTTTTTCCATCTGCACCAGTTAGCAATAAGAAAATTGTCTAATATTTGAACATTTTTGCGGCGCCCTTGTAGCACAACCACGCCACCCTTGGTCGTCGTGTCGCACAGTTTGGGAACCATTGGAATACAAGAATATAGCTGGAAATGTTTTTTCTATTTTCCAATGATTACAATTTCAAAGAGAAGGGGCTGATTACAGTTACTTCTACATACGATTGGGAAAACATTCCCCAAACTCGAAATTGAGGCGTTTTCAGCCAAATTTACCTTGGATATTCCAAGCCATAATAAGATTTATGTGCTCATATTTAAACAATATGAAAGAACAAATTATATAAACACTATTCAGTGAGTGGCGAATGAATATAGCTCGTCTTATCATACAAAGTACCAAAATGGTAGCATTGATATAAATCGTGTTTAAATTTTTTTTAACTCTCTCCCTCAAGTACAAGTTATCTAGACGATGTCCGATCAAATAAGGTAATGCCTTCCGGTACAGGAGTCGTTAGGTTCGAATCCGATGCATGCCTGGGTGATTGTAGCCATTCAAAACCAGCTTTAAGCATCTAATTAGCCGCCGTGCTGCAAATAACAAATAAACAGTAACAAACAGTAACAAATAAATAGTAACAAACATTTAGTGTATTGCTCCAAACGAAACCCATATTCAAACCCAAAACTTGATATAAATTATACATTCATCAGGTTGCCGTAAAAGCAACGTGGTGTAAAATATTGAGTGACAATAGACAAAGGGATATAGGGACAAGGCCACAAGGGGGGAAAGTAAATCATTTATTGTTTTTTATATTATAACGGGTTTAACGACATATATTTAATACTCATTTGTGTATATTTCTATCTGATTAGGAAAATTAATTTTTACTGTGTACCATAAAGGAAGTAATTAAGTATAAAGTTATGTCAATCGGGCTTCTGCTAAGAATACGGATATACATCATATGTGTGCACTATGTGTGTGTTAACATATATATTATTAACAGACATGTGTGTATTAACAGAAAAGTGTTTAAACTATAAATACACATTCTTGTGGTATATTTAACTGCATATGTGTCGAAAGACAAAATATTTAAATGAAAATATAAGAAATTTAACACTTTTTGCTGATTTCAAAGAACAGAAAGTGTCAGCCAATTTACTTTTCAGTCTCCGAAAAGATAATGATGAGTTATAGGAGTCTAAAATGTTTGAAATTAACTTTTAATACAAATAGTAATAGGTTAATACAAGGTTTAAAATTTTGTACTGATCAGATATTTGTACTGATTGTATTACAAATGAGTTTTTATTAGCGTGGATATAAAGGAAATTATAAGATTATACAGAGATAATGCATAATTAAATGCATATATTAATGCATATTTTAATGATCTAATGTTAGGTTTACGGGGCTAAAGAAAAGTATAATTATGAAGGTATACATTTGTTATTTAACCACATTTTCAAAATTCTTTAATTTGTTCAATTATTAATATGAATAGATATGTAATTAACTGAATAATCATAGTTACAATTAGTAAATAACTTTCTTTGTTTCCATTGCAGCAAAAGTGTTTTGTGCAATTTAGAAACTTTCACTGATTGCATTACATAGAACTATTTATTAGTGTAGAAATAAAGTAAAATATAAGTGTATACAAAGAGAAAAAATGCATTTCTTATTTAAACATATTTCCGAAATTATTCAATTTGTTCAGTTATTCAAATGCGTGGAAGAAATATACTTGAGTGAGTAATCGGAGTTACAATTAATAAATAAATCTCTTTGTTTCCATTGCAGCAAAAATGTTGGTTATGATAAGATAAACCTCTTTTCGGAACTTTTGGCCGAAAGACGATACGTTATTCCAAAAAAGCAACAAAAGTGCACTAGGCCAGAGCATCTGCTTTTAAAAGGCATATTTTCCTTAAAAAAGAGTGATTCGCTAAGTTCACCGTCTCTTTATAATTAAACGTCTTGATCGCTTTCCGTTCAATTAAATCTCGCTGTAGATGGCATTTCCACGGCATTAACCAATCAGCGCGCTCCTCCGACCAAGCATACACAACGAGTTTTCTTCATTAATGAATAATACACGGGCCAAATTGAACGTGAAACTCTTTCTGAAACTTTCTCGAGAATAATTAGAGCTAACGACTTGTAAACAAAACAGGGAAGAAACTTTAAACGTACCCCCAGAAAACTTGCACAAACTTGACTTCCATACTTTTGCGAAATATTGGATGGACGGGAAAAAATTGGCCAATATCTCTGTGATTCATTAAATGCATATTTTAATGATCCAATGTTCAGGTTTCCGGGGCTAAAGAAAAGTATAATTATGAATGAGACAGCGGAACTCGGGAAGATATCTGGAAAGTATTTGTACTTTATAAGGATTACTACAATGACTACCATCTTGCATTTTGTTGTAGCACCTCATTCATATAAAAATGCTTACAAATTAAATACAATTTAAAAAATTTTTTGGTATTATTATTCCAATGTTTATCCCACTATGATGGCTAAATAGATAGAAATAGGTCGAACAGTTGTGTTCGTTTAAAGTATTGTTGACACTGTTGACATGTCGTTCGGAATTGGTGGTATGAAGCTATGAGCACTGACCCTTAAGCAAAGCAGTGACCAATGTTCAAATTTCCTGGGGTAAATAAAAACTTAATTATGAATAAAACGGTGAAAACTCAAAACTATATGGCAAATAATTGTACTAAATATGGGTCACTACGAACCTATATTATAAAGTAGCACTTCGTGCCTTCAAAAATGATTATAAATTAAATACTTGTTTAGAATATGTAGATTTTATTCTCAGTATTTCGATGTTTCTCCCACTCTGACAGTCAAGTGAGTAGACAGCAATTTTCTAGGTTAGAGTTCTATTATTGCCTAAGATTCAAAATTGTTGGTGCATGCTACCCTAATAAGCCCTAGAGTAGCAGAGTACTAAACATCGCGGTGTTGTCTAACACACCCAATCTAATTAATATCAAGTAAAAAACTGATTATAGATATTCCGACAAATCAAACAGATTTTTTTCAATATATCTTTCAGGACTGCCCATCAAACTATATGACTACGTTTGCAATGCCACGTCTCTTAGAAACAAACGAAATACTTTTCAGACATTTAACCCATCGTAGTAACTTGTTGCACATCTGCTACATACACAAAAATTAATGCCATTTTCACAGCAATTTTGGGTATTGCAACACTTCTGCACTGCAATTAACACAATTTTCGCATAGAATCCATATCTAATGTATCAATTGATGATACTAAGTTTTTCTTTCATATCAAAATTTTATATAAAGCTTGATTAGATGCACATGTTACAACTGAAATAAACTTTGGACCTGTTAAATAAAAAAGAAAGGCAACATAAAAGGATTTATCACAAAGGTATATACTTTGTGTAAAGATAGTTTTTGTGCAACATAATTTATATTTTAAAAAATAAGGGGGTCTTTTTTGCCAGGAATTTTCTGTGTTTTAAATTCTTTTTGTAATCTTTTAGAAATCTGATGTAAAACATTCTAACATTTAGGGCTATAATTTTCGTAATTGTTTCGTAAGAAAATTAAGGTTTTATGCATTTAAGTTTTTACCTAAACTGCATTTTTTCTGAGCAAGACGTTTAAACTGTGATTAACTTCAACTTTTGAAAAAGTAGTTTTTTTTTTATTTATGCTTAATGTAATTGCAATTATAAAAATATAGCTATTGTCGGTTGGTTTGATAATATTTTTTCCCGCAAAAAATTCATTTGCTACTACTTTGGAACATACAATACCTTGCTACTGTACTATAATTGTGTAAATTGTGCTACACTAATTTAGCTATTAAATTGTATTTTATTTACTACTTAAATTATTATAAGACGAGGCAAAGTCGGTGCCTTGACTAGTAGTGAAATCGACATTTTAATTTAAGGTGTTTTAGATTTTAAATTAACAATATTTTTTTTCAAACTAATAGATCACTTGATTAATTTTTCAAAGTCATATAAATAGAACACTGAATTTATTAGAAAATACGTTAACATTTCTTAATATTAAAATTTTTTTTTCTTTCTTAGTGTTTAATTTACTTGACTGAATAGATAGTAGGCTGCATTTTGTTACTCAAACCTGAGTGATAGAATCTCAAAATTGAAATGACTATTTTTGATCAGATTTAAAACCGCAAGTTTTAATACGGAAAAGTATAGAAACTAATCCAAATGATAACTAACATAAGGCACATGAAGTTTGTTTTTAACCCCTTCCGGTATGATTTAATAATGAAAAACTGTGCATGAAAT
Source organism: Pardosa pseudoannulata (assembly GCA_032207245.1). Taxonomy (NCBI): domain Eukaryota; kingdom Metazoa; phylum Arthropoda; class Arachnida; order Araneae; family Lycosidae; genus Pardosa; species Pardosa pseudoannulata. The sequence continues at coordinate 88,393,946 of CM063503.1, read as the reverse complement.
AACCATTTAATTTTTATTTAAAAAACTTGTTTCATTTTACAATTCTTACATATTCTTAATTAAAATCCACTTTTTACATAGTGTTAAATAATATAAGAAACAGTAAAATTAAGAAAATATCAAAGCAAAACATTAATAAGGTATACAGATAATAGTCTTCAAGCTAGTGGTACTTTTCAAAACAAAGTGCAAAGGAATTCTTAATTGTTTACACCGCCAAGTAGTCTCACTTTTAATTTGATTCTTGTAACACACACGGCATTTCTTAGTAGGTTTTCTTTTATTCAGACTCATTAATTTGGCAATGACTTGTACCAAGAAATTCTAAGTAAACAATATGCAATAGTGACTTGTGATTTTCACAAGTGATAAAAGTGTTGCCAAATTCAGTACACTAGAAATTTTAAACTAAATTAATTATCATATTTAACTGTAACTTTAATCGCATGACGAGTGTAGCTCGTCATTGTGCGGTATGGAATGAAAAACTAATGACGAGCTAGACTCGTCATTTTACCGGAAGGGGTTAAGGGGATGGTGGACATTATAAAGAGTGCTTATAAATTTTTAGCTTAGAATTCTGAAATTTTTGCACATATAAGATGAAATATGACTAAATTAACCATACTAATTTTTACTTAAAATTTAATTACAATCGACTAATTTCAATTAAAAATTTGAAGTGTCAATTTTTCATGAAAAAGCATAAAAATATTTCCTATGTGTTAACTAATCAATCTATGGACAAAATAACACTCAAAATGCTCAAAAGTTACTTTTAATATGATAAATATAAATAGTAAATATAAAAGAATGATATAAAAACTAATGGGTAAAGAACATTTTAAAAATTAACAAAATATTTTTTTAATTTAAATTTTTTATATTTATATTTTTTAAATTTAAATTTTTAAATGGTTTTATTTAGCTATAATTCAATGCATATATGTGCAACATTTCATAGGTCTAAGCTAATAGTAAACTGAAATGCTTTGTAAAGTCCACTGTTTCCTTTGTGAAAAAACATTGCATTTTCATTTAAAGTTCTTCTATATAATTGAATTCTACCGAGATATAAACATTGGATATTATGCAGCTAAAGTATGTTATAGCAAACACGGCATGCAATAAATTTCCGAATACAACGAACAAAAGATTTTTCGTCCGGCCAATTTAATAGTGGTCGTATTTCTAATTTATCCTTTTATAACGAGCCTATGAGATTTTAAAAATCGGATATATCAAGTAATTTTTATTTCTTTCCTGTTTGCAAAATTTTTATTTTTCATTTTTATTCATTCATTTATTTATTTATTTTAAACTTTTCAGCAGTTGAAAAAACAGTATTTTGTTTAAATTTCATAACGAAACATATGATATTACTAAATATTTGATGTTTGTTCACACAAGCAGTTAAAAAAAGCTTTTTTTTTCCAAAAGAAGTTCATTGTTTTGTGTTGGAATCGTCATAGAGTCAATAATTAACCAGTTATTTCAGGATCAATACAGTAAGATATAAATAAAAGTTAAAATTATTTTTTCATTTGTCTTCCATTTCAGTCAATTTAATACTTATTTTATTTTAATAGGTATTTAATCAGATCAGTTTAATTTAATCTATTTTAATCACAAAAAATCTTTTTTTATGGTTTGCAGGATTATCATCAATTTTTTTTGCAATCACATCATTATAACCGAGATAAAAGTATAATATACATTCAGACATTCCAGAAAAAGGCAAGTCATGGATTTGTAAAATTTTAAAAACTGTAATTTTACAATATTTTGATAACAATATTTTGAAGCAATTTACAATACTTTGAAAATCATCACTTGAACAAAATAAGAAACTATAATTTTCGTGACATATTAACAATGTTAAAAATATTTATCTAAGAAATTCTACATTATTCAAAAACAATAATGATGATAAAATAATAATTATGTCTTATATGGGTTATATACACTTAAACTAATGAATTATACATATTATTATATCAAACACTTTTTCAACGTTTTGAACATAGCAAACCAAGACTTTGGTCACTTGAAGATCCTTATAACGAGGTTTTATTGAACATCTATTTCTAACAACTTTATATTAAAAATAATTTATGTATAAGATAGAAACTATTGGTGAAATTTCCGGTAAAAACAAAGATTTGTTAAATCGGAGAATTTTCTCATAAAATTTAACATATTTTCTTTAGAAGCAGTCTTCTCAATCGAATTAACACTCTATGAGCTGTAAAAATCCCTTTCAAAAGCCTCCTTACATTAAGAGCACTAAGCTCTTGGTATTATTAATCTCAAGAAAGATTAGTTGAACTAATCTTTTGTTAGAATCTTAAGTTCGAGTAAAACATATGGTCTGTAATTTAAAAGTCTGATAGATAGCTTTTAATGTTGTCTGTGATGTTAAAGAGATTTCTTTTTTTAAAAGCTAAGAGCCTAAAGCTAAAATTATTCGGTACTACTCTATTATTCGTTACTCTATTATTCGGTAAACTTGAAGGTTTTAATATCAAAGTGCACAATACTAACTTAAATATTAATACAATACTAACTAATGAACACAATACTAACTTAAATAAATAAAATCAAGTTTTCAGCTAGATGACTATGATAACTCAAATTTTATAATGAGGTGATATTTGTGTTTAATAATACTGTCTATAATGATAAATTTGTGTGAAACAATATTTTCTTTGATCTCGTGAAATTCTTTATTTACTGAATGTATTCCTTATTTACTTTGTAAAATCACTAAATGGTGAAAAATGGTTTTATAAATATATATTTCTTTTATTATTTAAATAAATTTATAATAGATCTCTAAATGCAATCCTAGATAATATATGTTAACTACATACATGAACACTGGATGGGCAAATTATCTGTCTGTAATGATTTCTAGATTGAAACAGAAGAGTTATAAAACAAATTATATCTATATTTCTATTATGTCACAAATATATAGCTGCAACATTTAGAATCGGGTTCTAGATTTAATTTTCTTGTAAAATTATTCTCTACAATTAAGAAAAGTCATCTAATTTGGAGATCTATGGTCTACTCTTTTGTTACACGAAGATTAATGACTGCTTAAAGCCGATGTCCATAGCGAATTCCAAACGTCTACTAACACTCATGCCATAATCGAGATTCGAACCTAAGAACTATGAAACCGACGAGCAGTAATCTACTTGTTCAGACATCGAATCAAACATTCAGAAATATAAATAAATAAATCATTTTTTGCGATTTGTAAGAAAAAGATTTTTTTTAATTTATTAAATTTTAAGTTGAATGTAATGTAAAATAAACCTCATATAATACTTGAATCCATTTTACTTTCTTCCCAAAGAAAAAAAGTCAGTTCAGATTTGGCAATTAAGCTCAGATTTGGTCTGAAGCGCTATGGCCTACATTTTTAGCAGCATGATACATGAGGTCGGAACCTTCTGCTATAAGTCGATTTTAAATGGATAAAAGCATTCATTTCCAATAGGATTGAAATCCGACAATTCTGATACCGAAAAGGAGAGCCCTATCATTCGACAATCAGCATTGTACACACAGAAAACTCCAGGCTAAAACAAAGGTCAGTATACTTATAAAGATATATTCAAAATTCATCATTAAATGGGTAAATTTTGACATTCATGTACTAATACAGTTTATTTTTCACTTTTTAACCCTCTCTCTTATATGGATATCAAAGAAATTGTACTTTATAATACTTAACAGCTTGCCTGTGACGTCCGAACGCAGTTCGGGCTACTTAAATGCGCTAATTTTGGAATGCCCGATCTGAGTCCGGCCAAGAAAAAACGGTATTCCAATTCCATGAAGCCCGAAATAGGTTCGTCCAATGCATAATATTTAATTTTCCAACAGATAGAGATACTTTTAGGCAAAAAGTTAGGCAGTTTTGTTGTTATTTCTAGGATACTTTAAAGGATTTGTGAAATTCAAAGGAATCTGAGGGACATAGAAATCATACAGTCGATATAGATAAGGATGTTGTTGTATTAGCTTATTATATGTATCTAAAAACTTATGTCTTTGATTTATTTTGCTGTAATTTAAGCAAAAATTATTGTAACTCATTAACATTTCTCATATACGTGAAAATATTGAAAATATTTCGCTTAAAATTTTCTTTAATTTTTTTCAAAAAAAAATCTATTTCTAACATTTTGATAATAACAAACAAAATTAAAGAGAGAAAAAAAAATCCATTTTTGGTATGCTTTCCTCAAATATATTCCACAAGCAAGTTGTAAACTGGTATTCTAGGGTATGTAGAAAAATAATTTCTTTAGCATGAACATAGTAAGTAACGTGCAAGGAGCCTTATAAGAGATTTGAATGGCTGGTGAAGGTTCTGCAAATTAAACAAACAAGATGCAATGTTTTAGATGAAATAACGTATGAAATATTTTATATTTTAATAAATTTTACATTGTAATAAACGGTACTTTAAAAGCATATTTATAATAAAGTGACAAAACCAAACACAAACAAAATGTTTTATTTCTGTGGGTTTTTTTTTTTTCGGCAAATCTCAGGCATCCACTTTTCAATTTTGTACTACCAGCTGTTATCCAAGAAGTAAATAAAATTTTTAGAAGCTACATACGAGGCATTGATATATTACATAAAAATTGTCCCTGAAGTTAAAAATTTATTGAAAAATCATTCTAAACTAATTTTAATTTTTAAATTGGGATCCTCTTATGAGGTCTGTAATATCTATTAAAATCAATCCTCTTGTTAGCCTAAGTCTGTAATATCTATTAAAATTCATACTCTAGTTCACCTAAACCTGTAATATCAAATAAAATTAATCCTCTTGTTCGTCTAAACCTGTAATAACTATTAAAACTAATCATCTTGTTCACTCGTTGTGTAATATCTATTAAAATTATCCTCTTGTTCACCTAAACCTGTAATATCTATTAAAATTAATCCTCTCGTTCACTCGTACTGTAATATCTATTAAAATTAATCCTCTCGTTCACTCGTACTGTAATATCTATTAAAATTAATCCTCTCGTTCACTCGTACTGTAATATCTATTAAAATTAATCATCTCGTTCCCCGAAACCTGTAATAACTATTAAAATTAATCATCTCGTTCGTCTAAACCTGTAATAACTATTAAAATTAATCCTCTTGTTCACTCGTTGTGTAATATCTATTAAAATTATCCTCTCGTTCACCTAAACCTGTAATAACTATTAAAATTAATCCTCTTGTTCACTCGTTCTGTAATATCTATTAAAATTAATCTCCGCTCGGGGGGGGGGGGGGGGGGGGGGGGGGGGGAGGGGGGGGGGGGGGGGGGGGGGGGGGGGGTTCACTCGTACTGAATAATTATTAAAATTAATCATCTCGTTCCCCGAAACCTGTAATAACTATTAAAATTAATCATCTCGTTCGTCTAAACCTGTAATAACTATTAAAATTAATCCTCTTGTTCACTTGTTGTGTAATATCTATTAAAATTATCCTCTCGTTCACCTAAACCTGTAATAACTATTAAAATTAATCCTCTCGTTCACCTAAACCTGTAATATCTATTAAAATTAATCCTCTCGTTCACTCGTACTGTAATATCTATTAAAATCAATCATCTCGTTCCCCTAAACCTGTAATATCTATTAAACTTTATCCCTCGTTCACCTAAACCTGTAATAACTATTAAAATTAATCCTCTCGTTCACCTAAATCTGTAATAGCTATTAAAATTAATCTTCTCGTTCTCATTAAGGCTTTTATGCACTGAAATTAAATAATATGAATTATAAAACTTAATCATGCTCCATAAACAAGTATATTGTCTGTAAAAACTTAAGTAACAATCAAGTGCTCTAAACTTTTATTCCTTTTAAAACATTAGTTTTAGAATATATTTGAAATCTATGTAAATACAATCAATTCTTTTTATTTATTGTATGTGATAGTTAAGAATGAATAGAAGTTCCGCTGTCTCTTTCATAATTATACTTTTTTATAGCCCCGGAAACTTGAAAATTGAATATTCATTAAAATGTGCATTTAATGAATCATAGAATAAGATATAAGTCTACATTATAAGGGAACTAATCAAAAGTTAGACGTTTACTATAATCCTATGTTTATATTATTATGTTAATATCATTTAATGTTTAAAAAGAAAGACATTATGAGAAGTATAAAGTGAGAAAATTATTTGAAGATTTTTCAGTCAGGAAATGCCTGCCGTAATGTAATTGCACTTACGTTACTTCCTTGCACTTTATGAAAATGAATGGAACGCACTCTGCATATTTGCTGTATTAAATTATTTTAATTCTATTTATTCATTTTTTATCGATAAATCTAGTTTTGAATGGGAACCTATTTACCCATTCTGGAGGAGAACGCACAAAACTCTCTCAAAGAAAGTTTTGTGCTAAGATAAGCTTGAATCCTACTGCTCCCACAGATGCTCGTAGCCATTCGGAATCGAATTTCAGAAATCAGTCTCATTAATACACTGGACGGTAAGAAAAGAATGTTAACCATATTGCATTAAACCATAAAGTGATAAATGATCGTCTAATTTTATATCATTATGGCCTCAGTTTTCAGTAAGTTTAAAAAGAGTTTATTCATTTCTGTTTAAATTTTAATTAATTTCAATCTGACATATTTTCAAATTACAAGAAAGTGGTGAATTTTTAATATGTAGTTCAAATATGAATTTAAAACATTTCTGTTTTACAGTGAAAAAACCTGCCTATGTTTTTAAAACTGGCTTGCTTGTTTTTTAATTTCATTAGTAGTTCTATTTATTATAAAAACAATTCTGTTAATCTGATTTAAGTATAGTATAAATCTCATTGATATTAAACATATAGGTTTTATAAAAGTACAATGTAGTTTTTCTGTATATTTTTAGATAAAATGACTGATGGAATAGCAAAATTAATTCTTTGAGTATTTTAGAAAATTCCGTTATTTTTTTAATTATTAAAATGGTATAAAGAAAAATTTCTAACAAAAATACTTAAAAAATTATAATTTTCTGACTTTATTTAATTAAAAGCTAATAACTTTCTTGTTTTCTTTTGATAGTATGCTGGAGAGTTCTGCCATTTGTTTCCGAAGCAATGAGGTTGTACCCCCCCCCCTCCCAAGATTTAAACCAGAGTTCTGGATATTTTAAAATTAATTTAATAACCTTTTATTAATAAAAAATATTTTTAAATTGGCAATAATGATTTTTGGCTTGACAGGCTACGATGCTTTGCAATTTTCTAGCTTCTGTAGTCGTGTCACTTGTTGAAGCGACCAGAAAAGTTTTTTGACTGCTTATTTTACTATGCTAAAATATTTATTAAAATAGCCTTGAGATTTATTACAAAAAATAGATAGGAAATTATAACTTTCTGACTTCATTTAATCGAAAGGCGATAACATTTTTATTTGCTTTGAATAACAGGCTGGAGATTTCAAACATTCGTTTCCAAGGCTCACTGGAAAATGTAGCCATTGAGCCATGATATAGCTATGAGACTGAAATCCCCCCCTCCCCGCATCCGAGCTAAACCAAAATTCTTGATTTTTCAAATTTTATTTCTCGTGTTTGCTCTTAAGCCCATTTTTTTAATGAAAAAATATTTTAAACAAGTGGCAACAGTGCTCTTTGGCTTGATAGACTGCTAGGTTCGAAATTTTTCTTACTCGTGTACTCATCCCATTCTCAATAGTGATCAGCTGTTGTTTAAACATCAAAATTATTTTTTTGGTATTCAATGTAAATACAGTACTGTAAAGTAAAAATTTACAATAAATAAAGCTATTTGCTATGATTTCAGTCAATATAACTGCCAAAAAAAGTAAATTTATGTGCCAGACTCAAAAATCTTAAAATGTCGATCCAAATGTCAAAATTATAAATGATAACAGATGTTTGAAAATTGGGTCGATTCTTTATAGAACTGCAATTTACCTTCTCTGAAAAAAAAATTTCGTTCTGAGAAAAAATTCAAAAAATAATTTTAAATGTCCCTAACAAGGGATGCTAGGTATTGATGGGTTAAATTATGTAATGTAGTGTAGTTCTATGTAATTCTTACGGTTGGGTCGGTAAGTCTGTAAAGTTAAGTGCTTCGATTTACATACGCCAGGAAACTTAATATTTGATTTGCCTTTTGTTTCCAGGATGGATGTTTTGCTAAATTTCCTAATTTTCACAATAAAATGTTGCTGAAAATAGTTCTTTAACAAACAAAACTTAATTCAATTTCTTTCATTTATATCATCTTTGGTAGATCTTTATCCCTTCAATACTCGTGTCACTACAAAGTGCATAGAAGGTTACCTGTGAGATAAATGATTGTCTTTTTAACATTTAGCATTAACTAATGTCGGATATTGAGGTCAACAAATATTCAAAACTCAAAAGAGAATATTTAGGTATTTAAATAATTGGTAATGGAACATTTGATCAAATACCAGAAACATATATGTCCTACCAATCTCATAAATATGAAGCAGAGTATCTGAGCGATTTCACAGCAGTATTGAGGTGCTTTAAACTAGGATTTTTTTTATCTTACTTTAAAGCCTGATATATAAATTCATAATAGCTTAAAAAAACTTCAATTACTCCAGAAAAATTTGGAAACGTCACGACGATACAAATTTTTCTGACCTCAGTTCCTCCCCCTGACCAAAATCCTGGATTTACCAAAGTAGATGAGGGATATTAACAGAAAATGTTTTCAACGAATTTCTTTTGCTGGCACAAAAAGCGTGACCATGTAGGCGGAGCTTTTATCCCGGATGCGCGATGAAAAAGCCAACCCCATGGGAGGATTAGATTTGATGGCAAAAAATGGCTAACCATTGTGCAGCTGTTGAGGTTGCAAATAATTCACTATATCACCAGTACTGATCACTTTATCAACGCCCCTGAAATACAACAAACAAAGAGCGAAAGAGAATGAAATAAAAGCTTCTTGCCGAAAATGTCTTCTGCTATTAGTGGTGAAAATTCGAACTTGGGGAGATCCGGGATACGCTAATTTCTAGGTATGAATGTCACTAATTTGGCGCCAAGGTTGGAAGCCCATACCCTATTCTTACCAAGAGTTTCAATGTATCCGACTTGAGCTGACATTGATCGAATACCCATCGCCATGAGATAGACTCCATCATTATCTTGGGAATCCAGAAAAAGTCATCAGGGTTGATATCCTGAGAAAGTTGCGCTAATACCAAAACAAATTTTCGGAATTAGATACAACGTATCTGCTAACTCTATGGTACGACTCACGGTTATCAAAAAGAAAGAGACGAAGACTAGCAATCAAATTTAGATTGAATACGCGGCAATCGGACCTAGAAGGTCAGTAGTCATTAGGCCTAGTAAACGTCGTATACCTATAATTTACTAGTGGAGTGAATGGGCGGAGTGAATAACAGCCGCAGTACAAAGGACGGTCTGAAAGAGTTTACTAAGGTGGTCTGTGCAGTTAAGAAAAGTAGACTATATCCTTGATTAAGTTTGTGATATTTCTCAAAAAAAAAAAAAAAAAAAAAAAAACATATACCCGTTATTACGTGATTTAGGCTGCTTCATTGTTATACATGGTTTCGTGATTCATTTCAAAGTGATACTTAGAAGCCCTAGGGTACGAAAGTTTTCTTCTAAAGCAAGGGCACTAACCTTTTCAACACTTACATAACTTCATGGGTTTAATTTAGTTTAGAGAGATACAGTCAATGTTTTACAACACGATCTACACACTAATCTTTAAGCCAAGTCCTAGCTTCTTTATTCATGCCACCAGTGGAGTTCAAACCCAAGAACACCATGCATCGAATGCAGTGGCGTAGCTGAGGGGGGATGTGGGACCCCTCACAAGAATTGTTGGAACCCCTGATTAGGCTTGCTGCATACATATAAGAGTAAGGATTTCTGTATTTGTTATGATCCGAAATGAGAGAAACCCCTTCCTAAGAAAAATTTCTCGCTGCGTCCTTGACCAAACAGCATCGACCAACATATTTAGCCATCAACCAGTATAACTTGGTGGGTTTGCTGACCAGCTTGGAAACAAAAACTACCTATTTTGGGACAATACACATATAAATTCAAGTTTTATTCTGAAATCTATCCAAAGTAAACTATTTGAAAGCATGAAATTTTAACCCTTATACAACATGAGCAGAATGATATAAAATTAGTAAGATATTTTATTTATTATTGTGTATAATATGAGCAATAATACTCAAGGTTAAAAAAGATATGATTAGACACGGGTTCATTATTTCTAGAGAAGAAAATGGAAATTCAGTTATTTAATAAACTTATTAAAACATCTGTATTTCTGGAACTATTAATTTAACTATATATCGACGGCCCTGTTGTAAAGGACAGCCATTCAAAATTTTGAGTTATAACCATTTTATGTTTAATATTTCCCTGAAAAATTCAGTTTACATCATTTGAATTTTATACTTCTGACATAAGTTTTTATTTATATCAACAAAATCAAATTCATGTCTTCTACAAATTTTAAGTTTTGTCCTTTAGAACTGAGCCGTTGATATGTTTTTGGATTAAATTAACTTTAATCAATGACAGATCTAAAATTTAATAACTCTTTCCTTTTAATTAATATATTACAAAAACATATCGGCTGCAAAATATCTTATGTAAAAGAGTGTCTATCAAAAAGGGTAGAAATCTTTATCCTAGTGGGATAATAGGATAATAGGAATTTGCTTGAAGATTTGTTCACATTTTTTCCTCTTTGTACTACACAAAAAATACTTAACACCATCTATACTTAAATTTTATTAATAATGCTTAAGTCAAGAATAACCAAACTTTTTTTCAGTGAGGGCCAAAAAGCAAAACAAACAAAAAAATTAGCAGTCCAATATAATTTATTCTAAAATTTTAACACTGTAAAAAATATTTCTAGGTCCATTCATCTTTTTTTATTAGAGCAAAACTATGAATCAACTTTACGTTTTTTAGCAGGTACTTGGGGATTGAAACATTTAAACAATATCCGAAATGACCTAACTAGCACTAGAATTCCTTCATAATTTTAATAATTTTACCACTATACACAATAACGTAAGCTGCTCGCTATTTTTCCAAATGATACAAGTAATATTAGAATTTGTGCCTAAAGAAAAAGACTACGCGGGGCTCAAAATGGTCATTCTCTCAAATGCTCGATCTAATTAATCTATATTGGATTTTTTAAGTTAACAAAAAGAAAAGTTCTCACATATCTCTAATTAGAAGTTGCATATATAACGGTGGTTTTCAATTTGGAAGGAAACCACCATTATATATATATATATATATATATATATATATATATATATATATATATATATATATATATATATATATATATATATATATATATATATATATATATATATATATATATATATATACATATATATATATATATATATATATATATATATATATATATATATATATATATATATATATATATACATATATATATACATATATGTATATATGTATATATGTATATATATATATATATGCATATATATATATATATATATATATATATATATATATATATATACATATATATATATATATATATATACATATATACATATATATAAATATATAGTATATATGTGTATATATATTATATGTATATATATGTATATATATATGTTATATATATATATATATGTATGAAATATATATGTATATCTATCTATTTATATATATATGTATATATTTATGTATATATATATATATATATATATATATATATATATATATAATATATATATATATGTGTATGTATATATATATATATCATATATATATATATATATATATATATATATTTATATATATATATGATATATTTATATATATATATATATATATATAAATATATATATATATATATATATTATATATATAAACTTACAGAAGGCCCGATGGAATGGGGTGAGCCGTACACTCCCAGGCCGTAAAGTTTACCTATCTCTGGCTTAAGTTACTATATCTAACAGGTGAAGGATAATCATTTTATTTCTTATTTCAAAGCATAAAGTAGGCCTTGCATTAGAAAAATATTAGAGACTTTTTCTGAGTAAAGTGAGAATTATATGGAGTATTTTTTCATGGTGTAAAATTCTTCTAAAGAAGTAAAATTAGGTTTTATTTCAGGATATTAGTGGCAAGATTGTTAAACGTAACTCTTAAAAGAAAAGGTAAATATTATTTTAAATACAAAAGTAACATTGTATTTAAAATTTTATTAATATAACATAAATTCTCGGCAAAGAAAAATTCATAAGTAAAAAGAAAAAAGGGAAAGGTAGAATCCTAGAAATGCAACTGAACAACCATCGAATGTATACGGCACTGCATTTCAGGTCCGGAGACTGTAAGTTGTAATCAAGCTGCTAGCAGAAATGTAGCTTTTCCAAATTTAGAAGTAGGTCTCAACCTAATTATAACTTTTGTAGCAAAACTACCTTAGAGCACTATTACACAAAGCATATGTTCAATATTTTTAATAATTTTCAAATACATAACTATTAACAAATCTAAATTAATAAAAAATATATTGATAAATTTATAACATAATCTAAATTTCCTAAATAACACACTGTTTTCAATGCTGTTAGACACTTTATTGGTGTACTTCTTATTTTTATTCTCGATTACTTCAATGGCTTAGGAAATATTTTGAAAGGAAGGGAAGTAATTTCCTTACTGAACTTTAAACTATCATATTGGCAACTATTGTGTAGTAAAAACTTGACCGTAGAGTTACAAACTAAACCTATCAATGAATTGAAATCAGAATGAAGAAAATAATTTTGTTTTATAAGTCAACCATTCATTTCGTTTCGATTCTCCAATACTGCGTAAAATTCAAGATTTATTTAATTTAAGACTTAATCACTGTACTGAAAGAATTTATATTTTTTTGGTTTTTATAAAAAGAAACTGAAAAAATATATATTATTTTCCTTTTAACCATTCATTTCTTTTTAGATCCTTTCATTCGCTATTCAATACTTGATCTGTTTGAATGGCATTTAAGTGTCTAACAGCATTGAACACACTGTTTTCAATGCTGTAAGACACTTTATTGGTGTACTTCTTATTTTTATTCTCGATTCCTTCAATGGCTTAGTAAATATTTTGAAAGGAAGGGAAGTAATTTCCTAACTGAACCTTAAACTATCATATTGGCAACTATTGTGTAGTAAAAACTTGACTGTAGAGTTACAAACTAAACCTATCAATGAATTGAAATCAGAATTGAAATAAGAAAATAATTTTGTTTAATAAGTCAACCATTCATTTCACTTCAATTCTCCAATGCTGTTTATCATTCAAGATTTATTTAGTTTAAGACTTAATCACTGTACTGAAAGAATTTATATTTTTTTGGTTTTTATAAAAAGAAACTGAAAATATATATATTATTTTCCTTTTAACCATTCATTTCTTTTTAGATGCTTTCATTCGCTCTTCAATACTTGATCTGTTTGCCTGGCATTTATTTAGTTTAGGACTTAGTTACTGTATTGTAAGTATTTGGTTCCAAATTTTATATTAAAAGAAAATTATAAAAATATTTTTCTATAAACCATAGTAGGGATTAAATCATACCTCTGATTCACTATTGATATAAATTGTCGATACTCTTGAAGATGAGAAAGTACCAATACATCCAAGCTCTCTTAGGAAAGTGAATTTAAGTTAACTTACTGCATAGATGTTTCAGGTTTATTAAATATTGAAATATTTAGATTTTTCAATTTTTTTTATATATTTTAGTTTAAAAATATATAAAAAAAGTTTTACTCACTTTGTTACTCTAACTTTCGTACTTATGTCATATTTCACATTTTTCTCAAATTTCATACTTTTTAATATGGGCTAAAATCTTACAAAATACTAGTAATAGCTAACTGAATAAACTCCTCTCTAGATCGTGTATGTCTTAAGCATCAAATAGTTCAATTATTGGGATTTAATTCTTAAGTTTGATTTTTTTAATTTTAAAAATTATTATATTGATATACCATTCTGAACTAACAATATGAATTATACATAAATAAAGTATGTATAGATTTTATATGATGTGTAATGTAAATAATATAAAGTGTTATCATATAAATGCGTTAAAAGAAACTGAATCATTAACGGAAAATATTTTCTGATAACTTGAGAGCGAGACTAATCCTAATTTTTGACTATAATACATAAGAAAAAATTTATTATACAATTGTTTTTACAAATAATGAATGTTATATAATATTTAAGGTGGAATATTACCTTTTGAACAGAAAAGTCTTCATTATAACAGTCTATTTTTCATTTAGTATAAGATTAAAAAAAAGGTTTTGCAGTATTTATGGTGATAAAAATCTTTCTAGATCATTATTAAGAGTCTAATTTAAAAAAAAAAATTATTTAGTTTCGTTATAGGAAGTCATCATTCTTTTTTAAAACATGATACACACACACACACATATATATATATATATATGTGTATATATATATATATATATATATATATATATATATATATATATATATATATATATATATATATATATATATATATATATATATATAGAGAGAGAGAGAGAGAGAGAGAGAGAGAGAGAGAGAGAGAGAGATAGATAGATAGAAACTAAATTTCTCGGCGCAACAGCCTCTGGGGGGCTAGAGCTTAAGGTGCCAATCTCTTTACAAGGGCCTTGGAGTGCGAAACATATGTTCCGGTTAGGTGACCAACCTTACGCGGAACCCCTAGTGTTTAATTCCCAAGCTTACTTGATCCTCAGTTTGCCTACCCATTGAAGGTACGAAAGGCTGAATCAACTTTTCCCAACCCAGGCACGAACATCGGACCTGTACCATGGGATATATATATATATATATATATATATATATATATATATATATATATATATATATATATATATATATATATATATATATATATATATATATATATATATATATATATATATATATATATATATATATATATATACACTGAAAAAATAGAAATCAACTTACCAGAAAAATTTTTATATATGTAAATTAGAAAATAAATTAATCATTTAAAAAGTCACTAGAAGCTAATTATCTCTTTTATACTATAAACCCTATTCCTTAAATATGTTCGATATGTTTTATTTTATAATAAATAAACAATAATAATAAATGATAAAGAATATTTTAAAAATTTTTCATACTTTAACGGTTTTAATTTTTTTTATTTTAAAATATCCACCACCTTTAAAGTTTTAGTTTAGATAATAAAACTAATATTTTATTTCACTTTGATGTAGAAATTTGGTTTCTAATGTACATAATTCATAAGTTTTCTTTCGAGTTAATTAATTTAATTTTTTTTGCTGAGTGCATATTTTTTTGTTATTTTTAAAAATATGATCATTGAAATGGCAAAATTAAATATCATTTTTTGGTCTAGAGTGTTAGTAACGAATTTTTAAAAATTCACTCTAAACGGAGCAGAACTATTTATTTCATGAATAATCAAGAAAAAGTCTTTTGTGATGAAGATTTTAAGTTTCGAAAGGTATTATGTCCCCTTCATTAAAACTAGACATCTCAATATGCATAAACAGGAGAAATACTTGTTGAAAAAAAATTCTTTTTGATTTTTTTAAAAAGTTGATGTAAAGCTCATTTCTGTTCAGTTTTCAAATCATCAGACCTCCTGAAGCGTGCAATATATTATGCAATATGGGCAGCGACTTGATGAAATATAAAAGTTAAATTAAAATCAATTTTCTTTTCCCATGAGTGTTAATTATTTACTATAAACAATAAATGACGTTAATTCTTGTAATAATCTTCACAGTATTAAATTGTTTATAGTTTTAAAACTTTTGATCTAATATCAATGAATGAATTAAATTTATTGTGTTAATCGTACACAAATTATTCGTGTTAAAATTTAAAACATTTTAATGAATGTAAAAATTGCTTTTAAGATATCTTGTAGAAATGTTTTATACTTATTTGTGATTAATTGAATAACTTTAAAAGTTTATAAAACATCTTGTCACGTAGCTTGGTAAATCATTCATTTATTCTAAATTTACCTTCAAACTTAATAAAATTTATTTACGTGAAGCTGGTTACAATCTGTGGAAATGCATGAGAATATATAAAATTTTAGATAATCAAAAAGAAATTTTAAATCAGTAATATTATTTCAATATGTGGTTCAATTTCAAAGTATTTACATTAATTCTAAGTTTCGTTTGCTTTGATTACTACGATTAATTTTTTTCAATATGAAGGTAAATATACTGGGTCATACTTTTTAAAGATTACATTCTAGTGATGTGATATTCATATCACCAGAGAAATTCAAACCCATGGACTCCGGTATCGAAAAGCTATTCTTTACTCATTCATCCATCATATCAAATGATTTAATCATATATAATTGAATATATTTTCAAAAATTAAATTCATAATTTAAATTGAATATATTTTAGAGTTCTTTGTTTTTCCAATGAACTTTAACAAATCTAGAATTCCTATATATACATACGTGTATACAAACACACATTGTGAAGCCCACGATAGCAGTATTGCTTGTCATTTTTTTTTCTGAAGCTAATTCATAATTTAATTTACATTAAGCATAAAAAACTAGGGTTAATTCGATGAATTTTCAATTCGGTCTAAATTAGAAAGGATAAATGTCATGGTCACCCTACCTGATTTCGTAAACTTTTGTTTACGAAGAGGTCTTTAAGAACAAAACTCCAATTTATAAACAAGAAATGTGAAGGAAACTTGCCACACACAATGCTTGTTTATGGTGAGGTAAGAAAGAGTACTACAAGACACATATGTGGACATTAATAAACTTTTCTCAATGAATTTGTTCTGTTCCAATTAGAGAAATTGTCTTTGTTTACATGTTTTTAGATGGAATCGTAGATTCAAATTATTTGCTATACCGTTACTTTTTAATTTTCTCTCATAAGCATAGTATCATAGATATCTTTTGAAGCATTAATGCATTAAAATTACATTCTAGTTTTTAGAAAAATAGTGTAATTACATTTATAACTACTTTGTGCCAAATCTGTATACAAAGTAATGAAAAATTTAGACAAAAACACAAAAAATTAAAGGAATTAACAACTTACAGTCAACTCAAGGAGAAAAGCAACTTTTTCCCATATGTCAATTATAGGAAAATCTAATTTGAAATCTCGTTTCAGTAGGAATAATAAAACAAAATATGTATTTCTTAATATGTATTTGCTATTTGATACAATTTTTCATTTAAATTTCAACTTGATCTTTACATAATAATCACTGTTTATAATCAGGTGACACTATCGGCATGCACTGCTTAATAAACAGTTTAAGGGAATTAACATAACTAAAATCTACTTATTATTTATTGATAATTCAAGAAACTATGGATTTTAAAATGTTTTACTTACCTTAAAATAAGAAAATTACGTTACGCTTGCGGTATGACAGTCCACAAAAACATTCCTACCCAAAGTCATGCTTAAAAAGATAGAACGAAAAAAAAGAAAGAGAGAGAGAGAGAGAGCAAAACAAAACACTAGTCGGTGTTTTGCCGAGTCCAACAGCGAGCTAAGCCTAACCGAAGTAGCGGTAAGGGAGCAGTCTAACCGAAGTAGTGCTCTCGGGCATCTTCGGATGAAGAGAAGAACAGATTTGACGCTCTCCATCCTCCCAAAGATTCACTTCAAGTCCGAATTCTAAATATGCAGGAGAGATACTGTTGCACCTTTGTCCAGCAGGAAATGACCACACGGTCATTGCGGTCATTTTCTCGCGTAGGGAGCGACCTCATCGTGGGGGGAGAGAGTGGGGGGAGAAACGGCGGATGGAGGGGATGTGAGAAGGAGGATGAAGATGCATTGCGCGATCCCAAATGCGCATTTAACCGTTTCATCGCTTTGCCGCCCTTTTCAATCTAGGATTGGGAGAAGTCGCTCCGAATGTTTGGTTTCTGGAATTTATCCGGGATACGAGTAAGATGTTAAACCTTTATATCATCGTGTTGTAGATCTGCAACCCATCCAAAAGTTCCTCTCATTTACACAGTCAGCTTTAGAAATGCTTGTATTAATTGGTTGCTATCCTACAAAACTGCAACTATCATAATAGGCTCGTAGAATACCATCCAAACGGTGATACTAAGTTTGGTTCTCATATCAAAGTTCGATTAATCTCTTGATCAGATGTACGAAATTGTTAATAAATTGAACATTAGATTTGTTAAACAAAAAAAAAATAGGAAAAGGCTAAAATGTACATTTCTCACATACGTAGTTTTAAATTCTTTCTGTAAAAACAGATATCTCTAAGATGTTTTGTGTGAGAAATAATTTACTATAATTTACTAATTTATATACAAATCTGTAATTAAATTTTCAATTCATCTGTAATTTTGTTTGTAGAAAACACCTTTTCCCCTATAAATTTTCAGTTCCTTTATGTATTAAATACTTTTACATGTCCAATATTATGTATTCCAACATTTGAGGATATATTTTTTTAATTCAAAGTTCTAGAAATAACACACCTGTGAAAGCTATGTTTCCATTTATATTAACTAAAAAGAGAAAGCCATTCCAGGTAAACATAAAGGCTCATTATATCATTAACGGCAGATTTTTTTAACTGAATATAAATTGAAGAATGCCTTATATCTAATTTATCATGAACTTCAAACATTAAAAGAAACATGACCTTCAAGCAGCTATAAAAAATACGGGTTGACATATGTAGTAGACAGGCTGTAATTTTAAACATTATTGGATATCTTTTATAAGAAAAGTAAATTTAGAGACTACAGATTTATTTGCTATCTTATGCAAACATAGTCCTCTAAAGAGAAAATAAATAATGGATGTAGATATTTGGCTAGATTTCAGTCGATAGGCCTACTGAAAAGTAAACTCATATGCAAGTCTAGAAAATTATAAAGGTTCGATCTAAATGATAAAATTAAAAATAATAAAATATACTTAAAAATTTAGGAGAATATTTATAATGTTGTCATCTATTGAAAAGAGAAAAATATTCGAAAGAAACATAAATACTCATTAACTCATTAACACTGGACTATTTTCTATAAAATATATATTGACCTTATAGGGACTTTTATAACTTATATAGAATCTAGATAACTTATTATGGACTCCTGAGTATAAAACAATAAAAATTTCAAGAAACTTTGAAAATAACAGCCCGTAGTCAATAGTGGACAGGCTGTAATTTTAAACGTCATTAGATGTTATTTATATAATTGAAAAATTAATTAAATAAATTTTCCAATTCAACAATGAGTAAGTGATATGAATTTTGCATAGTTTTAATAAATTTTGATTTTGCTTTCTAATAAAGCAACTGCTAGGAGTATCTTAAAACCATTACATATCATCATGTTTATAAATTAACATTTAAGTTATTAAGGATTATAATGAAGGATTTTCAAATGTTCATTACAGAGTTCATGTGTTACATAATTTATCTGTGGACCTAAATTAAGGCATGATGCATGTAAAAATGTTAAAGGTTGTTAATTGAAAGAAATAAAAAATTCTCCATTATAATAATAAATAGGTGAGAAGCATTTTGCATAGATACACTAACAGTAAAATCTTTATTCTCGGGTTGTGGAAACAAAAGATAATAATTATAGTATATGGGCATCTTTCTTAAACGGTATATCTGATTAATTCCGAAATGAATTTCTCAAACTTGTTTATTTTTTTACACAATATAAAGACTGAAATTATCTTGTTAATGAGATTTATTCATTTACTAGCTGAATCCCACAACATTGCTAATTCGTTTCAGGAATGTTTTAGATTATTTGGCAGTAAAAATAGACAAATTATTTGAAAACAGCATTCTTAATTTAACATCAAAGTTGTTTTCATACATATTTATTGACACAGTAATCGTGAATTTTGTTCTCAATGTTTTGTTATTTGAAGGCGCATTATACAAGGAAACTCTGGTTAAAGCCTACTATGAATATTTCAAAATATATGATCCTAGATTTCGATACTGAAACCAGAATTTTAACTTACTACACATCATATGGGATACTTTGGTAAATAAGTTTGTATAAATGAACATATTCTGTTTATATGAGAGCTCTTTCCGTTTTACAGTTGTTTCCTTTAATAGATTATTCAATTATTTTAGCTAAATGCTGTCACAATTTCCGCTGAAGTAGAGTAATTTCATTTCTGTGTTTAGTAACCAAGAAATAAATCTTCACTAAATGGAAATAAACTATATTAGTTACTTACAAAAGAATCATAGCTTTAGAATGAAATTTTTAAAAAAAATCAAAAATAAGAAATAGACTATCTCAGATTATTTTTTCTAATTTTATCCCTTTGATAATCTTCATATTTTTAACGCTTCTAAATTCCATCTGAAGTCACATAAATCTGTCAGAATTTTTCTACATCTAATAGATAATACAATTTAAACAGGAAAATTAGGTTGCTGCGAAAAAACGTTTCATGCCTCTATTAAATTAAGGGATAGAATATTTGCCTTTCGTAGAAAATCCTAAATCAAAGGTTTCTAAGTTTGCTGTAAAACTAACTAAATTGTTGCTATCGTAAGTATCATAAGCAATAGTTAAAACAGCATTTATATAAGTTGCTCAGTATTATATATTACTAAAGATTAACACAAATATATCATTCACTCATGCGCATTTACAAATTATTTACTTTGATACCTCCTTTCTCAATCAATAATTAATGCATTGACTTCAGAGTTTAGTATAATATTTTAAATTTTCTTTTTCGACATATTTGAAAATTTCGTGAAGTTTGACTGAAAATAATGCTTGAAGTAAGCAAATGAAAATAGATTTTCTTTTAAAATGACCCTTTTTTATCATGTTTAATTCTCAGAAACCCCTATCACACAAATATATGTGTTTGTGAAATTATCAACAGAGTGTAAATATCCCAGTTTTGCTGTTTTTATTAATATTTTACTTTCTAATTATTTCACCTTTATAAGATCAAATTCTTGTGTTAACACAACATACGGAGCATTTATGAATTAGATCTAGGAAGATACATGGATACTGTCCAGGCTGGCTCTAATTTTAATGAACGTTTAATAGTTGATAGGCTTAAGTACATTTACTTAAGTACCAGAGGTATTTTTGAATAGTAAACGAACTTTTCAGATTGCATAATTCTGATTCCTATAGCTTAGTCTAACCGAATTTCCCTTGTCCAGTTGGTGAAATTACAATTCTTGCTAATATGACTTCAATCTAAATTCCATCTTGTTTCGGCTGTACATTTTATTTGACATAAAAAATTTTCCGAGTAATTGATATTTATAATAAAAATGACTAAATACTTTTCAATTTAACTCCAATTTTTTAATTAATTCCATTATAAATTGAAGGAAATGTTTCTTGAACTTCTCGCTTGTTTCACTTTCCATTAATTCATAGCAACTGTTACTTTTACAATTTGGCACTGACCTACGATAGAGTATATCATATAATTAATTAATGAAATCATTGATTATTCTTGCAGATCATTAAAATGAGGATTTATTTTACAATCAAAGTCCAAATTGCTTGATTATTATCCTTTATTTTTCAATGATGTCATTAATTGAAAACAATGGATTAAATATATTGGCATCAAAAATGCACTCCCATATCTTGTTTAAATTTAGTTTACTTTCTAGGTGAATTATTCTTCAAACTAATAATAACTGATTTGTTTCAAAATATGTTGTTATACTTTTCAGTAGGAATATAACTTTTCAAAATAAAGTAAAATCATGGTTTAGAACAACGTTTCCTAACTTTTTAGCCTCATGTACCACTTGGTTGTACATCATGCTTAATTGTACCACTTCGTAAAAATGATTGTATTTCGTGAAATTTGTTATTTCGAGTTTGTTTATTTATTTTTCTTTATACATTTTATAGAGTTAAATCACATTATATTCAAATTATAATGTGATGTGTGTCATTCATAATATTCAAATCACATGATGAGACTAATTACATTGAAACACGCCTAAATATACGTTTATAATATGTTTATAATACGCCTAAATATGCGTTTATAATACGTTTAAAATACATCATGTACATATCATAAACTTACTGTAATATATATATATATATATATATATATATATATATATATATATATATATATATATATATATATATATATATATATATATATGTCTGTGTGTGTGTGTGTATACGCTTGTTCAAAGTTTAATATTTACCTACTACTTTGTCATATTTCGTTTACTAACAAATAGTTTTATTAAAAACACAAAATTATAAAAAAAACACCAATTGATTTAACTTTATCGTATAATATTATTAATTAAAATAATTTTTAAAGATTATACGAAAAACTTTTCCAAGTTTTTTTTTATTATTATTTAATTCTTTTTTATTTTTTTATGCCGTCTATTATTGACTATTTTTCAAGTACCACAGTTTGGGAAAAGCTGGTTTCGAATGTAAGAAATGCTATCTAATAAAATATTTCAAAAATAAAATATAGGAGGTTAAATAATTTGACTTTATTCGTTTGTAATACGCATTTAAGCAATTAAACTGGTATCAAAATCTACTAGCATTATAATACAGTTTTGATTTATTTCACCCTGTACCCGTCTAAGTATTTCATGAAGGAAGTAAAATTTAATTAAGTAAAATAAAAATTCGTGTAAAACTAACTCATTTATACTTTGAAAAAATGTCTGTTAAAGTGATTTTTTTCCCTTCTCTCTGTCATGGCCTAATCTTTTTTTTCCCTCCCGTTTTTCCATCCCAAAAAATAAAAGTCCTATTTTGCCTTTCCTCTATTTAAAAAACGAACGCACAAATAAAAGTCGTTTCATTTTCAGTGCTGTTATTTTTCCGGTAAAAAAGAGCCCCCGGGGTAGTTCGTTTTATCAACTCCTCTTTCCCTTTTGGAAAAAAAAATATATATAAAAATATAACAAAAAAAACTTTCCAAAAGATTATACCTCGCACCTATTTTCATAGACAGTTCGCAAAAATGACTGGATTGAATTAAAAACGAACAAAGATCAGAAAAAATGATAAGTTTTAGGGTACACAGCTGATTTTTTAAACACTCGGGCACTTTTTTACCCCGCTGTGATAAGGAAATGAAAGGAGGGTTATTATTTTTTTAATTAATAAGACCATAATTTAATTCAGACTTGGTGAGCTATTATAGAAAGTAACTTGTTGTGCGTGTGACGATTAAATTATATTAGTGCTGATGAGATAGCTGGTATTTTTTGTCTCCCCTTTTATTTTTTAGTAGGAACTGTTTTTATTGGGCTTTTTGAGTGTACTAAAAGGACGTTAAATGTTTGCTTGATTGTTGGGAGCTGAAAAGAAACAGATTTCGGGCTCGTAAATTAATGAAAAATTAAATCTCGCACAAAAGTTCTTTGTGCCTTTTTTTGTGGTACGTAATGAGTGCGTTGTGTTTTGGGTTAATTTAATTTTTTTGAGAGGAAAAAACACCGTTTGTGCTCTGCATTGCTGTTGCAAGAGAGTAACAAAAGGGATTAAATGGTTTAATTTATTTTACTTATGTGACAGAATGATGATAAAATCGTGAATTAAATATCACTTAAGTTACTAGCATCATTATGAATTTGAAGTAGAGGTTGTTGTCTCCAGTTCTTTTGACAAATAGACTCTATGTTGGAGCTTTTAAGCTAAATAGTTATTAACTTTTTTACATTAGATGCGCATTCTGATTTGTCCTTAATATTAAGTTTTAAATGTGTACCTCCCGAAACGGTAATATAAGCTTTAAATCTTGCTAAGTCATGTTTGGAATAAGGTTTTTAATTTAGACTTTCGAAGTTAAATGAATATGTGTTTGAATATATATGCATACATAATAATATATATGCATATATGCATACGTTTGAATATATATGCATATATGCATACATGCATACATACATTATACATTTATATGTGTGTATGTGTGTGTGTGCGCAACCATGGGGAGGTCTGACAGACTGGATTCGTCCTCACAAATACATAAGGAAATGTTTACGTTACTGAGGATACACACCTATGTGAGAAACAAACGTCTTTTTACCTTTGTTAGATATTCATGAGGATATTGAAGTTAAGATAAATGATGTAATCAATAAATCGACAAAGACAAAAAGATTAAATTTTAATCTGCAATTTATTTATTTACATTTTTGATTAAATTTTAATTTTTTTTTTGTAATATTTCTTAATTTTAGTGTTCTTTAAAATATTTCATCAAATAAATGAAGTGTAAAAATTATTACAAAATAATTAATAAAAATGGAATTTTGAATTTAGGTACATTTGCTGTTTCTCATAATTCAATATAAACATTAATCTTTATGGAAAGGTTAGGATTTAGTTTAAAATACCCTGAGACTAAATTCCTGATGTGCTGTTACATATATGCGTATATACATACAAATGTGTCTGTGTGTATGTGTGTTCTTATCTAAGAATCCACACAAATATAAATAAGTATGTTCCACTCGAGTGTTTTATTACAAATTCTACTTATCCAAATTTTAAATTCATTTCTAGGCTGCACTGTAATTTTTAATCACCTTCCTGTATCAAAGTTTTTTTTATTTTTAGAAGCTGAATTATATTTTTGATTATATAAATCATATTTTTATCATGATTATCCTGTATTTGTAGTGCAACTCCTTATAGTATGTTGATCTTATAGTGTTAAAAGTGTCAAAAGAAATTATGCCAAATTTGCAAATTGCTGACGTGAGAAAAGATATTTTATTGACGAAGAGGCATAAACAGTTTTTACTACATCAGGTATACACCTACTACGTAAAAAAATATGTAATATAATATAAGTAGAAAAAAGTCCCAATTGTAACATATGAATACTGCTCTACGAATACAGTTTCAGTTACTCATTTATTCATATTGATTAATGCCCTTTACAGTTCATGAAAATTAACACTGGGAAATACGTTTATCAATACTGTTTTAATTTACTTAAATAAAGGTCTCTAAATCTAGAACAAAGATTCATTGCAAAGCAGTAAATGTAGTTGAAATGGGAGAACTGTTTACTTCAAAAGATATACAGTTTAACGGAAATACAGCAAAAACCAACGGAATACTCGATAATATCTGTGATTAACATTTTTACACTGTACTGCAATAACTTATTCATTTCACTATTGGTTCCTTTATCTATTGTGTAAGGCCTAGTGGTTATCAATATCAACCTCATATGGAATCTATCAGTAAAGTATTGAAATACATAAGAAAATCTAGGTACGTGCTAACCCTTTTCAGTAACCAATTTAATAACCAACTTAATTAGTAATCAGTTTCAACAACTGATTTATTCAAAAGAGATTAATTTCAGACCTAATTTAGTGTTTTGAAACTTTCGCGTTTTTGAAATAAGTCAACAAGCGTAATAAAAATAAAATATTATTTTTATTAATTAAATATTACCTTATTAATAAAATATTATTTTAATTTTACAGTTAGCTCGGATCTATATAAAGTTCAACTGAATTTCATAAAACTTATGAGATAGGGCATAAGTTCGTACCCAAATTGCTATCCTATTAGTTCTTAAGGTGAAAAAAAAATTAAGTGGTAAATACGTCATGGTTTCTCGATAACAAAGGTATTCTCATATATTGCCTGTCACATAATTCACTAAATAAAATCTACCTGAAACCTGTAATTAGTGCTTTATTGTCAGGATTCAGTATACTTTTAAACTCTTGAAATGTATTCAAATAATGTAATGATTCTCATTAAGAAGAGTTTCCTGATTTTTCTAACTCCCTTTCCCCTACGATTTTCCCTACTTTTTTAGATGATAACTTTATATGTTGGTTTAAAACATTATTCTGTACTCTTTCACATTCTATTAAAATATTTTAGTTTATACATATTTATATTGCTCTTACAAGGAGGGTTTATGCTCTAGAATTTCCTTTCTCTGTTAAAGTATCACAATAGCATTTTCCCGTAAATCGCACATACGGTATTCACATATTATTATTCTTATTAAAGTTTTAAAAAGTTATATAATACTGGTAATATCTGGATGTATATATGTCAGGACTGACTTATTAGGTCATTTAAACACAACACCATCACACGATTTAGTCGTAAAATTACTTTATATTTAACTTATTTTCTAGTTCTAGCCAACAAAATCAGATTCCTCAGTGGCATGTATGACCAAATGAAACTTAAATACTGCTCTCTGCTATATATCCGTAAACGTACCTTATGTGCATAGAAAAATGCAAGTGCAGCAGCCAATGTGTTTTGTATCGAAAAGTAACGTGGCCGCAAAGCTATCTTTTGATACATATACGGGAAGTGTTTGATCCGGAATCTTTATTCAAATCAAGAATCGGATTATAAACTATGACTGATTATAAAATTCATTCATTTTTCTTTAATCTTAAATTTTAACAACTTCCTTCCGAATATGTGTGTGTATGTGTGTGTTGAGATATATCTTTTAAGCCAATAATTTTTATTACGTATTTATAATTAAAATTTTTTGCCAAATTTTAATTTCTTATCAAAATTGCTTTTACTAACTAACAATAATTTTTTTAGTATGTAGGATTGTGTTTCTTTATTAAATCATGGTTAATTTGTTAAATGTTGGAGAAAATATTATTATGTGATTATGTGCGCACACACACAAAATGCCTCATTGCATCACAAGCTTACATAAAGCAGTACTGAGTTTCAATTCTGAATAAAGCTTGCATGGTTTAATTAATGCCATCTAACGATGGAAAATGGTGGAATGGGTAAGGCCAGAGTCCATGGGTTCATATCCCAATGGTTGCATGGTTATTTTTAGCCGGATGGATTTGGTGTGGAACGTTACAGTTTATATCTTTCTAAGCAGTGAATAACTAAGCAGGTACTTACTGCTTAAAGCCGATTCTGAATGGCTACGAACATAGATTGCAACGGTTTGATTTGAACACAAGAACCCACGTACCTAAAGGCAGCACCCTACCAGTCGGCCATCGTTTAATCAATCGTTCAAAATCAGCCTTAAGCAGTAAGTCCTGTTTTTATCAGCCTTTTTGTTGCAAAAAACTGACAGTAACTCTCCAAACATGATTAAGAATTATTTTCGTTTACCAACTCAAATAATTAAAACATCTTTTTGGTAAACTGTATAAGTGTCGTTTGAACTGATAGAAAAAGTATGCAACTCTAGGTGATAAGATTAAAGATCGGATGCCACATCATCAAGTTTCAGCTGATATTGGTCATTTTGCTTTAAACGGGATCTGAATAGTTAAAGTGAAACCTATAGAAGCTATTTTAGTATAATGCATTCGTTTTTACCGACATATTCATTGTTTATCCATAGAGAGCTTTCAAAGAATTTATTATTTTGGGGAGATTCATAAATTATCCAGTAGTCAGCCACTATTCTGAAATTTGTCTATGAAAGGCAAAAATATTCAACGTTACGGATGAATGATATCGTGCATATTAATTTTGACTAGTAAATAACATTTGTTATCTACGTAACTATAATTTTTTGTTATTTTTCAGTTATCTTTCATAAGTGTAGATTCATTTTGCTTAAAAGATCTTTTTTTTTCTATAACATCGTTCAATGTCTATACATTGGAAATATGATTCCATATGCAAAGATACAATTTTTCTAAGTTTTAAAATAATTAATATCGCAGAGGTCACAATCCTAAGTTCCTTATTTACTAACTTTCCATTAAACTCTACAGCCTATTGAAATCATAATGAATCTCTATGCACTATTAAGACTGATAGTCATCACTGGAGGTTTTACTCTCTTTCGGAGAGTTTTGAGGGTGGAAAAGACTCTAATCAACGTAACAGGCGATTAACGTTTCGCATATTAATCTTGACATGTTAATAGCAATAGTCATCAGAGTAACTTTATTTATTATTATTTTTTAAATATCTTACTTAAGGGCGATTTCATTTTACTTTAAAAATTGTCTTACATATCTGATCAGTTAAGTTATTTGATGCAAATACAATATTCCAAACTGAACCCATACATAAAGCTCGATTCTTTTTGTTGATAAAAACTAAATAATGTCACACAGGTCACTATGCTTAAGTTCTTGTGTACTAGCTTATCACAAAACTATACAGCCTTACCAAATCGTAATGAATCTCCATCTATCACTGAAGCTGATAGTCAACATTTAGGGTTTTCCTTCCTTTAGCACTATGTTCAAGGAAGTCTAGGTTATGCTCATTTAATTAATTCTGACCTTCATTTTAAAGATACCAGCAGCTTTCGTAAACCGTACTCACTCACTCATCATGTTCATCCATTATATCTCAAAGACCTGAAACTTCCTCTTGTGAAATTTTAAAATATGAGCTTCAAAAGGGAAAACAACTGCCTATCTAGTATTAAAGAAGAGTTGAAATGATCATATTTTAGATCTTTTTTCTATAAACGTAGACTTAATAAATGTAGATCAGTGATTCTCAACCACTGTACCGCAGCACTTTAGTGTGCCACCAAAATGTATATTTTTCGTTTTTTAATTTTACACTTGAAATTTTCGACCAGCAAGGAAAACTTTTTATCCTAGCTTACTAATCAGACGTTATTGTTATTTTTAATAAAATAAACTCAAGTATACAAGGGCCGAAAAATAACATATTAAACTCAACAGATAAAGTGGTGGGATTCCAAAAACAAATAACTTTATGGAAGAATAAAGATGAGGATCAATTAATATTCCAAATATTCGGAAGAATCAATTAATTCATTTTGGATTAACATGATAGCTAAAGAATCTTTAAAAATATTATTACACTTTTCTACATCTTATTTGTGTGAATTCGGTTGTCAGTACTAACATAAAAACGAAAAATAAGATCGAGACTATTAAATGTAGAAGATGATTTGAGAGTAGCATTGTCATCTTTAAGACCAAATGTAAATGAAATTTTAAAAAAACATCAAGCTCAAATTTCTTATTAAAAGTATTCTTAATATTAACTTTTAGTTAAAATCTTAATAAATGTACTGTTGTTTTTGTAGTACATATTAATTTATCTTTCATTCAAAATTATTATCCTAAACTATTTTACACAGTGTATTATAGATAAGCAAACAACTTTTAAAGTTATCTTTTTTTGTGTGTGTGCCAGATTTTACAATTGTTAAAAACAAATAATAATAATAATAATAATAATAATAAATTTTTGTGTTAGATTATGTACTTAAAACACTGTAAACTAAATGAATTTTGCTAATTAACCCTTAACTACTCTAGTGAAATCTAGTAACAAGTAATACTTTTATTTTTAATTACAATTTTGTAACTCATTGTTAACAGTTTTAAGGCCGAAGGATGGCTTAATAAGTAGGGTGCTGATCTTCGGAACCGGAGTTCATGGGTTTGAATCCCCTTTCAGACATGGATGTTCATTGCCATTTGTAATTGGTTTTAAGCAGTAATCGGTAGAATTATACTTCGTGTGACCAAAAAGTAGACCATAAAGCTCTAAACCAAATCGAAGAGTTTAAGACAATAAACAAGGTAAAAAAATTTAATCTCTTGTCCAATCTTTAACTATGTGTATATTTTTAGATAGCTTGTGATTCTCTAGAAACCTTAAGGTCTTCTTGAGAAACCTTAAGAAGTAGAACAATAAAGACTTAAGAATATAATACATTCGTAGCTGTATACAATAA
Source organism: Pardosa pseudoannulata (assembly GCA_032207245.1). Lineage (NCBI taxonomy): Eukaryota > Metazoa > Arthropoda > Arachnida > Araneae > Lycosidae > Pardosa > Pardosa pseudoannulata. The sequence goes on along the minus strand of CM063503.1, from coordinate 88,364,075 downwards.
CACACAAATATACAAGCATAGACTGATCTAGGATGTGCATACGGGGACATGTGCATGAAAAATAAAAGACTTAAACCACGAATTCCAACTAAATTGTCGAGTTGATACATCTCTTTTATGTTTTCATATATTTGTTTTAACATGACAAAAGTTTATATAATTTAGGTTTGGTTTTGTTTGGAGGGCAACGCTCTACTTTTTTGCTACAAGGGCTAATAAAAACGGAACCTACTGATTAAAGCCAATTTCGAAGAATTAAAAGCATCCATGCCATAAGCGAGATTCTAACTCTTGAATTTCGTTACATAAGATATTTGACCATTGCTGAAATTTATTATTATTTTCTAATAGATTTTAAAATCCACGTTTTAACGGTGTTTTTAGAGGTCAAGAGGAAGGGAATTATCTAAATACGCTGAATAAAAACGAACACTTGAGAGTAGATCCTGGTGACTTTCAAGGTCTGTTTGCACATAAGAACGATCGAAAACAATAATTATAATTTATTTAAGCCCTTTAAATAGTTTCTCTTTTTTTTTACATTTATTTATGATAAGTGTATGCGTGTGTACTGAATCACGTGTGATAACTAAATTATTCTTGATTTCGTCTTTTCTCAGGTATTCTATATTAACATCAATGCTCTTCCTGCTTACAATTATTTCAATTAGTTCCTTATTTCCAGAATTGTCAAGGATGTTTTACGTAATTTTCTTTCAACCAATCTCTTTTCCATAATAAGTTGCAGCGCTCTGCTTTCCCCCAATCAGCGTTAATGTGTTCATGTGGTTTGCAGGGATATAATCTTCACAAACTATTGATACTAAACTATTGATATTTACCAAAACATCGTTTTCATATTAGATTGTGATTAATGATTATATTAAAACTCTTGAAATTGCTAATACTGACCTTTGCTAAGTTAAGAGACTTTTACAGTTAGAGCCTAAAGAGCAACAAAAAAGTTATCCAACAGCTTTAACTCCTGATATCAGCCTTCTAATAAATCCCTTTTACGATAGCTCCTCGATGTCCTACTGTATTTACTATGGGATATCGCAAGAAGATGGCGAATTCAGTCCAATTAGAGACTGTTGTATATGTGTATGTGTAGAAGTCTCTAATTAGATCCTACCAGATTTTTGAGATTTTTCTGTTGTAGTTGATTTATCTGATCCGTCATACAATAGCTCCTAGATGCCATATTGTGTTTACTATTGGATATCACAAGAAGATAGCTAATTCTGTTCAATTAGAGACTGTTATATATGTGTATGTGTAGAAGTCTCTAATTAGATCCTACCAGATTTTTGAGATTTTTCTGTTGTAGTTGATTTATCTGATCCGTCGTACAATAGCTCCTAGATGCCATATTGTGTTTACTATTGGATATCACAAGAAGATAGCTAATTCTGTTCAATTAGAGACTGTTATATATGTGTATGTGTAGAAGTCTCTAATTAGATCCTACTAGATTTTTGAGATTTTTTTACTGTAGTTGATTTATCTGATGCGTCATATAATAGCCTCTCGGTGCTCTATTGTGTTTAATATGGGTTACCCCAAGAAGATAGCTAATTCTGTCCAAATAGAGACTATTATATAAGTGTATGTGTTGAAGTCTCTAATTAGATCCTACTAGATTTTTGAGATTTTTCTGTTGTAGTTGATTTACCGAAAAGAGACTATACAATATGCTCATTTTAATAAAATGGGAAAAAAATAATATTATTTGACTCTTGTCTCTTATGCAGACCATTTAGGAAGTTTACTATTGCCACCCGTCATCTCCTTCTAAAATGCTTAATGGAAAAGAAACTTCGACCAGGCAAGTTATGTATTCGAAGGGAAATCATAAAATAACTGAGCGTCTAGTAAAGCTTTTTTAGTTTCGGTTTCAAGTTCCCGTCCCGTTTGAGAAACCGCGACTTGTGGGCCACGTGCTAGAAACTTTTTCAGGCCGAAACCTCCGGGAAACTTTGGCGCGAGGAAGGCATTTTTTTTTTCTTCCTTTAGATCCTGAGATAAAATGCTGGATGTGGCACTCCCTTCAGCAACCCTACAGTACCGCGCATGGCTTGTGAGTTCCCGCGCACAGCGAGCTATTCACAGCCGGAGCGCGGCCGCTGATTGGTCGGGGGGACTCCACGATCACGTGATCGCGGAAACTGAAATCTCTCTAAGTTCGTTTTTATCAATCCAGAAACGTAAGCTGATGGTAGCAGCAGTGACTGTATGGTTGGGAGAAGATTTTGCATATATGATTTTTTTCCCAAAAGTTTCGAATTCTTCCCTGGGCCATTCTGGTAAAGTTTCAGGTAAAATGTGAGAGACTTGCTCCTCTACCGAGCGGGGAAAAACAGAATTGCGGAGAAACTTTGGACGGTGAGTTTAATTCTTTTTCCCCGCAGTCGCGCGGTCCTCACGCGGTGTGGATTCGGGAAGTTGCCGGTGGCTTACGCTCTGTGTTTATTTGAATTAAATGGAAACATTGCCCTCAAAAACTGAGGCTGACAACGTCTAAAACTTAAAATGCGCCCCCGAACCTGTTTATTTGGTTACTTCAACAGTTTCAAAGCGACCGGACGAAGTTTAAATGAAAGGTCCGAGTAAACCAAAACTAAAACGGGGCGCATGGCACTTTTCAAAATACTCATAAAATGTTAGACTGTTTTCAAATATTTAACCAGTCTGCAAGTAATGATGTCAGTCTTTTAGCCTGCATTCAGTGAACATCTTGTAGTTTCTTTCAGATGAATTGAAATTTTTTGAATAATAACATTCATACACTGAAAGTAGATTTCATGATATCAGATGGTATTACAGCAATGAATAGAAATAATAAGAATTTCAACTTCTGCTGGATGACGTTTTAAACACCGAGAAAGATAAATTTGAAAAAGAAAACTAGTTTTTTATGTACTTAGATTTCCGTTTTATAAATTTGTTATTTTACAGAACAGACAGATTTTATTATTAAGGACACATGAACTACTGATATTTACCAAAGCATCGTTTCCATATTAGATTGTGATTAATGATTAAATTATAACTCTTGAAACTGCTAATACTGACCTTTGCTTAGACACGAGACTTTTACAGTTTGAGCCTAAAGAGAAAAATCTGAGGTTTTACTGTCAATTTAAAGGCTTTTTCGACCTAGAGAAAGAACTGAATTTTAAATGAATATTTATATTTTGTTGAAAAAATGTTAAATTTTTATTGTTAAAATATCTGAGTTCTTTATTATTAATTTTAAAAAATCAAAATTTATTTAATGAATTTATTATTTATAAATAGTTTAGCTTGTTACGTTTCTCTCTTGAAACATTGTTAATTTTTTTGTTTATGGGGGAGGAAACTCATCCATATTTAAGTATATTCAGAGTTACAGACAAACGAGTCATTGATAAAGACATTGTTTTCCCGTTAAATAAATTACTGAAAATAAAAACTGTGACAACAAAGAATTATAAGCAATAAGTAAAATCAATCTGAACTCTACTAAAGAAGTCGAACTTTGATTAGGCATTTGAGCCTAAAAAGGGGGAATCTTGTGAAGATGCCATGATCCTATGTAGCTTCCTGAGAGCAGTACCTATCGCTCTTTTGTGGATCACAAACACAAACATTGGTTCAATCCCCCATGCGATTACTACAAAGAGAACTTTGATGTCAGCATCCAACATTCATTGTCCTATCTAGTCTACACAGTCGGAGCACTCAGCATTGTCAAGCGACCATGGAAGTAACATGTGAGAGCGGTTTCATCAACAGCCAGCCCTCTATGGCTGAATTCATGACTGCTCTCCCTCATATCAATGAAACATTTCACCGAGTCTCATCCATCAACGCCCTGCAGTCTTCAGTTCAACCACCACCTTCGCTTTGTCAGCTGGAAGTTGCCCCCCAGCAAGGCAGCACCCTGCATGGGCCAGTAACCACTTCTCCGAGTCCCCCGAGCAAACAACATCCCGGGTCTGGACCGGGTCTCAACTCTTCTGTAGCTGAATATCCGTGGATGAAAGAAAAGAAGACCTCCAGAAAACAGCATCAAGGTAAGTCCATTAGAACGACTATTAAGGATAACCATCAATCATAAGCAAGAGCCGTGTTTAAAGGGAATATCGGGTTTGTAGGTGTCTTTCAGGCGCGTTACAAGCTACCATTTAACGATTAAAGGGATGGTAATTTGGTGCTGATGGCTTTTCGTTTTATGGCTTTCAGAATTTCCTCATTGTATCTTTTATTTCAAAGGTCAAGGAGGGAGGCACGTGGGAGCTGTTTATCCACTGTCAGCGGGTTGCTCACTCTTAATTGTATTATTTGGAAGAATTAATCTCTTCAACGAAAAATAAGCATATTACTTTTTATAATTATAATAAAATAAAATTAAAAAAATCTTTGCTATATAAAAATTTGATCTTTAATCAAAATATAAAATAATAATAGAAAAAATATCGAATTATTTTTTGAACAAAGGAAACCGTAGAATATTATTTCTTGTATATACTTTCATTATTTTAAAGTGTATAGTTTTATGTTTCTTTTTCACTAACAGTGTAACTCATAGATAGGTCATGTGAATAGGTGAACATTTTTACACATCCTTTTGATCCTTTTGATGCAATCATCTATACTAAATCTCATAGTTATTTTCCTTAACAAGACAAATTTAACCATAGTCCAATATTAAGTAAAATAAAAGACGCATGAATTTTGAGCACTTTTAAAAATTAGCAATAAATTTAAATTGCAATAAATATAAATCATTACAAAATAGATACTGTGCCAAGTACAATTAATCTGATAAATTATAGAAAAGGATTCTGCAATTAACCTTTGAGAGAATGCATATAGTGTACCTAAGAAATAATTTTTAATTAATATTATTTTTTGCTGTGTATTAATTTAAATATTTAAAAAATGATAAATAATAAGCAACAGCTAAAAAAGCAATAACTGAAATAGTTTAGGCAAATAGTCTTTTAGTTATTATAATAATTATAATACCATTAATTGACTTATTAAGAGTGACATATATATATATATATATATATATATATATATATATATATATATTAATATTTATATATATATATATATGTATGTATTTACATATATATCCTGAGATAAAATATGCATTTGAATTATACCTTGTAATGTTATTAACATCAATTCGTCAAAAAAATTTTCCGAACAATGTTATTTTTTAAAAGGGGCAGGTATAACAATTCTGGAAGACTTGACTTTTATCATTACGAGAATACTCCCATCGATCTATGTTAATGTTACCTCAGCAACTCACACTTATATTTCATACTTTCTTTATTTATTTTCCTTCTGTGCCCGGTAATTTAAAAACTTTCAGAACTTATTCAGTATTGCGAGACTTCTTTACTTGAAAACAAGAGTTACACCTAAAGCAACAGATCCTGAAAGTGGGCTACATTTTGATTTTAAATAGAAAAAGCCAAATGTAATTAGTCTCTCCCTCTCACCCATAATAACCGTTGTACTCAGCGCTATCTTACTGTACTGACTACTGATAAACCTTTTCAACGCTCTCATCCAATGTCCAAATGTTCTGACTTTTTCTTCCTGTTTCATCAAGTACCATTTTTTTTAGGAGGAAATCAAATCCATGCGAAAAGATATGTGTGGATGGCAATAGTTTACTTCCGTAAGAGATTATCCAGAAAATGAACTAGCCTTTACTTCCTACATTGCTTTATTTTAAGCGTTATTCCACTCACTAATTATTGACCAATAAAGAATTATACGTAGAAAATCTAGAGATGAAAATTTATTCCAATTTACTAATAAATTCCCGTATTACGAACACCCCATACTCTTACATGCTGATAAAAAATTTATTGAATACTTGCATTAATTAAAACTGTCTCTAGATATGACAATTTATTCCAGTTTACTAATTATAAATTCCTGTATTACGAACACCCCATTTAAAATCATGCAAGCTTCAATTTATTTTCACCGATAATACCTCTGTTAAAAAAACTGTTATCTTCCATACGATATTTTAACTCTTACACAATGCTGATAAAAAATTTATTGAATACTTGCGTTAATTAAAACTGTCTCTTAAATTTTTTAAATAAAGAAGTCAGATTAATGTATTTTTGCATGTTGGTATGCAAAGAATAAAAAATGCGAGAAGATTCAGTTATATATTTGTCTCACTTGTTAAAATATTGTGTAGAAAAATAAAAACCTTAAAAAAAACTAAGCCATTTTATATTTAGGAATTAAGTATTATACTCTATCTACAAAGAGTAAGTTTTTGGTTGACATAACGAAACGAAAATTTCAGATACTATAAAACATAAGTCATACTCGTATTTAAAAGTATATCTATTTCTAAAATAAGATAAATGAATTATGGGGAAATAACAGTTAAGGTTATTTAAACTCCTTTTTTTTTTTTAAAAAAAAAAGACCAATTTTTTTAATGGAAAAGGTTTTCACCTGCTAATGATGGTGTAATGAATATACGAACAACTTCACTTCCGCATGCTCATGGCAAACACATTTTAATTTGCAATTAAATCTAATTATGATTTTACTTTGATGTGATAACATTTCAACAATTCAAACTTGTGTAGACTCCATTTATCTCTTTCACTTCCCGAAAAGAAGTATTTTATAAATATTTCAACCTCTCATTTTTATTCATGACCACATGCAATGAACTGATTTTTGATGGGAGACAAAGAATTGTGCATTTATAATTAATCCACATAGCACGATAGTTCCAGGCCAATAAAAAAAGGACGATGTATTGAAATAAACTAAGCAAAATATTAGAGGCATTTCTGTAAAATTGGATTATATATACTTTTATTTTATAATTTCATCTATTTCTCACAAGTTTAGTAAAATTGAGAAATTTTATAAACTCAGCATGATTTATGCTTTATAGATAACAGTTAACAGAAAGTAGTTCAACCATGCGAAAAATAAATAATTTTTATTGAATGAAACTTTTAGATTTGTTTTTAATTCGAAACTAATTTCACAAGAAGTTTGAAATATAAATATTAAATTCTAATTTCTAAACAGAACTATGAATATATTTTGAATCAGTAAATCAGCAACAATTGTAACCTCTATCTCCCTTCCCCCAACATATATATATATATATATATATATATATATATATATATATATATATATATATATATTCTTATTCAAAAATGTTAAGATTTATAAACAATGTTAGTTATTTTTAACTTTCACAGTCGTGCCCTGAAAGTATCTGTAAATGTTAGTGCTATAGAATACTTTTATTTGTACATTTATCATAATCATGCAAGAGACTGTAAAATATTTAATTGGAATCTTAATTCCAAGGAAATATTGTGAAAATTGCCAAATTATGCTTAATTCTCTACCAGTACCCAATGTGAGTGTTTTACGAAAACTTAAGAACCGACTTTGCCCCACTTTACATTCGTAATATTCATATAAAACCAATTTTTACATTTAAATCTTCATTTAACTAAATTCCTCTCCAAAACAATTTGTTTTACAGAAAATGTATTTAACAAAATATTTTTAAAAAATCTTTCTTATTAAAAAAATCCGTTGAACATTTCTTGTAAATTTTAAAAAATGCAACTACATTTTATGTAAAATTGAAAAAAAAAAAAGAAACGAAACTTTTATGCCATGAACATCTTTATGCTATATGATAAAAAAACAAACAGAAAGTTCGCAATCTGCTCTTGATTTAAAGAAATGCCTCATATAAAATGTCTCATGTTAGTAAGGAAAGAGTCGAACCCGAATTTTTGAGGCTGGATTCTACGTCAAATGGTTTCAAAAATCTCTAAAAGTTTACTAAGTAGAAATTAAGTTCGTTAAATAGAAGTTTAACTTAATGTAAAGCACTTTCTTAGTTCATACTTCAGAAAACATGTTCGTTATTTAGAAACTTTAATTAAATGAAAGCTCAGTATGCAGAGTCTCAATTATATGATAAAATAAATTAAAGAAACTTATTAATTGAATTTTTCCCATACAACTATTACTACCAATTTTTAACTTTTTAGAGTACTGTAGAAGTAAACTTTTGTAGAATTATAAAATGAATATGACTTTCCTCTAATTTCGAGTCTGTAGGTCTTTGCATGAGTCCAATATAATTGCACTTATTTATTGTGTAGAGTAAGTCAAATTTATAGTAGGTTTTTTTTTATAAATATTATTGAAAGTGGAACTTAAATAAAAGAATGAAATATAAAGGAAAATTTGAATTATTATGGTCGTTTATTGGATGTTTTACGTACAAGAATTGCTCCTTACTTTTTAACCTCTTTGCTTCAATGAAATTACTAAACGAATAGGACCTTCATCTAACGTTCTCTGTATATCTTTATATGAGTCCAATGCAACTTCATTTGTTCTTATAAGGCTTTGAGTTCTGTGGTAGTTTACAGCTAAAATAAATATTATCGAAGACCACACTTCATGGAAAGATAAAAAGAGTTGACTTTCTATTTTAAAAACTATAGGTTAAATGCTTAGGAAAGTACCACCGGCTGCCCAAGAAGTGAGTCAAGTGTTAGAATATCATTATTAGAATATCATCCAACAACTGGAGTCGACAATTTTCATAATTTTCTATTTCAAATACCAGATACTGAATACGCTTTATGATACAAAAATTAAAATACTCTAAGGCTTTTTCAAAGTATTGGCGTGATTTTTTTCTTTTATAAAAAAATTGGTTCAGACACTTAATTAGTCATAAATGAAAGATCAATTTAAGTTTTTTCACCTTATACGTTTGTATTCATACACGAGAGCAAAGGCATATAGATTAAAATAAACTATACGTAAGCATGATAGCCTATATGCGAATATATACATACATACATATATATACATACATACATATATATATATATATATATATATATATCATCGAAAGGTAACATACTCCATTGCTTCCATTATAGAACATTAAGAATAACAGTAGCTTCTCGGGGAATTACACTTTTTTTTAACACCCATTTTGAATCCTAATGGCATATTAATGAAATCTTATGAGTTCATTTAAAAAAAAGCAGAATATAAGAATTACTCCTTCAGTCCTTAAGTATTCAATTCTAATTTTCCTGTTAATGTGTAATTTAAAGAACCCGTATAAGGTAACAGAAAAATTATGTTGTGTTATGCAGTATGTTATTGTTACGTCTTTGTTATTTAGACTTTCTAAGAGGTCCAACCATCGACGGCGCTCGCTGATCAAACTCTTAGAAGTTGGGGTAAATAATTTAATGATTCTCGGTCGTCCCAGATCAAATTAAATGTATTTCAACTACCTCCGTTTCGAAATCCCTTTAATTGCTGTTTACAGTTAACTGAATTTTTATATTTACCTCTTTTAAATTATTTAGATCATTATTTTTAAAATATTTTTTAATGCAGAGTGGAAGATTTTGTTTCTGTTTTCGATTGCTGATGAAAGGTGTAATTTTTCTTTGATAAATACTGCGGTTTTTATGCAAGTAATTATACATTTTAGTATAGAGGCGGTATATTTGATATCAAAATTATTCTATACATTTTCGGGCTTAATGACTTTTTAAACTTAGCAAAAACTCCCTTAATATATTCAGATTAGTAATTAACTGATAACGTATTTTAGATTGTAGAACAGTCAGAAATATAATAATAATTCATCTGTTTTATTAAATTTCTTACTCTATTCAAAGACGGTATTTATTAAAAACTGCCGTAGTTTAATAAGTTGAAGATTATGATTTTTTACAATGCAGGAGGGAATGTAATACTTTGGTATAAAAAATATTTTAAAACTTGTTTAATAAAGTTCATTAAAGTATATTAAATGAAAAGGGTAAAAAATGTAAATGAATGTTATATTACACATAATTTACATTTAATTACACATTCTTTCATGTAAAATGAAAAATACTATACTATATGAATACTTAATAAAATCGAATTAAAATCCAATGAAAGCAAAATATGTATTGCGTCCAGTTTCTTCTAACCATCTTCTAGCATAAATTCTTTAAAAAATTATTAATAAAAATTTTTGAATTCCTGGTTTGTTAAATTTTCATGCAAAGCATAACCGAAGTCAGACCTCAAAAACTATAAAAGATTGAAAGGTTTAAAGCAATAATCATTGTATTTATAATAATAAGGAATTCAGATATGGTTTTAATGAAAAAATGATAGCTGGTTAAGCTATAGTCCATTTTCGTTATACGCAAATCAATTCAAAACTATTTTTAAAAAATGTGTACCTCGTCTATTTTACAGACCTTTTATCTCTTTGTACATTTAACTATAAAAGGGATATGATCACTGTTTGAAAAGAAAGCTTCAAAATTTTAAATTATGTTGAAGGTATTTTGTATTGTCCTATAATAGGGATATGACAGCGGTTGTATATTCATAGTGGAAACGCTTAATTTAAATAAGAATTTGCATTGCTATATATTCTAATTAATTGACTTCAGTAAACTTTTTAAAGGTCTTTCTCGAGTAAGATAAGGATGCTATTTATCCACTTTAAGGAATATCACTTGCAAAAATTTTGCACTTAATCTCTTTTACAGATATTTCATCTCTCTATACATTTAGCTCTAAAAGGGATGTAATCACTATTTGAGAAGAAAGCACCACAACTTTAACATAGGTTGAACACGTTTCGTAATACTATAAGCTTCAACTAACCTCCTTAAATTATCTTCAACCATTAAAGACAATAAATTAATCATCAAAAGCAAGTTATTATATCTATCATAGCTCAATATTTAAGTAGGCTGAATTTAAAAAATAAATAAATACATATACATAAACTTAGACACATTAAACTTATATATAAACTTAGACTTGACAGCAGTAAATAAAAATACATGCTCAGCCTTTTGGCTCTTGTTTCTTTCTAAGAGATACAATATTCGGTATCTACATCAGAACCACGCTGTCGATTGTAACAGTCATAAAGTTATAAATACTTTTGCTTACATTCAAACATAGAGACATAAAGAAAAGTTAGTATCTTGAGAAAGTTAAAATAATATAACATCTGTCAAAACTTTTTTTTAATTTGTTCAGGTCAGTATATGAATCGGTTTGATTTTAATGCTTAAAAGCAAATATCATGCATACACTAATAGCAAATTCATTAGTAAGGAAATAAGACACTGACAAATATTTAGAGATTTTTAAGCTAAATAAACTAGCGGCATGCAGAAATTTACATTTATAACATTTACTAATGTAAGATATAATTTAAAGTGAATAAATGAAATCTTTATTCTCTCGAGAAAAACCTTTAAGAAATTAAGCGATGTCATTAATTGAAATCATTAAATTTATAGCAATTAACATTAAAATTAATAGCAATGTTAATTTTTCATTTAAATTAAGCGTTTCAATTATGAGTGGTGAATGACTACGGTCATATTCCTATTCAGCTGAATTTTTAAATTTATAATTTTAGAAAGCCGTTAAAATTGAAGAATGTTGTCCAAACAATGAGAATTATATTTTTATATACCAGGAAATAGGCTACTAATTTATTTTTGTTCACTAATTAAAAATATTTAGGATTTTATGTCAAAATCACAAGCGGTTTTTAAGAACTTCTAAACGAAAACGCTAAAAAAACAATTGAATTATTACAACTTTCTGCACCATATTGAACTAAAAATAATTAGTCAAAAGAAATTGCAGAAATTGTTTTCATTTGCATACATAACCATTCAGTTACTTTCTAGCTTTTATAAACATATAAAGAAACTTTTCTTTTAAATTTAAAATTTTTCAGAATTTTATCTCATGCAGATAGTTTTCAAGCGTCTTTCACATTTTCTTAACTGCATCCTTTTTTATTCAACGTCTATCACTGAGTATCCAGTGAGCAGTTCAAATTCCATTCTAAGACTGGCGTGTGTTTTAATGAGTTTTAATTTACGGAAGTTTCTTTGCTAGCACAGGAAGTGCTAATAAAATTAGTAGCCCAATAAGAACATCTGAGATGCTGTTAAACAGTTACGTCTGTAGATTTGAAGTCAGGAGATTAATGTGAAGGTTTTCGTTCTCTCTCATTTCATAGTATATTATAAAAGCATAGACACATGTAGTATGAATGTAAAATCTTTTAAGAAATTTGTTTTCAGCTAGCATTTTCTGTATATATTTAAACATTAAGAGTTTGCGAAGTTCAAATTACATTTGATAATTTCTTTCTCTGATATCATTAAGTGTTTTAAAAGCTAAAATTTATAATAAATAAAATAAGAGAGAGGGAGTTAAATTTTTAAGGCTGTTTTTGTCCTTGTTATTTAATTTTATTGGGGAGTTTTACAGCTTTCATGGATGCTATAGAGTTTACAAAGTTACAAGCTAAAATTTCCCACTCAAAGATTTGTTCGAATACAGTATGGAATTTTGATTTTCAGGAGTATGAATGAATATCTATATAAAAGATAGAACAGAAATGTAAAAAAGCAAATGTAGAACACTTAAGAAAATAATACTTTAATATACAATAAGTTGTAAAAACAAGTTACAGTGAATATTAATTGGGATCTTTATGAGAAATTTATACTTTCTAATTATATTTTCTAATTTATACTTTCTAATTTATAATTTATAATTTTATACTTTTTTAACTTTTTATTTAATTGTTTGTTTTCTTAATAGCAACTGTATACCTATAATATTCTTTCTTATGGACTTGGTTGAATAAAAGTAATTACTCCTTTATTAATTACAAAATTTTTCTACATAAAATATAAAGGACTATAATATATGAATACTTAAATTCAATTAGAGCAAAAGATGAATGAGTCCAGTTTCTTCTAGCAGTCTCCTAGTATAAATTCTTGAAACTATTTATTATTAAAGAAGCTTTTTCTACAATATTTAAAATACAAAATTATTTTTAAATAATTATTGTCTTGCTACTATGATCACAAAGTAGTAGCTTTGTAACTTATGGTGTAACACACAAACAATTAAGGTAAACCTTTAATGTGAAATCTTTAATAATTATATAGATGGTATATGAATTTTGAAATGCAAAGTAACGTTTGAAACGGTTAGCTGAAAATGCACTCACGCATTGTTGCATAATCAAATACAATTTTTTGCCCGTGATATGGATATCGTTTACATGGATGACAGAATTATTAATGGAAATTGAATCGAATCCCATTTGGCACGATATTATGTACAGTCAGAAAAAAAATGAATGAGTGAAGATAAAACACAATAGGAAAACATATATAGAGTATTTTAAAAGATCTAAATTTAGTTTCAAATGCGTCTTTTAGCCTTAAATGAATTTATTCTTTTTGAACACCGAACTTATGACTCTATTATATTTACAAACATATTGGGTAAATAGAGAACTTAAAATTTAATTTGGACTTGTTAAGAGAAGAAAATAATTAAATAAAATATTTAATTAATAATTATACAGCTAATATCTTGTTTTTAAAATGCAATTAGTATTTTGTATACAATACAATTTTGTATTTTAATTGGGTTGCTGAAAATTTTTTTTTTTTACCATTGAATGTAATCCTTTATTCAATAATAAACTCTGTATCGTACCGAGTTTAATGTACTATATGGATAATATTTACTCTAAAATTTTTGAAAAATTCTGTTGAAATCTTAGCATAAATAACTCAATAGCTGCCTAACTCTTTATATGAATTCCCAGGTAAAGCGTTAAATTTAAGCCTTTTCATATTATTTATGTTTAGAGATTAAATGTAATTATAAAAATTAAAACTGAGGTTATCATACTTGTTTAAAATCATTAGAGAGAAAAGAAAATAGGTTTTAAATTCTATTATTTATTCAATTAAAAGGTTCCTTAAAAATTAAGATGTTAACCAAACTTATTAAAGCTACAAGCCCGTATGAGATTCTTATAGCAGTTGAAACCAATTTCAATGCATTCTTCATTTTATTCTGTTTATTTAAATTTGTTAATCAATCTTCAGACAGTAAACACTTCTATCGGCAATGTTACACTACCATTAAGATGAAACTTCTCTCAAAGCCTTACTACCTCTTAATAAAATTTTATAATTCTTTTTAAAGCTATCCATTTCATTTTAGCATTACATGTCTTAGTATCAGCCAAACCTTTTACTCAAGACTGAGATGAATGATAATTGACCTTTTCAAGAACGTTTAGACTTTTCTCCGCGATTAAGTCTATACACAATAATGATATAAAATAATAAAAAAGGAGCTTTTAAGAGGAAAGCAAATCTCAAATTGAGATAAATCAAATTAAATCATCTACTAATATATTACTATTATAATGTATCTTTCTGAATATATTACCATGCAATAACTTTCAGATTTTTCAATTTTTAGTTGTTTAATAAAGCGTTTATTCCATTCGTTTATACATTCTCAAAATTAAATATCCTCTTCTTCAGTAAATAAAGTAATACATAAATGGGAAGGATATTAAAAAAAAAAAAAAATCCGATGCATTTTTCTTAATACGTACTTTCTACGTATGAATTTTCACATTTCATATGTTCAGCTTTTTGCAAAGCATTTATGAGATAAAGCACCTTTTATAACATATTATTTACCTCTTAAAATAAAAATCATGAAGCTAATTGCATTTAACTCGAAATTGCTTTTACATAGATAAAACCATCTCGGATCACTTACAGTATTCAAACATCGAGATCTCTCTTATTACTTTAAATTAATGATATTTTGTTATAATACCAATTAGTTTGTTTTTTTTAATTGAAACTGATTAAAATCGTAAGACATCAACTGCAAGAATAAACTAAATTCCTCATAAAATAGTTATATAACTTTATAGGTTTTTTTAGTATTTAATGTTCAGCTTTCTGCAAAGCATTTATGAGATAAAACACCGTTTATAATATATTATTTACCTCTTATAATAAAAAACATGAAGCTAATTGCATTTAACTCCAAATTTCTTTTACATGCAATAAACCCTCTTGGATCATTTACAAGCTTTAAACATCAAAATCTTTCTTATTACTTTAAATTAAGGATATTTTGTTACAATATCAATTAGTTTTTAAAAAAATTTAAACTGATTAAAATCGTAAGACATCAATTGCAAGAATAAACTAAATTCCTCATAAAGTATTTATATAACTTTATAAATATTTTTAGTGTTTAAATTTAATGTTCAGCTTTCTGCAAAGCATTTATGAGATAAATCATCTTTTATAATATATTATTTACCTCTTAAAATAGAAAACATGAAGCTAATTGCATTTAACTCGAAATTACTTTTGCATAGATAAAACCATCTCGGATCACTTATAGTATTCAAACATCGAGATCTCTCTTATTACTTAAAATTAATGATATTTTATTATAATACCAATTAGTTTTAAAAAAATTGAAACTGATTAAAATCGTAAGACATCAATCGCAAAACTAACCTAAATTCCTCATAAAGTAGTTATATAACTTTGAAAGTATTTGTAATGTTTTTAATTTTACCATATTATCCAGAGTTCATACTATTTTTATTGTCTGACTTCGAATCACAAAATGTTCAATAAATATTATATTTTGTTAAATAAAATATTTATGTAAAATCTTTAATTACGTAAATAAAATATTGTTCATTCACATTCCCAGTTCGATAATTTCATTGCAATTTTTTTTTTTTTATTTCTCCGGAAATAAATGTTTGGTTTTATTACTTCTGCATAATTCAGTGCTTGCATAAACTTTAATTTAAAGCAATTTGTTTATACATGACACATTTTAATCCGCTAATTTCCTATTTACAAATTATTTCTGTCATTATTAAATATATTGTAATTCGTTAAGAGTGAGTCTTTTGCTAAACAATTAAAAAACATTAACTGGTTATGCTGATTTGAGAGCTCGAAAACATGTCAATTCAGAAAGCAAAAACAGTCAATTTTTTAGTTTTAGGGGACACATGGCTGTGTTCATCGTTAGTGAATTCTTCTGAATATAGCTTCTATGGTTATAAATAAAGTACCGCTGGAGCCATTCCAAATCTTTGAAATCTAATTCTTAAAATAAGAGAGAGCAAAATTTTCCATATGATTCTTCGTTTGAAGGAAACAGTCCCAAATATTTTTCTTTGCTTTCAGATGTGGTAACAAACAACTCTTGTGATAACTGATTTGCAACCTATCAACTGAGATTAAACTTATCTGCAAGCTAAGAGAGAGACTTTGTTAGTTGTGTCATTAATATCTGTATAACGACCAAACAACGGTGTTAATGTATCTCACCCATGAATAATTGCTGCAGTTTTTTTCTTTCAATGCATGTCAGAGGGGTATTTAAGCGGCTTTCTTTTCACAGTGTAATTTTT
Source organism: Pardosa pseudoannulata (assembly GCA_032207245.1). NCBI lineage: Eukaryota > Metazoa > Arthropoda > Arachnida > Araneae > Lycosidae > Pardosa > Pardosa pseudoannulata. The sequence goes on along the minus strand of CM063503.1, from coordinate 88,347,682 downwards.
TAATTACCTTTTAAAGCAATTTGTTTATTACCGAAGTAAAAATGATTTATCGTTGCATCAAGTGAATTGACGCTTGTAATTATATAAATATGTATACATAAAATTATCTATGACGTTATTTACACTGTTGGATGAAGAAGCATTCTTTTGCTGAGGAATGTCATATAACACAGTTAATTTTTATGAGCTCATTAGTTTACATAGAAGAAAACAGTTTTTGTGCATTACCAAACACTATTCATTTTTTATCTTTAGGTATAATGGTTATAATTGTAACTAAACAAATTATTGTTTAGTACTTATTGCACGTTATTTTTTCAAAAGATAGAATTTAAACAAATAATATGTGTTTTGCACATATTAAACTATTAACATTTCAAATAACACATATTAAGCTATTAATCGTTGTTATTTGATATTTTCATCCAGCATTGTACATCGTTAAAGCAATATATCTTAAGTATAATGAAGTATTCTTTCAATTAGTTTATTCAGCAGTATATAGTAATAATGTTTACTCAAAGTGAAAGCTCATTTCTGTCAGTCTTCCATGTTTCAGTTTATAATACATAATCAAAAACTAAACATAATTTTGATTTTGTTTCTCCTGCTTTATTTTTTATTCACTCGCCTTGTTATATGAAAGTAAAGTTACAATATTTTTAAACCCTGAATACATTCTGTCTTATAATAAAAATTTATAAAATCTCATTAGGTAATAGCACTGTTTTCATTTATCACTTGATGGCCAAAATTTTTTAATACAGTTTTTTGCTACTGTATGATTTACTGCAACTGAAAATTTTTATTTAGTTATATCAACATCTTTCAAATATTCAATACGAATATAAACATATTTTTTATTGACTAAAAATGAAGTTCATTTTCAATTAGATATTATAGCATATTGACACTTGATGATAACTGTATGATTTACTGCAACTGAAAATTATTTGTCAACATCTTGCAAATTTTCAGTTAATATAAACATATTTTTTATTGACTAAAAATTAAGTTCATTTTATATTACAACATACATTATAGCATATTTTGATGATGACGCCTTGATTTACTGCAACTGAAATTCATATTTTGATATCAACATCTTGCAAATTTTCAGTACCAATATAAACATATTTTTATTGACTAAAAATTAAGTTCATTTTTATATTACAACATACATTATAGCATATACAGTTGATGATGACTGTATGATTTACTGCAACTGAAAATTTTTATTTAGTTATATCAACATCTTTCAAATATTCAATACGAATATAAACATATTTTTTATTGACTAAAAATGAAGTTCATTTTCAAATTGCAACATACATTATAGCATATTGACACTTGATGATAACTGTATGATTTACTGCAACTGAAAATTCATATTTAGTAATATCAACATCTTGCAAATTTTCAGTACCAATATAAACATATTTTTTATTGACTAAAAATTAAGTTCATTTTCAAATTACAACATACATTATAGCATATTAACGCTTGATGATGACTGTATGATTTACTGCAGCTGAAAATTTTTATTTAGCAATATCAACATCTTGCAAATAATCAGTACCAATATAAACATATATTTTATTTACTAAAAATTAAGTTTATTTTCAAATTACAACATACATTATAGCATATTAACGCTTGATGATGACTGTATGATTTACTGCAGCTGAAAATTTTTATTTAGCAATATCAACATCTTGCAAATAATCAGTACCAATATAAACATATATTTTATTTACTAAAAATTAAGTTTATTTTCAGATTACAACATACATTATAGCATATTAACACTTTATTGCCATAATGGAATGATAAACACAATTTATCTTCCTGAAGTCTTAAAGAGTCAAAAGTAGAAGATTGTATATTTCCTCTCTAGCATGAACTTGATTATATTTATTGTTGTGAAATATATTTAATATCCTTTAACTATCTTATCCTCGGAGAACTTTTCGCCATGCAAACCTAAACCACTTTTCCCTTGCTTCGAATTTCTTCATTTATTTGATAGCAACGATCAAATGTTCCTCTCCTGTCCTGTCCCATTACTCTGCTGATGACTGTGTTAAAGAAAAAAAAAGTTCCCAGACCAATTAGCATAGCATTCAAAACAACATAACAGAAATGCGGCCTCATTGTTTTTCAAACGGTTTAAACTTTGAAATTCTATTTATTTAAACCGTTGCCTTGAGATCTACAAATCAAAATTTGCTAATCAATTCAAATAGAAGCATCAGAGCGGGTCTCAAATTACTATTAATGAAAATTTAAAGCTGGATTTGCATCGAAATCAAAATACTGACAATCCGACCGTGAAGGATGGATTGAAATAAGATGAAAGGAATAAAAACTAAACTCGTGATGACATGGCTTCTCACTGTTATGTGTCAAATCGTGTTAACCACTGTCATGTTTTATTCAAGCTGCCGGAAGAGACAGAGGAGCGAAGGTGCTGAGGCAATTTGTAAGTTTTATTTGAAGTAGGGGTAAGGGAGGAAGATTCCGGGAGACGCGGAATAAATAAGCGAGAGTAGACTTCTTTATCGAGAGGTTGCCACATTTGGCTTGCTTGCGCTCAAACTGCTGTTTTACAAACAATGCATCCAACCGCAGATATGCTGGCACTCACATATCAGCTTTTTACATAAACAATTAACCGCCCTTTTTGTGCTGTTAAAATCTTTAGTAAAAGTCAACAGTATAATCGCACATCTAATTCATTTTTGCTGTAATAATCAAATTCATCATTTATTCTTAAGTTCGCCTGAACTTCATTTTGAAACCAATAAATTAACACAAATTAGTAACATTATATTGAGAAGATTGCGGTACTGTTTTACTGTTTCAGAAACCTACCGTAACAAATTGACGTAACATTTGACTTCTAATTTATTATTATTTTTATTATATAGCATAAATTCATGCAGTTAAAATTTTCAGTAAAAATGAACAAGATAATTGCACATTTAATTCCTTTTCTGCTATATTTATGTTACCCTTAACTCATCATTGTTCTAAAGGCCGTCTAAACTTTATTCTGAAGCCAATCTCAATTAAATACATGGGCACAATTTAGGAACATTATTACATTGAGAAAATTTCAGTATTACTTTGCTGAAATTGTCCGAACAAATTTGCTTTTAATTTTTAATTTTTTTAATTAAATATCATAAGTATTAACTTATGATATTTAATTAAAAAATTAAAATACGATGCTTTCTCAATAAACTTTAAAATGAAAACTTATATTACATTAATTCTTGCTTTAATATTACTTAGCTCTAAATGAATCACTTTAATAGGTTTCTGTTTTCTTTTTATTTGGGATTACTCTTATTAGGAGCACACTAAGATAAAAAGTGCTTTACTATGGAAACCATTTTCATAGTAAAAGCATGAGTTTATTGTTATAATCTGTGCAGTTAATTAAAGAGTTTCATTTCTCTAATAAATGTTTAATATTTTCACCTTTATATTTTAGTGACAATCAACACTTAGTAAGAACACTTAGTAATCAACATTTAGTAAGGCAGCTATTCAATATTCTTATTTAGTCAGAATTAGCTATTGCTTAGCTATTACTAAAATCCCACTTCGTAATTAGAAAATTAATTGGATATTTCTAAATACTTTTTTAATTGTTGTTAGAATTTTGTTCCTCTGTACACATAAACAGAATTTCAGCTCCGACTGTCTCTGCCGTTCGTATATTTTATTTCATTATTTTTAATTATATCTTATTCTGTGATATCACCACTTACATTAATCAGTATAAATTACATTAATTAATTATTTAATTAATATCAATAAATATGTTCTTTATAAAAGTTAATTATCTTACTTTTTGCTCTAGATCAATCAGCACCTTCATTTTAAAATACTAGCATTCGTGATATTATTCTAAAGTGAATATAGCTTACTAAACGGTATTTCATTCTCTTTTCTGACACGCTTGACTTCAATTTACGTTTTAATTTGATAGTTCATTCTGTATATTGTTCCTTATAAATTAATACTGTTTCCCAATTAATACATCTCCCTTCCTCTTTCTATTCTTAATTTTGCTAGAATAAGCAACATTTTGCTTCCTTGAGAGAAGATCAAATGTATAAAATGCTGGGGAATCAATCCTTTAGCGGAAACTCCAGAAAAGGCGAAATCCGCGATTATTATTTAGAAACGTTTCAAAATCAAGAATAAACTGATAAAAGGGCCATTGTGGAAGAGGAAAAAGATTATACTTATTGTATTAATTAACTGTTACAAAGAAATTTACATTTAGAGATATAACAATGAGAATATTTTAACTGATTCTGAGAAAGCTCAAAAAGTTCAACTCACTTTGTTTTGATTGGAAGAATAAATATGACTCCTTAACTATAAATAGTGCATTTTCTATAAACTAAATTAAAGTATTCATTTGTCTACTTTTATTTTCACATCCTACTAATTTCGTGGTGTCATGAATATATTCTAAAAACGTTTTGCCCATAAACGCTGTGGAAAAATCTGTTTGACAGCAGACTGAAATACGACACTTGAGAGAATAATTTTCCATATAATATTAAATACTATATTTTTAATTGTCCATTAAAAAAAATTAAGTATATATTCTGCAAAACGAAGAGGCAATTTTTTTTACTATCTCAACTAAAACTTTAAAAGGACACAGCTATGTTTTAAAAGATCTTTTTTTAAAAGGAAAATAAATTCGTATGTATTAAATTTTAAAAATGTCGTTTCTTACACACTAGCTTTGTGCTAAGTTACGCGTAACCGTATAATATCCTAAGTAATATCGAAGCATATGGTACTTTACAGCGAATACTCAACTGTTGTCTGAAAATAATATCTTATTATTCACTGCAGAAAATAGCTGTCTGAAAGTAATTCATCAACTCCGAAGCTATTTCAAAACATATTTTTTCTACATCTAAAATCTCCAGGTTTCAGCTTCTTTTCCCAGTATGCGGGTTGCAAACTGACTCATACACTGGAAATGTGCTTTTTTCATTCCTAACCTCTTCCTAATCAACACAGGGAGACTGAATTTAGAGCTCAGGGTATGTAACAAGCAGAAAGTACTCCGTGTTATATGGAGAGAAAGAGTGAGTGAAAAAAAAAGGAAAAACACAGAGAACTTTGTTTCAAGAGGGGACCAGTACCCCAACACCCTTTGAGTGATATAGATACTCGTTAATGCATAAGAAAAGAGGGGGGAAGCATGTGAAAAATGAGGGGGATTCCCTTGAAAGTGCCAGGCAATTATATCGAATTTTGAGCGCTTCTCTTTTACATAATTTTTTATTTAGTTTCAAACAACCCTTCCTCTTTTATTCAATCTTCTAAAATGAAAAGATCTACTCGAGGTGTGCTCCACGTTTACCCTCAACAGAAATTAGAAAAAATGTAGAAAAAAAAAAGAAAGAAAATCTGGGCGTTTAGTATATAAAAGAATACTAAGAGACACTTTCACAATGCGAATTCTTAAAACTAGAGTCTGTGAAATCTTAAAAAAAACTGTTAAACTTACGTAATAGGTTAAATAAGCTAAAATATGGACTCTCTTCGCCTTATTTATGTAATCAAAAACAGTATTAAATTAGTTTTCAAATGGCTAAATGAATTACTTCAGCAAGTAGGGTTATTGCAATAAATAGTTTAAATGAAAACTCACAAATAAAGAAATTCGTGTATGTCTAAATTGTACTATTAATTCAACAAGAATTTGAATTTATAATGTCTAGTATATACGAACATGAATATAATTAAATTTTCGAGATTTATTTATGTGGGCCTTAAACAGTATTCTGTAAATTGTTAAACTTTTAGATATATTGTATATGGTTATCTTGATAAACTTTGGAAACTTTTTAATTTAAAATTTTTCCTGTTCCCTGTAAGTTTGATGTACATAGTAGTTTTTTCCCTGTTCGACTGACCACACTAACGCACCCATACATAAAAAAAATTAAAGCAACTAATGCGTATTTCTGTACATGCTTTTATTCTGTGACATTTATATTCGTTAAGATAAACACTTTGTATTACGAAACTAAAGAAAGAAAAACAAGGTATAAAAATGTTCTTAATAAAAATTTAACCTTTAACCAGGCTACAACAAATACAGGGTTAATGATTGTGTTTTTCTTCATTCTTTATGATGAAGCAAAACTTTCAGACTTTTCTAACGTTGTACAGCAAATTAAAATGCTAATTATCACTATACAGACTTACATAAATAAAATTTGCGTGAAATGCTTAATATGAAATCCTTTCATATAAACTTCTGCTAGAAATTAAGACTCTGAAATATTTGTAACTCTGAAATATCATTAGCTTACAAAATATTTCAATGATTGCAGATATGTAAGGTATAATGATCTTGATTTACGTACATATGATAGGTAGAGACCATGTTAATAAAGAATATAATTAATTGAAATATTCAAGAGTTATCTAACTTTTTTAAAATAAAAACTATTTTTCTTATTTATGAAAACTAAAAAAATATTTTTAATGGGCAAAAATAATAAAATATTTTAGACATCACTGGTAAGACCTAGTATTATTTTCATAAAATAATTCTTTGAAATTCGGCCATTTATTTATACCTCGGTGTTTAACACAATCACTCTTAAGCCTCATCTCATCTAATTAAATCGTCAGAAAGTATTGAATTTAGTATAGGTAACATTGAGTGAAATTTATCTTCAGGTTCACGCAGGTACCAATAGCACGTTGTAGTAATACGAATTATCATAGAATTAAAGGTAAAACCAATTTAAGGTACAAACAGAAATAAAAAATACGCAGACAGCTGTTTCGCAGCTTCGAGCGAGATACATACAGCTGCATTCATTTCTATCAAAATATAATGATATGAATAATTAGATTTATATGGAAATTATTATTGTGTTTGCCTAAGTATTGTTGATAGCCTCTTGTTGTCATCGTGAGATTGTAAACATTTTTTAACACAGAGAATTCATTCATTCAACTATAAAGAAATTTGGCAAATATTTTAATATATATCTGTTAGGATCGCTCTTTATTTTCTCTTTTTATTCTTTGTTTTAATTTCAGCTTAAGCAATTAGTATGTGAAACATAATTTAAATACATTTTAATCTATTTTATTACATTGACTTAAAGAGAAAAGCTTTTCAACTCCTATATTCTCTTCTTTATAACGCGGTGTTTTCTGTCTATAGTCTAGTAACTCTGCATATATAAAACCGAGAAACTAAATTACAGGTGAAAACTATAACTGACATAAAAAATTTAGACCTTTTATGTTTACGCGACCAAATTATGTTATAATGTTTACTTAATCAGAAATTATACTTAAAATTAAAAGTCTGATAGATATGTAACATTTTATATTCATACATATGTACACAAGTGTATCGTATATATGCGCGTATGATAAATTTTTATGTTTCATATCTTTATTGTTATTACCATTTGCCATTATAGTTTAGGCATATTACGTTTCGGATGAAAAAACCTATTGTAATATTTACTTGATCAAAAGTAATTCAAAAGTTAAAAGGACGGACAAATATATAACTTTTTATACACATACACAACTGCGTGTGTATCGCGTACGTGTTATGTATCATGGATTTTTATGTTTCAAATCTGTGCCTTTATTGCCTCTAGCCGAAACGCAATTGAGGTCTATCAATCTGACATGCTATTTTGTACAATCCCGGGATCCAACCTTTCACTTCTGCCACTACCTTGGCGGTCAGGGTAGAAATCAATCACAGTCAGCGGTCAGCTTGACAGCAGTCTATCAATCAATATCTCTACCCCGAGTTCGTCATCAACATCTCGTAAATAGATGGTTTATGGTTCTTAAAATGTCCTCGATCTTCGCCAGTCAGTCGGAGTCTCCATTTAATTTTGAGATGCTGCACGATAACACATTGATTGAAAGGGAGGTTGTCTCGCTGAGTGTGTATCACACGGACGCTCAAAATATATCTCGCTGGGTGGTGTTTTTAGTTGCTCCGCCAATCTTGTTTCTCACGACGTAAAAGCTTTTAATATTAGCGTACTATTTTTCTCATTATGTGTATACTTATGTCTGTGTGTATTTAAATATCACGAGTCAGACAGGAGGATTTAATTTTGAGATGTTGTATGATTGAAATGAGGTTGCATGAGGCTGTATAATTGAAATGAGGCATTACAACGTTGCATTGATTGAAATGAGGTTGTCTCACCGAGTGCGTGTCACACAGACTTTTCCAGAATCCATCACCCTCACTGGAAGGTGCTTTTAGGTACTCCGTTAATCTTGCTCCTTACATAACATAAAGACTTTTAATATTAACGTACTATTTTTCTCCTGACATATACATATACACAGAGAGAGAGAAAAAAAGAGAGAGGTGTGTTCATGTGTATTTATTTAAATAACGTCAATCAGTCTGAGCCTCCGTTTACTTTTGAGATGTTGCACGATAGCACGTTGATTGAAAAGAGGTTGTCTCACCGAGTGCGTGTCATACAGACTTCAAAATATATATCTCTCAGTATTGTTTTTTACGTTATTTATCAATCTTGCTTCTTACAGCTTATGTAAAGGCTTTTAATATCAGCTTTCTATTTTTCTCACTACATATATGTGTGTGTGTATATATATATATATTATTTATTTATTTATTTATTTATTTATGTGTGTGTGTGTAATGAGGCTGACTTCTCGATGGGGGGTTGCAGTCATGGCCATAAAAATGATACCGTTTCAGCTAAAGACCTTTATTAAGATAACTTTGAAGGACGGGTTCCCACTTCATCATAGGGACAAACTGAAGAGTCAGCTAGCATGAAGTTCTATGTACAAGACACGTAACACCTGGGTCAACATCTGTGCGAAAATATCTCTAGAAAAATCTGTCTTCGACAGCGTGTATCTCCTTTTTATTTGGAAATTTCCTAAATTGTCCGCTAGGGCCATGTAGGTTTATAATTGGCCAGGCCCCTTCTCTGAGGGCGTAACCTGTAGCCCCAGTGGTTAATTTAGGTTAGGGGTTAAAAAGGGGAATGGAAAATGACGCGGGAATTTTTACCCTTGATTTAAGTTTTGAAATCCCATGAGAATTTTCCTTACACACACACACACACACACACACACACACACACACACACACACACACACACACACACACACACACACACACACATATATATATATATATATATATATATATATACATACATACATACATAGATATACAGATAGATAGACATGTGGGTGTATTTAAATATCATGAGTCATTCAGAGCCGAGGTAGCTCAGTCGGCAAAGGCAACGCTCTCGTAACTGGAGGGTTGCAGGTTCGGAGACCGAGTCGGCCTAAGATGCACCGTGTTCGTTAAAGGTGTGTGGGACAGGTAAAATATGTTCTTTGTCACAATGTCCTCCAAGTTTTTAATCAATATCTCTAGGGGTGGCAGGCCAAGCCTATGGGTCTTCTGCTTGGACCCTGCTTCAAAATGATGATTACCAACTTGAGCTTATGTCGTAGATTTCACCGTTGAGGTGCTCTTTAAAACAAAAGGCGCATCCCCTTGCCTTAATACGAGTAGCCTCCGGCTCAATCGCGCTTGGTTAGACCAAGTGGCATATGCAACAACACCAACTTGAGTCAGTCAATTAATAGAAGTTTCTATTTAATTTTGAGATGCTATATTATAGAATATTGAAACATATGTCTTGCCCAGTGTGCCAAACGGAGTTTCAAAATATATCTCGCTGGGTCTAGTTTTAAGGATTTCCGTTAATGTTGCTTCTCAGAATCCTAAACGAAGGCGTTTTATATTTATGTACTCTCTTTTTAATCTGATGTATTTAACAAAATACCATTTTATAAATATTGAAGTATTTTAACGTGACTAATATTTTTGAAATAGATTTGCGTCATTCAGTGAAACAGATACTTTAAAAATCCACTATTTAGTAAATCTCTGGATGAATGAAACGTAATGTGCATGTAAAATTTCGAATTGTGTTAATAGATCTAATTTAACTTTATTTTAATGAAGTTAAAGATATAAATAACTTAAACACAATTTCTAACACATTGGTGATTTTGTACTGAGCAAACAAAAAATATATGGAGTAAATAAAAATTTCCATAGGACCAAAAACCTATCATTTTATAAATATTTCGGGATATAGGATAATATTTTTGAAACCACGTATAGTGCTATTGAAATGAAAATTAGAAAGTGCTATACTAGAAGATTCTATTTTAATACAATATTTGTTCAGAAATGAAATTTTAAATAAATATTACCCAATAACTTATTATTATGGTTAAAATTACTAATTAAGAAGGGAAATACAATGTACTGTTAAGAGACTAACTATGTGTTTGTGTGTGCGTGTATCCCCTCTTTTTGTTGAAGATTTATTTCCTTCCAATTTCGAGATGCTAAAAAAAATAATAAATAAAATCCCAAAAATTTCTTAGTTTCCCAAGAAGATGAGTCTCAATGGAAAAATTAGTTTTTCTTAAATCGAGTGCGTTCATTAGAATTCACGAAAAACTTATTTAGCTTTTGTAAATAAAAAAACAACTTATGCTTAGCAGAAAATGTTCATTTAAAGTGAGCAAACAAATGACTAAAGAGGCGTGATGGTTCCAGAAGAGTGAGCACAAAATAATAACTCCTCTTGCTAATAGGCGTTATGTTTCTGGCAAACGTGTTATGAATTAGCTTGAATGGCAGCCATGCTCTGCTGACGACAAATTATGAACAATGATCATGTGTTGACGAGATAAACAATATGAAATGCGATGAAAAATATGGTACTTACATTGACTATTTACTATAGAGAGATTCTATTCCCTATTAACGAACAATGAATATTTTGTCCTGCATAAATAAAAGAAATTTTACTTTATAAAGATTTTGAACTTAAATGAAGAAATATTAGAGTGTAAAGGATTTTTAACAATCCGTTTGCCTTAACAGTTGCGTACCATAATTTTTTGCCGCCAGGGGAAAAAACGAAATTAGCTGCCTCTTGACTCTACAAAATATTATTATTATACATATAAAATTTTCTAGGTCGAGAAAGATATCAAGCTGCTAAAAGTTTTATTTCGCAAAAATTTAAAAATTTTACAGACTAAAAGATAAGTTTAATCATGAGTACAAGCTTCACTCTCTAGTATTTATAAATTATTATCTAAAAACAGTATTATTATTATTTGAAGAAATATTTTTGTTATTACAATTATAATAGATATTATCCATACGCTACTGACTGGTACAATATGAAAAGTATTTTTTCTCTGGCGAGATCATTTCCGGCATAAAAATTCAAATAAATATGTCTCCTTAGTATTTATTTAAAGATAGTCATTTTTCAGAGACGTCCTACGCTGCTTACCTGTGTCGTAGTTTTTATTAATCATGAAATGTATCTCATATATATACTCTAAGCATTAAGCCATAATAAACGTGCAAGCTTTTCATTATTTTTAACGCTGAATAAAATACTTGTAGAAGAAGAAGTTTTAATGTTCTGTAAGCAAAATTAAAATCTTAAAGCATTTAATTATCGAATAAAATAAGAGCAAGTGAATTGTCATAATGTGAGGCAAGAGTATCTATTAAATATTGCGAGTGGCTAAAAATATATTTAGTGATTCCCCTTTTCAGAAGACATCTTTTAAAAACGTGTTATAAATTAGCTTAAATAGCAGCCATGTGTTTGCTAACAAATTATGAACAATGATCATGTACAGAGAGATAAATGATAAGAAATTTGATGAGAAATATAGTACTTACATTGTTTCCATTGGTTATGCAAGACAAAATATTCACTTCGCAATAAAATTCCTCTATAGTAAATGGTCAATGTAAACCCTTTACCATAGAAAAATTCTATTCTATGTTGATGCGCAATGAATATTTTGTGTTGCATAACCAATGGAAATTTTTCTTTGTAGAGTTTCTGAACTTAAATGAAGAAATATTACAAGTTTAAAGGATTTTTAACACCCGATTCGTCTTAATAATAGCATTCATGTAATGTATCTCAAAGAAGACCATGGATACCAACACTGTGCCTTAATACATGTACAAAAGCGCTTTGTAGCTGTTGTAAAGTTTCTTCACCCTCGCACATACATGCCTGTTATACAGAAAACTCTCCATAAAATCTCTTTATAGTAATATGAAATATTTATTTCCTTCACCCAATACAAGAATGGGGAAATACGGATATTTATAGATGTATTTATTATCTAATGATTACAATTATTGAATCCTTTTGTAAAATAGTTATTACTTATCAGAAAGAACTATAAAAAAAACCGCTTTTTTAGCATATCATCCGTTTCTTCTAAATTTAACATTTTTTATTTTGTAATATTAACTACTCTTTGGACAATCAGTCTTAGGACTAAAATTCACTTTTGAGTGATTTTATATGTTATTGTTCCCAGATTGTCTATCATAGTTAGACAATCTCCATAAATCCAAAAATACACAAAAAATCCAAAAGACATGAAACACATTTTCATGTTGACAACAACATTACTCTATTTTAATTTTCTTATGCATCGAGTAGTATGAGAAAAGAAAGTTAAAATACCATTTCGGTGCTAATTGTGTTCTCAATATTCACTATTTCATATTATTTGTTTTTCCAATTTAGCATTTAATATATATATATATATATATATATACATATATATATATATATATATATATATATATATATATATACATATATAAATATATACATACATATATATACATACATATATATGTACATGTAAGGAAAATTCTCAGGGGTTTTCAAAACTTAAATCAAGGGTAAAAATTCCCTCGTCATTTTCCATTCCCCTTTTTAACCCCTAACCTAAATTGACCACTGGGGCTACAGGTTACGCCCTCAGAGAAGGGGCCTAGCCAATTATAAACCTATATGGCCCTAGCGGACAATTTAGGAAATTTTCAAATAAAAAGGAGACACACGCTAGCGGAGACAGATTTTTCTAGAGATATTTTCACACAGATGTTGACCCAGGTGTTACATGTCTTGTACATAGAACTACATGCTAGTTGACCCTTCAGTTTGTCCTATGATGAAGTGGGAACCCGTCCTTCAAAGTTATCTTAATAAAGGTCTATAGCTGAAAGGTATCATTTGACAACTGACTTCCCTCTTCTTTTTCTATCAATCATTTCGTGCCTCTTTATCTAATATATATATATACATAAATATATATATACATATATATATATATATATATATATATATATATATATATATATATATATATATATATATTACAATTTTAATTACAGGTTCGAAAAATCTACATATTTTTATAGGCCTAGGACTTAATATTCTACAATTTGTTATGATACTTAAATTCTTACTTTCGAAATATCAACCATTTGCCTCCGACTGAGTACAGTGTGATCAAAATGCTCAAGACCTTTGACAGACTGACTTCCCTCTTCTGTTTCTATCAATCATTTCGTGCCTCTTTATCTAATATATATATATATATATATATATATATATATATATATATATATATATATATATATATATATATATATATATATATATATATATATATATATATATTACAATTTTAATTACAGTTTCTCAAAATCTACATATTTTTATAGGCCTAAGAATTAATATTTTACAATTTGTTATGATAATTCAAGTCTTACTTTCGAAATACCAACCATTTGCCTCCGACTGAGTACAGTGCGATCAAAGTGCTCAAGACCTTTGACAGACTGACTCCCCTCTACTTTTTCTGTCAATCATTTCGTACCTCTTTACTTTTCCTGTCAGTCATTTTAAATGCTCCGCCCTCTTAAAGATGCCGACAGGGTTGCTGCTATTTTACTGGAGAGAACTGTTAGAGCATTTAGTTGCATATATTACTTTTTTTCGAGTTTTAGCTGAAAATAAACAAATGAGTATGAAAATATACAACTGTATCTTAGAGCAACGTTGATTGTAAGTTGATATCATTTTATGTCGTGTTGTTTTAATTTCTCCAGCACATTGATTAACATAAAATTTTTCATATCCTATACGTCGGTGCAACAAGTGTGTATATAAATGATTAGGAAAGTTTTTAATTTAAGGAAATAGTACCTTTCGAGATAAAAAGTCTTCATTATTACAATCAATTTTTGATTTGCAATTAAATAAATAGCTCTGCACTGTTTGAAATAATTTTTTGTACGCATAATAAGAGTCAAATGATATGAAATTTATTTACTTTTGTTATACGAAATAATGCAATTAAAAAAAAAAATACATATATATCTCTAACATATCAATAACTCTCTCTCTTTGTGTGTGTGTATATATATATATATATATATATATATATATATATATATATATATATATATATATATATATATATATATATATATATATATATATATATATATATAATATATATATATATATATATATATATATATATATATATATATATATATATATATATATATATATATATATATATATATATATATATATATATATATATATATATATATATATATATATATATATATATATATATATGTGTGTGTGTGTGTGTGTGTGTGTGTGTGTGTGCGTGCGTGAGTGTGTGTGTATGCATATACGTATATATACTTCAAGTGTGTTAAATATGTAAGTCGGAGAATAATGTTTTTAATAAATAGAATGTAATTATCATTTTTTTTTCAATAATCTAAAATTATATTAATACGAGCAATATACTTCATTTTATAGTATAAAAATGCAAATTTGTTTTTAGTTCTCGATTTGAACATTTTTTAATTAAGTAATTTTAATTAAATATTACATACCTTTAAAGATTTATGTTTACAGAATAAAACTGGTGTTTAACTTCAATTTGATATGAAAATTCAGTTTGTAATATATATATTTCAAAGCATAACTTTGAGAGTAAATAAATTTCCCTTATCGTGTATGCTATTAAAATGTACAACATATGTCATAGAAATCATGTATGAATAAAGTCAAATTTCGATTTACTTTTAAACATAAATTTCAAACGAGTTTAAATACGCTGATGTCATTTAACCGAAAAACCTTAAATTGCACATTAAACTATAATCTATGTTATGGAAATTACATCAAATACGATTGTTAATTGTGTTAAGACGTAAATAAAATATGTCTGCTGATGTAATTACTAATGTATCTATTTTTAATTTATACCACCTGATAAAATGCGCATTACAATATATCTTCGGTGATACATACTGTGCAATATTGATAATTAGCAGGAATTTCCCTTGAGGTGAAACCTACAGCTTAAAATTAATATGTTAAATATACTACTGAATTGCAAAATTTTATCTTGACGTTGTTTTGTCAGCAACATTACTCTATTTTAATTTACTTATGCATCGAGTATGCAGTATGAGTAAATAAAAGTAAAATAACATTTTGGGGGTAAACATTTTCCCACTCTTAACTCTCTCTCTCTCTCTCTCTGTATATATATATATATATATATATATATATATATATATATATATATATATATATATATATATATATATATATATATATATATTCCAATTTTGATTATTTTTTCTCAAAATCTACATCCTCTATATAATAATAGCCTAAGTTATCTGTCCGTCTGTCCTCAAATTTATGAAGCGGATGGTTCTGGAATGAATAGAGGAATCCATATTGATGAGTTAGGTTTAACAACGTTCGAAATCCACCCCTTTCCCTCTTTTCTAGCATTTAATGCCATCATTTCAAGGCCTATTTTCCCCGGCTAAGAGCAGGGGATTAAATTTATCTATTTGTCACATGATAAATAGGTAAAAGTAACATTTTTTCCAGCATTATGATGTCATTCCTTTAATCATTTCTTATTTTAAATTCTTTAAATATCGTCTGCATTGTTTTCATACGTTTTATCGCTGAACTTAGAACTACGTAAATAATTTTCTTTTGTATTTGGCTTAAATATTAGATTAGGTATATATGTGATAATTTTAAATTTAATCATAGATTATTTTTTGGTGCAATGAAAATTTTATCACCGGTATTAACAACAAATTATGTCTACGTTCAGGGTGTAGTGGAAGTGATAGTTTCATTCCTTTAGTTTTATTAATTACTATGGCAAAAAATTGGGAAGAACTTAACGATAATTTCGACGTAGCTAAGAAAACTTTGAATTATATTTCTAAATGAATTGAACGTGATTTTAAACTGCATTCACAGTATCGTCAGACTTTAGAGGAGTATGAAGATAAACAAATTATTCAGCGTGTACCAGATAATTTTCAGCCAAACAAAAATAAATTATATTTTTACCTGCCTCATAGGGTACTTTACAATTCTAGAAAATTAAAAATTTTACTGATCCCGTTATATGACGGACTAAATGCTAGTATTTTTATAGGCTGCCATTGTAATATTACAGTTTTCTCTTTATGAGTTTTATTTTGTTGCGCTCTCTGCTCCACATCATTTTCAATGGCATAAATATTTTCATTAAGATCTAGACTTTAGGCGGATTTTAAGAAATGCCTATGTGTTTAGTTCAATGCTCCTATAAGTATTTTTCAGTTACTTCTAAAAATGGTTTCAGTGTTTCAGTTGCTAATATTTTAATTAGCAAATATCTTCATTACATAGGAAGTTTTATTTTTGTGCCTGTAGACCTCCCTGAATTACGGTGACTGTCATAAATTCAAAGAGCGAGTTGGTTTCTAAATCATACTCATCTCTCAAACCTTTTATTTCTTTACTGAAAAGAGAAAAACATTAAAACTTTGCAGATGTATTTTCACCATTATTGTTGCTAGAAAATTTAATTTGGATTTTCATCTTATGTGGGATTATACTTATTGATATCTCGACTTCAAATTTTAATTTGATCCCGGCCGTGCACCTATAAATACAAGCCATGCTCCTGTAGGAACCATATGATTAAAATTGAAATTATAAAAAAAAACCTTGGACAAAAAGAGTAAAGTATAATGCTTTGTACAATATCAGAAAATAATATACAATAAAACCTGTTAACAATTATGTTGTGAGGACAAAAGAAAAATATTGTTATATATAGGTTATCTTTAAAGACAATTTGATCAATCAGACATCCAATGTTTATGCCCGTAGTTTGCAAATATTTTTATTGTATTCAGTGATCTAATTGAAATTTGATTAAATAGTTTGAAATGTATAACACAATTACCAAGCTTTTCTAGTTTTGCACTGAGTAAGTAAAGAATACACTAAGTAAACAAGAATATCCACGAGACCAAAAAAATATCGTTTTAGACAGGGATATCGTTTTAGACATCTTTAAAGACAGTTTGATCAATCAAACATCCAATGTTTATGCCCGTAGTTTGCAAATATTTTTATTGTATTCAGTGATCTAATTGAACTTTGATTAAATAGTTTGAAATGTATAACACAATTACCAAGCTTTTCTAGTTTTGCATTGAGTAAGTAAAGAATACACTAAGTAAACAAGAATATCCACGGGACCAAAAAAATATCGTTTTAGACAGGTTTATCACTAAAGACAGTATTGCTAAAAACAGGTTTCACTACATAATTAATCAATACAGAAATTGCCCCCGCGTTTTCATTTACAAATGTCAAACATTTCCCAACGCCCTATAAGTAGAAAAACACTAGGCATTGTGTGATAAATACATCTGTTCTCGTGACATGGTGATTTTTGTGACTCCTATAAAAACATTATTTAATGTAAATATTTTATTTGGTGATAAATGCATGCTATCAGATTTACTAGGGACAATATGCACGATGCCCACGCTCTGGTAATTATATTTAAGGATAAAAAAAATTCTAAAATAACTAGACAGGAGAATTTTAGTGATTAGGTCGGCATTTGTGAACTAAAATAATAATGCTGGTTTTGTGATAACGCTAATCTCAATCTTCTCCAAAGATTGTCCTAAATTTTGAATGAACAGAAGATGTCATTATGTTTGACTTTTTCGCAAGATTTTTCGTTCCACGAATATTTGTGGCAGTGTCGTATTACAAATATGAGGTTCTTATATTTCTTCTTTCAAGCGTTACGCATTTCTTTAGGCAGAACTACCGAAAGCTTAAGTTTCTCCTTCATTTTGATGCGTTACCGCTGTGTAAAACAAAGAGTTACATGTTCATTCTTTAGTGATTATCTATCTATCTTTCAATAGATATATATACATAATTATTCCCCCAATTTTTTCAAAATTCTCCATTTCAAACTTATGTTTTGTTTTTCTTAACCTTATCTTTCCCAGCCACCCAAGTTGAATCAAGGACGTGATATATTGAGATTCAATCCCTTCCACAAATCTCAAAACGACAGATGGATTTAATAAATGCTACATGCAGCCTTCTTACTCCTTTTATAAACGAGTTGTCAATTGTGTCATAGAAAACTGAGAATCATTTATAATTGTTATTGACAATCTTTATAATTGTTGTTTGCAATTTTTTCGCCACGAATGTTTTAACAAGCCACTAAAGAGCTCTTGCGTGAAGTCTCACTCTTATGGAAATTGCCACTATGTCCCCCTCCCATAGCCGTGTGTGTTATATACAAGGGACTAGCACATAGCCCGTCATATGACGGGATCAGTAAAATTGTTAATTTTCCAGAATTGTAAAGTACCTTATGAGGCAGGTAAAAAATGGTTTGTTTTTAAACAAAAATAATCTATTAAAATTA
Organism: Pardosa pseudoannulata; assembly: GCA_032207245.1. NCBI lineage: Eukaryota > Metazoa > Arthropoda > Arachnida > Araneae > Lycosidae > Pardosa > Pardosa pseudoannulata. The sequence continues at coordinate 88,328,905 of CM063503.1, read as the reverse complement.
TCACATATGTACCTAAACTATTATGTAAGCCAAATATAAAAGAAAATTATTTACGTAATATCTAAGTTTAGTGATTAAACATATGAAAATAATGCAGAAGATATTTAAATAATTTAAAATAAAGGATTAAATGAGATAGTTAAGGGAATGACGTCATAATGTTAGAAAAAAATGTTATTTTCACCTATTTATTATGTAACAAATTGATAGATTTAATCGCCTGCTCTTAACTGGGGAAAATAAAGCTTGAAATAACGGCATTAAATGCTAGAAAAGGGGGAAGGGGTATATTTTTAATATTCCAGAACTGTTAAATACCCAATGAGGCAAGTAAAAAATGGTTTGTTTTTTGGCTGAGAACTATCTGGTTCACTCTCAATAATTTATTTATCGTCATGCTCCTCTAGAGTCTCCCGATCCTGTAATGCAGTTTAGAATCACATTGAATTCATTGAGTCAAACCGTGGGGTTATGTATAATAAACAAACACACAAAAGAAAAAACTTCTTAATTTCCAAATATATATAAATCAAAATTTAGATATTTATGAGTCCGTGAAATAGACTCCTAGACTTATATGAAAATAATTTATTGTTAATACCGGTGGTAAAAGTTTCATTGCAACAAAAATTAATCGATGATTAAATTTAAAATTATCACATATGTACCTAATCTATTTTTTAAGCCAAATATAAAAGAAAATCATTTACGTAATATCTAAGTTCAGTGATAAAAGATATTAAAATAGTGTAGACGATATTTAAATAGTTTAAAATATGAAATGATTAAATGAGATGGTTAAAGGAATGACATCATAATGCTAGAAAAAAAATGTTAATTTTACCTATTTATTAAGTGATAAATTGATAAATTGAATCGTCTGCTCTTAAAATGGGGCTTGATATAATGACATTATACGCTCCAAAAGGGGTGGATTTCGATCGTTTTAAAGATGACAGTATTTTTTGCTGTGATATAAAGCTTATTCATATGAATTTATTTTAGAATCGGATCTAAAGTTTAGGGAAAGATAAACTTTTCTCGCTTGAAATTTCGCTAACCCTAACTCATCAAAAATCCAATATGGATGCCTCTATCCATTCCAGGTCCAACCGCTTCATAAATTCGAGAACAGACTTACAGATATTATTACATTACGAAAAGGAAGTTTAAGGATAGAAAACATGAAATTTTAATGTGGTCAGGAACATCCGTACAACAATACGTGAATTTAATAAAATAAAAATAATAAAAATTGTAAAAAAATTGAAAAAATAGTAAACATTAATTTTAAAATAATAAAATAATTTTAAAAATAATAAAACAACTTTAGGAATAAGAGTTTAAAAGGAAAAATAGAAAATATTAAATTAATTAGAAATTTACAAAAATTTGTCTGCGTTGAGGATAGAACCGTCAGCCCGAGAAGTACGAGGATCGATTGAACAGGCACTCTACCAAATGTGCCACACCTATACAAAGTGTAACAAATAATTAAAGTATATAAGGTTCAGTCTGAACAGTTCAGAAATTTAAATATTATGCTCCGCCTTCGCTATCCTATCAAGAATGAATTTAGTATAGAATAAGAATGAAAATAAGGCTTGAAATAATAGCTTTAAACGCTCGAAAAGGGGAGATGGGGTGGATTTCGAACTCGCTTTGAATTTTGCTAACCCTAACTCATAAAAAATCCAATATGGATGCCTGTATCCATTCCATGTACAACCGCTTCATAAATTCGTGGACAGACAACATAGGCTATTATTATATAGGGGATTCTTGATCTATTATTCCTTTATTATTAGATTTCCCGTATTAATTGTTTAACTCATTGGTTTCAAAGTTCTCTTTCAAAGATTCAATGCTATTTTTTACCATATGCATCGTTCCAAGATTGTTCATTTTGTCGAAATCTATTATCGAAAAAACTATGCCCCGAAGCCTTTTTTTTTCCAGAAAAGTCCAGAAGTCTTTTTTTTTGGGGGGGGGGAGAGAACTTGAGATATCAAATGAACAACTGTTTTCACTAAAGCTTTAAGACAACCAATATTGTTATAGACTTTCAATACTGTTTTTTTTTTAATTCAATTCAATTTAAAACTTTTTAAAATAACAAGAATTGTATTTTTAAACATGTGTATACATACGTATTCGAAAATCTTTTTTATTGTCTAAATTGATTTTAAATACTGAAGCAAGATGATTCAAATCAGCAATGAACGTTGAAATATGTTATTACAGATTAGCATTTCATTCATATACAGCAATAACAGTTAGGAGCACATACTAAATAGTTAAAATTTTAAAATGAAATAGAAGAAATTTCGTTTATCAAAGCACATTAGAATTTTATATCAGCTTAGTAAGATATGAATAAGTCGAATGATCAATCATACATTGTTTTAAAAGGAATTTTAAAGATATCGAACAAAGTGGTATTAATTCAACGGATGAAATATAGCATTTTTATTTTTATGTTTTTCCACTTTTTATTTTCCATCACTTTATACTTCACATTTTTTACCATTTATTTAAAAATTGGGGTCTTTCATATTACCTGCCCTATAGTATTATTTTTCTGCCAGGGAGAAGAGTAATACTGGGACTTACCTTCTTATTTCCTCAGGAAAATAAGAATTACATATAGCTTCAGTACACATCACCTTGTTTTTAATATTACTGTTACGGTTGTTTATAATAATCGTAATTATTTTCCCAGTAAGTCATGTGTACTGAAATCATCTAAGTGTTTTTGTTCTAATGATTTTCTAAATATTTTGAGCATTTTATAAATATCTACATGGTTTCCGCGCACCGGGAAAGTCAGGGAAAGTCATGGAAAATCATGGATTTAGACAATGGATTAATTTTGTCATGGAAAGTCTTGATTTTTTAAGCAAAATGAGTAAAAGTCATGGAAAGTCATGGATCAGCAAAACTACCGATTAAAAAAATGCATTGAATTGTTTACTTGTCATTTGACTGAAGTTACTGAGTTTGGTATTTATGTATTATCCTATTGACCCAGTAAAATTTGTTCACCAAGGAAACTCAAAGCAAGAAAGCATAATGGGTGGGTAAATGTATATTATTCTGGTTTTTTCTTAAATTGTAGATTAAAATTTTATTAATATAATAATTATTTTTTAATAAAAATTAGTTAAGATTTGTGCATAAAATATAAGTTTATCTCTAGGGATATTGTATATAAACATTGTAGGGTTATATTTGGCTATTATTCATGATCACCTGGATAATACCAAAGTACCCTGAATTCAAATTGGAAATATTTTGATTGAAAAATTGCTATATGATTAAACTTAGGTATGTAGATACAACAATTTATTTTTATGTATGTGAGTTTATTAACACTTATAAAGTAAGTTTATATTTTTTATGATAAAATTCCTTTAATTTCTCTAAAAGCATATATTTTATTTGTATGTACATCAGAAGTTTTATTCATATATACTTTAACGAAAGCTTTTTAAAGTCATGGAAAATGATCTGCTAAATCAGGGAAAGTCATGAAAAGTCATGGATTTGAAAAATTTTATTTTGGCAGATACCTTGTATCTAGGAATGATACTCTTATTTTTCAAGGAAAAGTGGGATTGCAGATGATTTCATCACATATTACTATGTTTTTAACAATTCTGCTATTATGACTGCTGGTAAAATTTGTAGCTATTTTTGTATTGAAAAATGTCTAGACACTTTTGTATAAATTTTGTTCTAAATATTTAATCATTTCAGCAGTAAACATCCTACGGCAGTGTATCTGGCATTCCCTTATTTCCCAAAGAAAAGACGGGATTGCAAATGACTTACTTCAACACACATTACTCTGTTTCTAATAATATTACGATTATGGTTGTTTGCAATAATCATAACCATTTTTGCATTAAATACTGCAGAAAAAAAATTGTTTAAACTTCCTCTTACAATTTTTTACACAGCTTTAATCAATTTACTATTATTTTTTTTTAGTTAAAAATCCTATAGCAATATTGTAATGCCTTTTTTCCCTTTTTTCCGAGGGAAGTAATTCTGGGACATATCTCTTTATTTCTCCAAGAAAATATGGAATTTTAGATGACTTCATTACAAATCAATGTTATTTTTTATCAATATTATTGTATATATTATTTTTATCAATATCATTGTTACGTTTGAATATAATAATCAATTTGTAGTTATCAATACGTTTTGCCTTAAAAATGCGTACAAAAAATGTGTCAATGATTTTACTCTTTTATAACTACCTTCGCGATAAAAACCCTGAAGCAGTGTCTGGGGTACTGACTGTCTCATTTTTTGTAAAATATCATAAGTATAATGTTTTTCGGTTCGCAGTTCAGGGTACAAACGCCTGAACAATTTATAGTGTATACCAATAGAAAACAATTGCCGAAAGGCGACCGAAGAGCAATGCAGAGGAAACTAAAAATGTTTTAATCAAATTGTTTTGTTTTTAACTTTAAACACATATTTTCCCTCAAAGCAAGATCATACTAGTACTAAGGTCTTTTTCTGAAACAAAGTGATTTTGCTTTGCAAATGGCATCGTTTTTATAAATGAACAAGAGATGTATTTTTAAATTCAAAAACAAAAATATGTTTATAAAACAATATGAAAAAATTTATTTTTAAAGAGCATGCACGTCTTTTGTTTCACAATAATACAGTGAAACCTCACTTATACGAAATCCCCGTATATGAAACATTCAGTAATACGAATATTTCTCGCTCCCCGACGAAATTTCGATAAAACATGTGTACTTAATGATTTTATTATGTGATTTTCATTTATACAAGAAATCACTTATACGAAGAAATGTTATTCATTCAGTTATACGAAGGGATAACGTATTTTCTGCTAACTGTTTACAATCTTGTCGATGGGGACACATTTCCTCCTAATAAAAAGTGATCTCTGCATGTTTGTAAGTATTTAATATTTAAAGCAGCTTGTTATACTTAATGTAAACGATAAAATAAAGTATGTTATAGTCTATAGATATAAAAGTAAAGATTTTTATACTTATAATCTACGTTTATCTAATGAAACAAAACGAAAATCTATACAGTATAGTTTTCATAATCACAACTATTCGATTTATAAAAGTTTCCGTTTTATGTTTGTAAGTGTTTAAGATTTATAGCAGCTTCCTATATCTAATGTAGACTGAAAAACCCTTTTTTTGTTATAGTCTACAGATATTAAGTAAAGTTTTTTGTTATATCTGTAGTCTACGTTTTCAACTGAAAGAAAATGAAATCCCATATCGTATTGCTTTTATGTAATCTTAGGCTGAAACAACTAGCCGATTTATAAAAGTGTTCATTTAGTGTAAGTATTTGATATTTATAGAAGCTGGTTTTATTTAATGTAAATGATAAAAACAAGTTTATTTTTATAGTCAATAGATATTCAAGTAAAGATTTTTATATCTATAATCTACTTATATCTATTGAAAGAAAACGAAAATCCATATAGTAGGATTTTTGAATGTATGCTTTCATACATTCTTATCTCATACATTAATCGAACAGCTATTCGATTTATAAAAGGGTTCGTTGCTTTTTTGTAAGTATTTAGGAATAAATCAGCTTGTTATATTAATGTAAACTTACCATTTATGTTATTAAAAATTTTCGTGTTATTGTTTATAGATATTAAATTAAAGATTTTTATGCTTATAAACTAAGTTTATGTATCTTTAATACATACGAAACGAAGATCCATCAGAAACATCGTATTACTGAATGTTTCATATTCGTATAAGTGATTCGTATAAGTGAGGTTTCACTGTATTATTGTGAAACAAAAGACGTGCATGCTCTTTAAAAATAAATTTTTTCATAGAACGAAAATCCATCTACTATTTCTTTCATGCTTTCTTTGGCGGGAACGAAAACTATTCCCTTACAAAGAATTTTCAGTTCCCCCTCGTTTTCCTATAAGGGAGTTTCCACTATGTGTAACTCTAAACATTTCGAGGGGGGTGAACGCCCAAACCCCACTTTGCTACGGCCTTGGTCGGAGGGGAGGAAAAACTGGGACCTATCCCCGTATTTCCCCAGGAAAAGACGGGATTGCGGGTGATTTCATTCCACTTGGCATTGCTGGATCCCGTTTCAATCTTTGGGGGAAGGGGTTACCTCTCTGGAGGTCTTGTAGAGATAATGAGTTACACAAATATGTTAACTAGGGAAGTTTCATGCAGATCATAACATTGATTCGGACTAGGAAACTTTAACTTTGAAACTTTAAATGTCCACTTTGACCATCCCTGAATGCATTTTGATTACTATCGTTATGATGTCTGTATATACGTACGTATGCTCGTGTCTCGAATAGCTGAAGAAACGATACGTAGAATATTGAAATTCTGTTGTAACGTCAATTTGTACTCTCCCTTTTTGTATTGCAGTCTGCACTCTATGAAGCAAAAAATTTCAATATAATGAATATTAAGTCGTAGGGCATAACTTAAAACGTTTTTCGGTAGAATGTTGTATTAAGGATTGTAGTAATATCTACATGTGTCCTTCCTTTTGATTGCATTTATAATGAAAATCTCAATATAACATGTATTGAAACAAAAAATAGTTCTCTCCTGATAGCAGTACTTGAGCTCTACTGATTGCTGAATTAATATATACTACTCATTGTTGAATTTATATTATATAAATTTTCAATGCTATTTAAAACTAATATTTTAGTAATTGTGTAACTGTCCTTTATTAAAGAATTAGAGGATTACATTTCACATTCAAATGGAAGTCATGTAGTGTCTACATCAGATTTTTTAAAGCTTAATTTGAAGTAGTTGATATAAAGATTCCTTTTATGAGCATTTCAAAATTGATTATTACTTTTAAAAATTTATCTTCTAAATTATTTTTATATGTTGAGTAGAATGGGAGTAAACGACAGTAAATAAAGAAACTGTAAAATAATTAAATAAATAAAATAAAATACTGCATTAATGAGTATAATTTTATAAATGTGCATCGAAGTCGTATGGTATCCATATTAGATATTTTTATCTTAATTTGAAATAGTAGATATTAAAGGTTTATTTTATGAGTATTTCTGAGAGATTTATTATTACTTCTAAAAAGTTATCTTCTAAATTATTTTTATATGTTGAGTCTAAAGCGCAGCCTTGTTATTGAAAAAAAAAGAGTTTAAAAGACGGTGAATAGGGAAAGAGACGAAAAGAGAGCCACATAAAATAAAATAAAACGATAGTCAATAGTTCCTCGTATTTACCCCCTCCCGTTTTAATATGAATGGGCCCAGTTTATCTCTCCATCATATAAATGCACCATGCGGAGGCTGTTAGCACACGTTACTTGTGTCCACAGCCTGTAAAACAAAGCGAAAGCGAAAAGACAAAAGTGTACTTTACGGTCGATTACCCATTGGCCAGCAGTCATGGTCGGTGACCACCGCGTTGTTTCATGACCTGGCCACCTTCTTGGCTCTCCGATTGGCTGCAGCGGGACGTTTGGTCGCGCCGTTGCCATCAGGTGGAAAGTATTGAAAAAAGCAGACAAAAAAATAGCCAAACGATGTGATTGGACGGGTCTGGACTTGCATCACTGGTCATGAGTAATACTAGGGCTTAGGAACACTTTTTTTTTAATCCAAGGTCGGTTTTTTTCCTTTTTTAATACATACAGTGAATGGTTCTGTTACTGATACATTGTTTATAGTGTTCAGTCATGTAAGCTCGGAATCCGTCAAGCGTGACTACTATGTAGTCTTATAACATGCAGCTAATTTAATTTCGTATAAACGTTTGATGTTATCTGTACTTGTAGAAATGACATCTGATAATATAAAATAGATAAGGTATCTTCACTAGTAGCTCGCGAGCTGCCTAAGGGAGAAAAATATACTTCTTTTAGACTTCCATTATCACAGATGAGTTGTTTAAAGAAGCGTGCCAGTGTCACGCGATCTACGGGAATTATCTGTTCAGATGAGCTATTGTGTATCTTTAAAACTTAAACTGGTTCTCATGTTGATTCTTTTACAATATTAGAGTTTTTTTTTTTTTTTTTTTGAGTAAATTGACACAATTTTTTTATTGTAAGCTAATACTTCAAGAGTGCTTTCCATTTGTATGTTGCGTTAGTATACCACTTGGTAATGGTTTTAATATAAAAAATAATAATTCGCTTTGATTACTTTAGAAACATTTATATAATTAGTAACTTATTTGATTAGTAAAAAACTATAATCTTTAAGAAAAGGGTTGAAATATTTTCTTGGTGAAATTTCAGCTCTAAAGTAGGTTTACATGCAAATTAATATATTTATATGTCAAGCATATAATCGTATCTATAGTATGGTAGAAAATTAGGTTTGTATTTATATTCTTATGTACTGCTAAGCAATCATAACAATTATGTTAAAAGTATTTCAGTTAAAAGCATTCAGTTTAAAATATATTATTATCCATTTGATTAAAAAAAAATTGTCAAAGTATGTATAAAATTCAGATTAATGCAACAATTGCATCTCTTTTTTTATGTATATGTCTGTGTGTATATGCGTATGTATAATGTGTATAAATATATTTCTAGTTTATTGCCTTTTGAGGTTTTATTTATTTATTTTTAATAGCTTAAAAAGGAATAACATCTGTGAAAGTTTATAAGCGAACTGATTTAAAAACTATTTTTAAATAGGAAATGTATGGTGTTGATTAATATTGTTAGACACTGTGTAGCATTTCGTTTTATTCTTTGACCATATACGTTTCACCATTTATGTAACTATTTTTTTTAATACTCTCAGAGCAAAAGGCGTTAGTAATTAAAATTAAAGCAGTAATTTAGCGTCACTAAATCATAGCAGAAGTTCTTTTGATTGTGGTTGAAAATTAGTTTACTTTGTGAAGTGCCCTTTACCAGAGAGAAAAAGAACTGGGGACAGCGTAGACTGGGGTGACTTATTATTTGCTTGAAGGTTTAAAATCTGACCACAACACAACCGACAGCTCACGACGGGATGCCCTGCGCTGTCGGTAAAGTGTTCGTGATGTCACACCAGAATACCGATAATGTATTGCTTTAAACCAAATGTAGGCCTCCGCACCTGTCGACGTATACAAACCACAAATTTTCTAAAAAGTCACTCTGATTGCTCTTCCATTCAATGACATAGGCAAGAGATGGCGGCAGCCACAATGGTTTGTGTTGCATTGAATTGAATTGTCAGAGATAGGGTCGGGGAGATGATAAAAGATTAGGGTGAATGGAAGAGATTAAGATAATCTATTAGCAGATCGTCTTCGCTGGGTGCACCTCATATTCGAACAGATCTGTAACATCTATATACTAGAGCCTAAGATACTGATAGAATGTATGAGTGTCGTGTAACCAAGTGTATGACGAGAGGGTTTCAGGCAGCTGGTGAGATAAAGCAGACTGTATCTCTGAGGAAGATATTTATTTACGTCATCTCAATCGGATAGGTTGTCCTTTAATTTTAGTGACGGGTGACTTGCTAGATCATCTAACACGAACAATCTAAACTCTAAGAAAATCTCTAAGATAAATTTAAAAAATATATGTTCCTGTGCTTGATTTACTTTTCTTCTCTCTCTCTCTCACACACACACACAATATCTCTCTCTCTCTCTCTCATATATATATATATATATATATATATATATATATATATACACGTATATACTCTTGCTTGTAAGTGTGGATTTTCTATTGTGAAAGGGTTATCATGAATGGACATTTTAAATAATGTAAAATTATACATTAAGATTAGTCCAAATAATGTTTAACATAGTATATTAAGAAGATTAAAATTTCATGAGTTAATTTTAAAAAACGGGAGAAGAAATTATCTCTAAAAGTATTAATACTATTACAAAATCTCTTTTATGATTATTATTTTTAATCGTACATTCAAGGATGATAAACAATCGGAGTAAAAAGGTTAACACCCAGCATTAAATTTTTGTCTAAAAATCTCATTTTCAACAAAACTCTACAAATCAAGCATTAGTATTGATCAATTAAACTGTTTTTCAATATATAAGATTGGGTAAATGATGTTTTTTACTGAAATAAATTTCGCCGCATATGGTTTCTTTCTCATTTATAATCTCATTGTTACACTCCTCCAGATATAATATCATTATGCTATTTTAGAGAATTTGCTTTGCGAAATAGTTTTAAAAGCAAATAGTAAAGGATCCCAATATTTACTAAATAGTTAAATATGAATCTTATTCTCTTCAATATATTTACAGGAAAAACTTAAGTCAATATGAAATGCTGCAGTTTTGATGAATTATGTGAAATGAGAATAAACATTTTGTAATAGTTCTGTTGGCGGTTATCTGAACAATCGGATACTTCTAAGGTTGACCGCCACATTTTGTTAATTCTATACTGTTAGCGTCTGCTTTTCTTGCGTGACATTAGAAAGTAATTCTTATTATGAAGTTTAGCTTTTACTGTTATAGTAAATAGATTTGCAAATCCCTCACAAATTTGCAGTTCGGAAAATCATTCATGCCTACATGAAAATTACCATGATACCTATTCATTGTTTTTCTTTTAACGAAGTTTTTTTTTTCTAAAATTTTTATCAAGGTAAGAGATTAGAAAATCACTCAGTGATGCATTTGCACTCTAATGGTCAGTATGTTGAAAAGTTAACGATATATTCAAGCAGTGGAACACATGCCTGCAGGCTTAAGTTTTTCAAAGCTTTTTGTTTTTATTGGAAAAAATGATGAAATAAAATATTTATAAAAAGTAAGTATATAAAAGGGGAAAAATCACTCAATCACTACGAATCAAATGTAAACATTTACACAAGATATTTTATCATTTTTCTCATTTCGGTACATAGTGAAAATCCTGTTTATAATGATACCTAGAAAACAGAGTCATATCCAGACTACTTTTAGACAGGCAGATAATTTTTGTGTGTGACACCCTCACCGTTTCGTCAAATTTTCGTGTAATACAAGTGCATGTTATACTTCAATTTGACAAAAATATAACAAAATATAACACAAATGCGTAAACCAAGGAGTCATCTTTAAACTACAAATTAAAAATTTATGGACTTGTTTTAGCCTATTGTTTATGGGGAGGCTATTAAACTCCAAACTTCCCTCTGTACACTTCTTCTAAAAAACTATTGATACATACAGGCTATCGTAATAAAGTTTGATCACTTGAGCATTCAATGCTTATGTACGTTGTGTGCTTAATATCTTGGATTTCATTTAACGATTAAATTAAATTTATTTAAACAATAAAAATGTAATAAAATTACTAACCTCCTTGTGATCTTGCTTTCAGTAAATAAGAAATATAATAAGGAAATTAAGAAAATAAGTGGGACCAAATAAATTATGCGCAGACTTTTCCATACATGCATATAAAAGTCGTCTTCCTATGTTTGTTATTTTATTAATATCCTTTCGAAATGCGCAAAAATGCAGATAAAAATAATTATGCATGCCGAAAACATATTTCATTAGATGAAGTTAAACAAGTTTCTCCGCAGATATACATTATTTTTGTTTAGTGTCATTAGAAAAAGATAAATGTCTAGATTTATTGCTATTCCACTTTATTTTAATTACGCAAATATAAATCACGTTGAAAATAAACAAGCATAGTTTCAGAGGGGAAAACATACCTTTCTTTCAATCAGCAAACCAAATTATATATTTCTTGAACCATTTTCACACTCACACACATAAAAAAGTTCATTTTCTTAATATACCACTCTTGTTAAAATAATATATATAAAAGGAATGGTAAACGTTACAAAGTTTTTTAAGTTAGTAATTTAAGGTGCTGAAACTATATACATAATGCAATTAAATATACATAAATTATAGTATAAATAAATTAATCGCATTAATATTTCCGAAATACTTATCTTTATGAATTTTTTTTGATAATTTATCAAATGCTATTTTTGACGTATTTTATCATAGATTTCTACAAAATATTTATGAAACACTTTTAGTACACGTTAAAATGAGTCTGGATATTAGATTTAAATTTCGAATTTATTTATATTGTTGAAATAAAATTAAAATTAAAAAAGCTCATATTTTTAGCTAAAATTAACATACGGACGTATTTATATCCTATAATTTAACCAGTCAATATATCGACAAAGGAATGCTTCAAAATGATCAAAAATATTTTAAAGTGTTAATAACGCAAAATTAGAAAATCAATGGGCAACAAACACTTAAATAATTAATAAAATATTTGAAAATATCGAATTTTTAAAAAATTTTTGATTTTTAAAATTTTTTTAGATATGATTTATTCAGTTCTACTTGAATGTATATTTAATGCAAACATTCAATAATCTTAGTTATTAATTTCCAAAATCACTTTGTAAACTCTTCGTAATAAAAAAATAAAAGAATAAATCGAAAATTAAGACCCAAGTAACGTATTAAATATTAATACAATATTTTAAAATGTTTTGCCACGTGCATCATCTTAGTACAGTGGTTCTCAAAGAGTGCGCTCTAGACAGCAAGATGGTTTTCTGGTGCACTCTGAGGTACTTCAAAGAAATATATATCCAGGAATAAAAATATAAATATAAACCATCTGCAGAAGTTTTGCAAAAAGATAATTAGTCAACTCTGAACGATATCTTGATTTTACGAAACTCATCGTGGAGTATAAAGATTCACAAAAAAATTATATCAAAAATTGAAATTAGACGGAAACTAGTTTTCATTCATATTTTAAATATGAATTTCCAAAAATTAAATTGTTAATATATTTGCTACAAAGCCTCTTTCATGAATAATTAGTAACGGTCATTTTTTTCAATATGTCTTCAAAAATTAATATTTCTACAAAAAAAAAATAAAATAAAAAATAAAAAAACACTAAACTTGCAAAAAGCATAAATTGCCACTAACGTAAACACTGATTTTAATAGAACTCATCTAGTGGTTTATAAGCATTCAGGTAAAAAAATTAATAATTAAAATTGAAATTATAGAGTTAAAATTTGTTTTATGTGGATATTTTAACTAATGAATGGTTTAAAAATTCTTTACGAGAACTGTTCTACAGAATCATATTTGCTGTATTTTGTTTAATAAAAAATTTTCAGTTTGTCTAACATTTTTAAATAAGTTTGAAAAATTGCTTCTGCTTTATATCCGCTAAATATATACATGAAAATAATGCTCTCCAAATATAGTAGATATCAGTAGTTAAAAAAAAAAGTTAAAACAGTTAGTGATACAATACACTTAGCTTTCATAATTAAAACTTAATTTTTTACCAGAAACAATAGAGCATTAAACAAATTACAGAGAAAATGATGTTTTATTAATAATCTCTAGAATCTCATTGATTCTAAAATCTTTACGAAGACTTAATGTTCTACTCGTTGTATATATTTGCTGTATTTTATTTAGATAAAAAGAAGTTTTCAGTTTGAAATCTTAACATTTGTTAATATTTTAAAAAAAAGCGTTGTGGTGCTTTGTGTGTGATGTATGTATATAATGATATATATAAAGTTTAAAAAAGAATTTTAGTTAAAAAAAAAGTTAAAACAGTTAGTGATACAATACACTTAGCTTTCATAATTAAAACTTGCCGGTTCAGCTAGTTTTCAATAAATGTATAATTTGTAGCTTATTGGAACACTTTATATAAATATAAGTCATTTTACTGCGGTATGTTTGAAATTTTGGAACCTTTTCCTTCCGCTTTTTCAACATCGGTATACGTTTTATTAAATTTTTCATGATTGTTCATATGTGTTTTAATTTATTAAATATTGAATAGGAAAATAGAAATTCATTATTAAATCTTTTTCATTCAAAATTAGAACCAGAGAAGAACTGCTTTAACGCTTAAAAAGTTAACAGGAATATGCAGACTATCAGTTTTATACTAAAAACACAAATGTGAACATTTGCTATGAGAAAAAAAATAAAACTTTCCACATGCGCTTTTTCTAACCAGTTCCACATCTGTTACAATGTATCTGAATATGAGTCTTTTTACTATTAGAGAATAGTTTCACTTTGCATTTAAATACGGGCGTAGCTCCGATTGCTTCGAAATCGCTGTTGCGTCACTCAGCAACAGGTTTAGGTGTCGAGAAAGGTATGATAAATAACTACAGGCGCGTTATGGTTCTTTTTTTTAATACGTGTCATCGCCCAAATGAAACGATCGCTTTCGAATGACTGCCTGATTAATAGATTCTTAGTAGCGAGAAAATGCAAAATCGGGGTTCAACTTGCAATCCCACGCCTGATCGTCGCGTCTAAACGTCTACATACCAAGAATTATGACGCGGACCACCAAATTCGATGAATTTCGGCTTGACAGGTAACAGTGTTTTCCGACGTCTGCAGCGAGCCAGCACTATCAAGTGAGCAAGATGATGGATCCAGTACTTAGTGGTGAGCCCCTTACTTGACGTTCACTTCGTCACTCTTAATTACTTCGCTAACTTCATCACAAAAACCAATCTGTCACGCTCGCTTCCAGCCCGCAATCTCACCTTCTTTATCTTCACAGTTGGCATTGGATATATTTTATGGAGTTTTTATTGCCTTACCAGTCACAATGGAATATCGCTTTGTTTGGGATTTCGTTGGAACAAACCTCAAGTGCGTTCGCAGCATTGTCTTTTTGTTCATTTAAGGTTAATTGAGACACTGACTTTAAAGAATTTAGAAGCATTATGATGTTATGTCTCTCTCGCTTGTTTGGGTGAGGGAAATGAATGTTTGGGTTCCAACGCTTGGCGAACCGCCGATAGGTATCTCCCCGAGGAATTTAAAGCGTTCGAGAAAAGAGGTTAAAAAAAAGGTGTATTTAGTTCAATCTCAAAGTAAGCAAACACGAAAAGACATTACTTCAAAGTTGGCAGGCATATTCCCCATTTTAACTGCCAAGGAGGGAAAGTTGCCTTTAGTTGTGATTTCATTAAAGCACTCTTCAGATTTATTAGTCCTCCCTATTCACCCTTTCATGCAAGGTTAATTGAAGTAATGAATTCAATCTATTCCGCTGGTAGAATGATTTGATTTTGACCCGTTTCTTTACTTTAAGGAGAAAAGGAGGGAGAATATAGGAGTAAACGCGGGTGACAAAAAAATTGAGTTAAATTTTTTAAATAGACATATTAACCGGTAACTTATTCCTATCAATAAGATTTACATATGTATTAAAAAATTATTCGAAAGCAAAATAGTTAAAATTTTTAAAAAAGTAACTTAATTAAAAGATATCTTCAGAGTAAAATGAAATGCATTAAAATAAATGAAAAATTAATTTTAATTTTGTTTATTTATAATTATTTCATTAAGACAGTCTATATTTACTAGTACACCTATCCACCTTTTCAAGCATTTTCAATTGAAGTAATAAATTCAAAGGTACTGGTAGAAAAATTTTATTTTTACTCTTAAATTTGTTTTTCGTAGAGAGGCGAGGAAGGGGTAAACACTGGAATCTGAAAACACTCGACAAATAATTTTGAGTTAAAATTTAAAAATTACGTATTAATCTGTAACTTGTATCTGTAAATTAGATATAAATGTATATGCAAAAATTATTTAAAAGTAAAACAAATAAAAATTTTATCAGGTAATTTTATGACCTATTAAGGCATGAATTATTAATGCATTTCTTCAGATTAATGAAATGACATGTAATTAAATATGCAAAAGCTCTGTTTATTTTCAATTTGTCGTTTAGTTATTTCATTAATTCAGACTTTAGATTTGTTATTCCAACCTATTCATTTTTATTAATGAAGTAAGGAACTTAAACTATACCGTTGGTAGAATGATTATTTCAGTCCTTTGTTAGCTTTTAGGGATGAGGAAGAAAAAATTGGGATATAAGCACAGACCAAAAAAGAAGAGTGTTTAATTTTAAATTAGTATATTAATCGGTAACGCGTACCTGTATCTCGTACCTGTCAATGCGGTTTAATTATAGAAACTAAAATTATTTGATTGAAAATTAAATGAAATTTTTATTAAATACAATTAGAACATGACTCATTAATTAAATGATAAAATTTCTTCTGATAATTAAAATAAAATGAAATAAATAAATGATAGAACTTTTATATCTTTATTGAAATAATGAATTCAACCTATCCTTCTGGTAGAATAATTTTATTTGCATTATTTTGCTTGTTTTTAAAGGAGAGAAAGTCGGTATATTGTTGCATAAGCACAGCCTAAAAAAAGTGTGTTGCATTTAAAATATATGTATTAACCAGTAACTCTTATTTGTCAATACGATCAAATATAAAAATGAAAATTACTTGAGTAAAAATTAAATAAATATTTTATGAAATGAAACTGATGCATGATTTATTGATAAATTGAGAATACTCCTTCAGATGAGTAAAATAACATGCAATAAAATAAATAATACATCTTTTAATCTTAAATTTGTCCAAATACCTTGAAATTAATAGATACTGATCATTTCTCTTCGAAGCATTGCTTTGACAGAAATCAGATGATTAAAATTTTTTCTATTCTCCTTTTCATTCATGGACTATAAAGGTATAATTGATTTTTTTTCTTTCCCTGTTTTTGCTTACTACTTATACTGTAATCTTTATTACCAAATTCATGCATTAAAACAAAAAAAAATTATAATCATAATACACACGTTAGACAGGGATATCAGATTGTTTTAGTCTCATTCACACACATAAGGTAAAAAAAAAGTGTTCAAAGAAAGTTTTCCATTTTGTTGATAATTCAGTAGTTAAACTAGTCAATGAAATGTATTTCAGCAATTCCTCAACTTATAGATTGCATTGATTGTATGTATATTTTCACATACATACTACACTCCCTATCTAAGTCAATGTGATATATGTTACGTAACACACACATAAATAAATAAACACATACACACACACACACACACACACACACATATATATATATATATATATATATATATATATATATATATATATATATATTCATACCTACCGTAAAACCTCTTTATATTGATAATGTATGTACATAGAAAAAAATTCTTATAGACATGTTATGTTAGATAGTTTGATTATTTATGCATCCAATGTTTATGTACGTATGGATTTTATTTAAAGAATTAATTTAACTTTCTTTAAATACTTCAAAATGTGATTACTTATAACTCAGTTATTAATCTTTTAATGATTTTAAACAGAGTAAATTAAGAATTTTACTGGGTCAAAAAAATGAATGCCGTTATAATCAAGTTTACCTTTGTAGACAGTATTTATATTATCGTTATACACAAACTGGTAATCCGTGTATATTTAGAAAAAACTAAAGAAAATAGACAATGTATTTAGATGACGAGTTATATTCAAATTCTACGTCGTTATAAGTGATATTTTTTTAAAATTAGTTAGTAGAATAGAAATAAAAATCACACAAGTAAAATGTTTTGCTTCTGAGTTCACCTCTTCAAAAAAATCTAAGATATTAACTATCCAATCTTGTGCTGCCGTAGCCGGAGTGGAGGGGGAGTTGCTCGATGGTCTAGAACCCCCTGCTCCAGATTTTCAAGTTTATTACATTGTGTTTTAACATTGAAATGAAAGTACATTTTCGATCATCATTTTTTAAAATTAAATGCTTAATAAAAATTAACCCTCTGACTGCTCATCCCGCGATTTAAACGGGCAATCCAAATGTAGCAAAATTTGCTCATCCCGCGATTTTCGAGGGCATGTGTTTTTCTTCCTTTATTAAGAAGCACATTCCGCCTTTTCACTGTTTAACACGTGGAATAAATTATACACAGTATTAGACATTTAATTAGGTAAATAGAATTATATGACTAGGACTATTATAGTTATATTAGATAACAGAATGATAGATAGTATGTTATAAATAGAAACTAACTATGTTAAAGTTGAAATTTATTAAAAAATAAATGTTTTATGTGATAGCATCTGAAATTAGTTTTTCTGAAAGCTTATTTTCTCATGATAAAAGTCAATATAAAAAATCTTTTCCAGAAAAGAATTAGTATTTCAATTCTCCAATATATATATATATATATATATATATATATATATATATATATTTATATATATATATATATATTATATATTATATATATATATATATATATATATATATATATATATATATATATATATATATATATATATATATATATATATATATATATATATATATATATATATATATTATATATATATATATATATATATATATATATATATATATATATATATATATATATATATATATATATATATATATATATATATATATATATATATATATATATATATATATATATATATATATATATATATATATATATATATATACTATGCAAAAATAATATGCAATTTTTAAAGAGATCTTGGTTTACAAATTGAGCAGTCAGAGGGTTAAGTATTCAAATTTCAATTATTAAATTTCAATCTACTGTTTTGATTTCAATATTTTTGTTTGTTGTTTCTGATGCCACTTGGACAAACCAGTACGATTTGAGCTATATGCTACTATATAAGGCAAAGGGATGCACCTTTCGTTTTAATGATCACCGTTAAGGTGAAAGAAAGACTTTGCTCAAGTGGGTCCTCATAATTTAGTAGCATATACCAAGCAGAAGACCCATAGGCTTGGCTTGCTATCCAAAGAGGTATTTCAATATTTTTGTTCCAAATCGTTTTATACATTTGCTGAAACTATTACACAAGATTGAACCTGGACTTAGGCTCAATAAATGATGCAGTTGACCAACCGAGTACTTCAAATCTTCATTTTATCCATGTTGAAGCTTAAAAAATCGAAGAGCTCTTCAAAAGTAGGTTGGCGGAAATTTGATAAAAATTTGATTTCCTCAAGTAAGACAGACGCACTTATTTCCAACAAATTAAATAATTCAACATTCCTGTAGTTGGTTACCTGGCCAGTTGGTCGCTGAAAATTGCAAACGCAGTGGTCAAGATCCGAATTGCGCAACCAAATCCCGTGAGATTAAAAGTGAATAAAGGAGTAAAAACTACAAGTTAAGATTTTACTGATGAGAAAACTGAAGAGACATCGATCTTGAATCTTCTTAATAACGAAATAGAATTAAAATTGGGAAAAATAATTTTGATGCGTTTAGGTTAAGTTTTTAATATATTACACCCACATCCACACACATATAATATCAAAATTTATATAATTTTTAATGCCGTTATTAGTAATAAATATTAATTTGATGCTAAATTTTATACATTTTATTATTTTGCCAAATTTTATGTAATTTTAGTTAAAAATTATTGAAATGTATAATTACCCCAGTCCAGTTTGCGTCCCCCCCTACATTGAATCGTGGCTACGGCCTTGCATGCTTAAGTTGTATTAATTAGGGTGACAGTTTGTTGTATAATTATTTAAAACTTTTTTCAGTCTCATATGATGGTCAGGTGAGGAAAAAGATTAAAGCTCATTTCTGGAATAAAATATTCATGGTTTCAAAATAAAGCATTTTGAATATGGACGAGAAAATTAAGAGTATGAAATGTTTATTTTAATCAGAAATATTCTAAGTTCTTATTTAGGAAATCTTGAATGCAACATGGAATATTGAATACAAAGATTACTCTAAATGTGGGTATATTTTAGA
This sequence comes from Pardosa pseudoannulata, assembly GCA_032207245.1. NCBI lineage: Eukaryota > Metazoa > Arthropoda > Arachnida > Araneae > Lycosidae > Pardosa > Pardosa pseudoannulata. The sequence continues at coordinate 88,309,204 of CM063503.1, read as the reverse complement.
AGACTACACCTATAATCTCTTCTTACTACATGCGTAAGAATTAGATGAATTTTTACATAAGAATCATACTGGTATCTTTCATTAATTTATTTATCTATTTGTTTATTTTGCGAAAAGTCTAAATATAATTCCAAATTAATAATTATTTGTAATTTTTTAGCAATTACTTAGGATGCATGTTTACATTAATGAATTAGCATAATGATGAATTATGATTCTTGAGTAGATTATGTATAGATTATGTATAGAATATTCAATAAACTGTGTATGTGTGTGTTTACAAGTTGCTTCAGAAAACGTTTACTGAAAATTGTGATATTTTTCGAACTGAATAGTTGAACCACTAAACAAATTAACCTCCTAGATGCATCTACTTGATTTTTTTTTCTTTTCTTTTAAAGAATTTGAAACTAACTGTAGATAACTGTGCAGTATCGGGAAATATAAGTGTCTTAATATAGTTCTACCTATAGAGTTATAAGTAACTTTTGTCTAATACTTAGGCACCATACTTATTAAATGCTTTAATTAAATGATAAATAATAACTTAATCTTCTGTTATTTATTTATTTATTTATTTATTTATTTTTGAGAATCTGAAACTAACTGTAAATAACGAGTTATAAGTAACTTTTGACTGAATACTTAGACGGTTTGGTTACATTAATGCTTTAATTAAATAATAAATAATAATTTGATGTAAATTCGCTATATATCTATTTAACGAACTATCTGTGTGTGTTTGCTTGAACACTGTGTGTGTTTACAAGTTGCTTCAGCAAGCGCTTACAAATCTGACATTGCGATATTTTTCGATATGAACAGTTGACACTCCAAACGAATCAACATCTACAACTCTTAACTTTGACAACAGAATAGTACTAAATGCAATTTTATTTTATTTTATTTCTTTTTTTACAGACGTTTCAGAAAACCGCTTCATATATTCTTTGAGAAAGGTCCCAGAGAAGAGCAATTCATCTTTCGACGTCAAATCATTCAAAGAGAGGATTACTGCAAAGCATAAGTTTTGAGATTATATTGGAGTAAATTATATGTTAACATTTACTTTGTGCACTGCTAAAATAATTTAGTTATATAAAAGGAGGTTAGGTACTGTAGTTAATACAAAAAAACAATAAAATGTAAATATAGCCATTATTTTCATTTTTAAATACTTCTACACTTTTATACAAAGCAAAATATTGCCCTATGCTTCTACGAGACAATATTCCGATCGAATAGTCATTTTTTTTTCGAAAGCAGGGGCATATATATGTCTTTTCGGCTTTCGCCCGGTCAAATTTTATATCTGTATTTGTGGCAACTTTATAATTTAAGTTGACGAAAAATATGAATTCTATGAAGAAAACGAAGCAAAGTAACTTAAGTTTTGTGCATATTACATCAAACGAAATACTTTGCATTCAAGTATTAAGGAATTTTACTTAGACCGTTTATAAAATAAGAATATTAATGAAAAATCGTTCAGAACTCTCGCCGAGTTATTCGCCATAGACTGCCATACATAAATTAAAAGAAGTTTAATAAAAATAATAGACGTAAAAATATCTACAGCTTACTATACCTGAACTTAATCTATATTAATACACAATTTTAATTTTATATTATTATACAAGTGTAGGCGAGAGGAAAATGTGAAGATATGAGCTCTAATATAAGAAGCCTGTTAGACTGGCCCTTTATACAATGGTAGAGATGGTGAGAATATTAGGCTTTTAACTTTACAACCAAAATTATAAACAGCATATAGTTCAGCAATATTGTTTTATTGTTGAATACATGCAAAAAAAGAAAAATATTTATAAACAATACTTACAGCATCAAAAGTATATATATCGCATAATATTCATTTTCACTAAGACCTTTTACTCGGTATAAGTCATAAACAATTTTTAAAATGTATTTCATAAAATCTAGTAGCGTAGAGAAGAGAGGGGATGCGGGAATTACATCCCCATAAGAATTGATGTATACATATATTATATATGTAAGGGTTGCTGTATTAATTTTCAGATGAAGGAAAAAAGAACAGGCTCCCTCCCATAAAACTTTTCTTGCTTTGTCTTTGCATAAATGGAAAATAATATTTAAAGTCCATTTCAGTACTTTTCCGCCTGCATCATGTATCTAAAAATTAAACGAAAATGTATGATATTTAATAGAAGGTTATCATTATATTACCTGTGCTATTGTTTGCAGAACTAGAAATGGTAGAGTATTTTGTACAATTTTAGTGCATTTGTCAATATGAACAGCCGAACGATGGCCGAATGGTAGAGCGCTGCTCTTCGGAACCAGAGTTCGCGGGTTCGAATCCCGCTGCTGGCATGGATGTTTGCAGCCGTTCGGAATCGGCTTTAAACTGTAGGTCCCGGTCTCATTAGCCCTCGTGTGCAAAACAGCAGACCGTAGCGCTCCAAACCAAACCAAACCAAACCAAAATGAACATTTTCTAATTACAATCAACATAAGCTTGGATATATTTTTAAACACATTAAAAAAATGAATATTTAAGCATATGTATTGTGCAACTATCTTGATGTATTTCTAAAATTTAAAATATTTTGAAGCCTATTTTATTTTTTCCAGCCGTTCTTGCACTTACCACCCACATCATAAACATTAACAAAAATGTATAACTAATAGAATGTCATATATATCATTACATTGTATGTGGCATTGGTTGAAACTGAATAAATGACAAGGCTTTTGCGTAATTTTAGTGCATATGTGTAAAGCAACCTCTCCATATTGCTGTTAACACCATTTTTAGTACCCTATATATTAATAATATAATATATATATATATATATACATATATATATATATATATATATATATATATATTTATATATATATATATATATATATATATATATATATTGATTAATTGTGCCTTAATATATTTCTAATCTCTTATATAACATCTCTGTATATATACGAATATTCCAAAGTTCATATTCACTTCTACAGTTGTTTTTTACCACATATATCATAAAATGCCTACAAATTTAACGAGTGTATGATTATCTAATAGAAAGTCATATACATTATTATATCTGTACTATTGCTTGCAAAAGCGAAAATGATATTTTTTTTTTAAATTTTGATGAATATGCAAAAACAACCCCTTCGTAGTACAATTAAAATCCACTTTAATACTTTTTTAAATGCAGCAAAAATTATAAGTATTTAATCACATGCATTGTGCAACTATCTTATTTATTTGCCTAAACTTGGATATTTTAGTACATTTGTAAAAAAACAACCTCTTCGTATTACAATCAACATCGGCTTTGGTAATTTTACAAATGCAATAAACATAATACTTATTTAATCGCATGTATTGTGCAGGTATCTTAATTATATTCCTAAACTTGGATATTCTGAAGGATATGAACGAGTGACTTTTAAAAGTAACCTAGGTGTTTTCTAAACTTTCTCTATCCTATAACTAGGTCATAAACATATTTTAATCGGAGTCTAGAAACAACTAAAATAGTCATACCCGTGAAATCGGCAGTAAATGAAGTGAAAACCTGCCTTTGAAAATAGAAGCTGCCCTGCTATCTATCATTGGATCTGTCAATGTCGATCCTTCCGAAGTTAAAAGTGAAACTATTTTTTGTACCCCGTAGTCGTGTATGTTCAGGCGTCATTCTTCCTAGTTGCTGCAGAAATCACGGTTCGCGCCAAATTCGGGCTCCGATATTTATAGCCCCACTGGTGATGGGGAAAAAACGTAGTGTGTGTGTGTGCTACCGGAACTCAAAATACACCGGTGGGTTGTTGTGAAGAAAAAAGAAAGAAAAGAAACAAAAATTCATGTGAGACGCGTAGTGGAGGGAATGTAAGAAAGGACAGGCGTCATATCTCGAGTATTTTCAAAGCATACTATACAAGAGGCTTGCTTTTACGCTAGGCCCTTTTCCAGTGAAACAGTTTTTCGACATAAGTTCTGCTCCTTATGTCTTTCTCGTTTTAAAATTTCAAAAGTGTAAGCGCTATCATAAAGTTTCAAAGTGAAAGATTAAAAATACAGTTCTATAAAATCAACTGGAAGAACATTAATAATATTGCAATAAATAGAAATTCAGCCTACGTTGGATTGTTTTTATATTACGCTTTTTTCCAGTCAAACACTTTTCGATACAAGTTCCGTTTCGTATGTCCTTCTTGTTTTAAAGATTCAAAAGTGTATGCACTATCATAACGCTTGAAATTGAAATAGTATAATTATTGTTCTATTAAAACAACTGATGATATCCCAATAAATGCAAAGCTAACGTGCAGATCCAGCATATGTTGGCTTAGTATTTAAGGTCATATTATTCTGGCTCAAGGGTTCTACCCCAATAACATTCCCCAAAATTTATTTATGCAATTGAATTTCTAGAAATAAGAAGTAATTTGTGCAGTTATTCGAAGAGAGGGATTAAAATATTAAGCAGGCATTAATGTGCTGTGTAGTTATATATGATACATTTGGAAAAGAAAATTTAGAGGAGCGAAATTTGTTGAATAAAGCAGATTTTGACTCAAATTTTGTTTTTTATGCTTTTCTTGTTTTAAAGATTCAAAAAGTGAAATCGAGAAAGTTTAACTATTAGCGTTATTCTATTGAAATATTTGAAAGAACACTGATAATATTGCAATAAATACAAAATCAGCGTACGTTGGCTTTGCTTGCCCTTATTGCGATATTATTCTGGCACAAAGTATATTATTCGATATTATTTTGGAGGTATTATCTATTGCGATATTATTCAGGCATACTTCTCATATACTGATAATATTCCTAATAACTTGTTTACACTTGTATTGAAACAGAAAAGGTTATTTTTTATTAGTTCAAGTGGCTGTATGGTTTCAAGCCAGGTCAGCAATGGAATTCCACTTATTAGCTCAAATAATAATAATTATAATAACCATAATTATAGCTATGTACAAACGTTTCTATAATATATACTCGCATAATATATATTTGCACGAAAAGACATCAAGTCTTTGATCACTTACTGTATGACTAAACTTAACATTTCTTATCAATATGTACAATCACTGAAACATAAATTCTGCTCTTACCTTGTATTGAATATCTTCAAATAAATAAGAAGTAATTTGTATAAGTATTCTGATAGCCAGGATTAAAATATTAAACTGATTATATGTGAGACGTTTGAGAAATTTAAAGTAGTTTCTGCCAAAATTTAAAGTGAACAAGTTTTGTTAATATTGAAATTACCCATTAATAATGCATTGCAACTTTATATGAGTTAACTGATAAAAAGTTAATAAAAAATGCTTTTTAAATTCTTGAACAACTAGGATATGATAATAATAGATCATGTATTCTTAAAACTACCATTCCTATAAATTGATTACTTTCATCTCTAAGTTAGTAGGTCAATGCTAAAGTTTCCAGGTATCGTTTTACCATTCGTCCGAGAGATTCGGTTGAAATTTAGAGTAAACAATCCTTTACGGTACCAGCCAGAAGTAAACGAATGAAATATAACACAATATGTGTAGCTTAAGTTTTGGTGATTTTGTTTTAGCATCAAAATGAAACGAAAATAATCAACTTTAAAGTGAATTCCTATATAAAAATGCTTATTATCTGATTTTGTTGGGTCTTTAATATCATTTTTCAGGAAAAATGTTAAATTAAATAATTTAGCAATATAAATATCTACCAAAATTTTATGTTACGCTGATTGTATGTGGATGATAAGAAATGTTAAGTTTAGTCATACAGTATGTGATCTAAGCCTTGATGTATTTTCATGCAAATATATATTATACGAGTATGTATTATAGACATGTTTGTATATAGCTATAATTATGGAGATTATAATTGTTATTATTTGAACTAATAAAGAATAACTTTTTTCTGTTTTCTTAAATAAAACAATTTTACTTTTTAAAAGTAGTATAGATAAGAAAACAGTTTATCAATAGCGCTTTCACAAAAGTAAATACTTCTGCTAAATAAGATGAAACACATGGTGCATTTTATAATATATTCCAACAAAGTACCAGAGAATGTTTTAAATACTGTACACATATACTTTAGTTTGACTTTCAAATAAACCTGATTTAAACTCTGTTAATACTTCAGCCATCTACGGTGCAAGTTATTAGTGAATTCCACAAAATCTATTGCCCAACTATCATAAACTGCTCCGACCTTCAGTATTTTCAAATTAGAGCAAATATCCATTAAAATCAGTCCTACGTTCCCCATTCCTTTTCATGCATTTTCGCATTTATTAGCTCAAAGTTTTACATAATACATGTGCCACATCATTCAGATGTTTTTATTTAACCAACCCTCAAATGAGCTAAACAGTTTTCCTAAATATCACAGGGAAGTGAGCCCTACTGATAGAATAGAAGAGGAATTGGTTTTGTAAAATGAATAAGAGGTTGGCAGTCGCTACAAACTGTGTCAGTGAGAGAGAATGGTCTGAAAAAGTATCCTTCTTTTTATATGGAGGCCGGAACAAAAGATGTTTACCTTCCGGCTCTGAATGACAATCGTAAAAACATGGTTGGGGTGAATTGAAAAGCGCGTAGTTTAAGGCTATTGTTTAAGTTGTGCGATCTGGCACTGATGAATATTGTCACTGTACATATAAAATAAAGAAATGACTGAAATGCGAAATTCACTATACAGCTTTGAAATTCTAACTTATAGCTACACTACTCCAGTATCTTAAACATCTATACGCAAGGAAAAAATTTAAAAATTTCTCTAATACGTGGTTTTCTAGGAAGAAGCACTATGTTAGGTAATTTATGCTCTGATTCTTCGTAAGTGAGATGGATTGAAATCCAATAAATGAATACTCGTCTACAATAACATATATATATGTATGTATGCATATATGTGGGAGTGTGCGAGCTCGCATTTGTGTAAAAGTGAATAGAACACAGTTCAAAAATATAAACCATTGCATGCGAAACACTATTGCAAATGTCGAAATCCAGTTTTAACAACATATATTCGCAGTTCTCAAATTCGGATCTGCGGTACACCACGGTACCGGGGCAATAATCAAGAAAAGCCGAATGAAAATTGTAAAACTGTTAAAGAACTCATGGTGATAATGAAATTAAAAATTTAATTTGCTTTCCCACTGTGTTACTGTCGAGGTGGGCTGAATTTTGAATTTCTCAAGATGCGAAATATTCTCTACTTTTCGGTTCTCAAACTGGATGGCATCATAAGGTGCCACAGCAAAAAAGTTTGAGAACCGCTGATTTATATGATTAAAAATTGTATGGAGTGCTATTGAACTGAGTCCTCATAAAACATATTGATGAATTGATATAAAGAAGAAAATTACACAAATTCTAATTTTTATTTAGTGTTATAACTTTATTTAGTATCTCCAGTTACTAAATTTATCACAATAAGTTAGTAGCATGTTCGTTTATCCGTACAATATACCGTTTCAATAGTTCATTATTGAATATTAATATGGCTTACTGCTGCACTTATTTTTAGCTTTTGATACATGATGTGGTTTTAATATTACAAAGTACAGTCTATAATAACACATTATGTAGTTATTATAGACTGTATTTTTGTTGCTCTTATAGCTACATTACATATGTTAAGGACTATACACTTTTTAAGCTCACTTACATTAAATAAATTGTGTAAAGGAATCATTCGACCAACATGTCTAAAAAAATTTGTATTGCTATCTTTTTAGCATTACTTTTGTTTAAAATAAAATGATCAATCAAAAACCTATCCAAAAGGGGATCTTGCCTTCACTTGAGGCTTAAATAAGTAAATGAATTCTCTCTCTCTCAAATACACACACATAGAGAGAGCTATATATATTATATATATATATATATATATATATATATATATATATATATATATATATATATATATATATATATATATATATATATATATATATATATTATGTGTGTGTATTTTGTTTGATTTAGAGCGTTAGTTACAGTCAATTGTTTATACATAACGGCTTTATAGGCCGGATGCGTTTCTAAAAGCTGATTCGGAAGAGCAACAAGCATCCATGCCAATAGAAATATTACAACCAACAGATTCTAACAGTAGAAGGCAACATCCTACCAATATGTCAAGCTTAGGGTATTCACATGTGTGTAAATGTATATATATATATATATATATATATATATATATATATATATATATATATATATATATATATATATATATATGTATACACATATATGCATATATACCTACATGCATACATATAATTCCTAAACATTTAGTAATGTAATTGATATCCCCAGACCTTTATGCTTAGTTGTAGGCTCTTAACATAAATAAATTATTTTACTGATAATCTTTATCTCTTTTCATTAGTAGATAGTATTTTTCAAACACCTCGGCATGGGAAATCTCTGGGTGACTTACATTTTTACAGTGTTATTGTTGCTATACTACTGAGTCCTGAGAGAGCCAAATCGGTCTTAGAGATTTCTTAAAAGGATTATTGCTGAGATCTGACCTCATTCCATCACTACAGAATCTAATTTTCAAGGAAAAAGTGATAAACAAACTATTCAAATCGTAAATTGGAGAACTCTGAGTGATTTAAGAGAGAGAGAGAGCAAACAGAAGGGCTAAAATAACCTCTAACAAAATAATGGCAGTTGTCGCAAACAAATTACTTCTGTTATGCGGCATGTAGAAAATACATCGGAAAATCTGAATATCAATTATGCATATAATTTGGCGCTTATTATCAAAGGAGAATTAATTTAAATTAGTTATTTCTTAACACTTTTACTCACTTCACATTGTCAGATACTTATTTTTAAACGCTTCTGCGTGCAAATCCAACAGTGAGTGACATCTTTACAATGTCATCCATGTTACTCTATTACTTGAGTCCCGAGAAAGCCGAAGCGGTCTTGCAGCTTACTTAAAAGGTTAATCCCTAAGGTCTGTCCTCATTCAATCAGCACAAAAACTAGTTCTTAAGGAAAAAGTGATAAACAAACTATTCAAATCCAGTGGGAGAACTTTGTGATTTACGAGAGAGAGCAAATACAAGTGCTGAAATAACCCTCCTACGTAGCAACTTAAGTTTTAATACAAAATACCAGCAGGTGATGTAAACAAGTTACTTCTGTTATCTGGCATGTAAAGTTGTTTCGAAAAATATCAATATCATATATGTACGTAATTTTGGAGCTTATCGTCAAAGAGAAATTAATTCAAATTAGGTTTTCAATTTTATAGGTGACAAATGAATGTATTTGCTCATGAGGTACGTTAAAATTTTAATGATTACGATATTAACAATTGTTATAATCTTTAATACTATATATCTCTTTCTATTTCGCTCACATAATATGCAAAATTATGTAGATGGTGCTATTTAATATGTTATAATAAACTTTTAGATCCTCAATACAAGGATTTAGGCTTTTAAAAGAAAAATATATAATTATAGACAGATATATCGTTATACAGAAGTTTTACTCTGTATGCATTATGCCTAGACACATCAAAATTGCTGTTTTATTGGCTGTTTTATTTATTAATATTTTGATTTATTGAAGTTGAATGTTTTGTGAAAATGTTTATTTGCTTCATTGTAGTAAATATATAATTATGAAAAGTAAAAGCTATGCTACTTAACTGTATATACTATATATTATATTTCTCCATCAGTTAAAATAGTATGTAAAATAAAATTAATTTGCCAGTTTAAAAATCCCTAATCAAAAGGTCCCATTAGCCCTCGTGTTGCATAGAGGACCGTAGCTCTACAAACCAAACCCAATCGAAAATTAACAAAAACTTGATCTTTCAACCTTTCATTAAGTTTTACAGTGTAATATTACTTGTCAAATTATAAAGATAAAAGACTTGAGACCTTTTTAAATAAGACTTTTATACATACATATTTAATATAGAAAGAAAAAGTTATTTTTCTTCTCAAAATAATTTTTTCTAGTTATTATAATTCATTTTAAGTTAAACAATACATGTAAAAACTTCTCTGCCTTTATGTTATTATTCAAATAAACACAACTAGTTGCATCTTGAAAAACATTAGTAACGAACTGCGACGGCAATTACCATATTTGAATAATAATTAGTGAATTCTGTGTGGTAAATGGAATGTTAAGGCAAAGGTTGGTGCTGTTTCATAATTTTTGGACTATTTAAGGACTTGTATGGTGCAAATGTACCACGATTGGACGGACAGTTTTGAAAGCAGTCGACATGAGAGCTGTGAAGTACACAGACTTATAAAATTTAATAAGTTAATGCTGAATATCATAAAGATTCTGAAATAAGGGTCGAAAAACGTATAACCATTTAAGTATATATTTTATTGAAAATTCATGGAAAAAATGTAGCTATCTGGATATTATTTAACTTAATAATAATACTTAAAGACATTCCAATCAACTAAATACTGTCATATAAAACTTGCCATATTTTTATTTTAAGAATCTCTAACTGGGAATTCAGGAAAGGGTTTATTTTTCATACTCATTCATTTAATTAGATGACATCTTGACGTCGAACATAAGAGATAGTTTGTAATGATTTTTAAAAATGAACTTCACTTTTGTTTTATCTATATAACTCATTAAAATGACTAGAGTAAGACCATATAATCAATTTGAAAATATGATCTTTTCTAAACCCTTTATATCCACCGCGAAAAGCCAGTTTTTTTTTAAATTTTTATTTTTTTTATCGTCATTTATCAGCAGAAGGTATAATAAATAGCTGACAGGATCACAGCTTCCGCAGTTTTTATATTCAACATACGATGACACGTGAAAGAAAACTATTTTAATTCGTGACATAATATTAATGATGATTTTTTTAAGCTTATTACTTGCTTGTGCCTAGTTAAAAAACATTATCCCCGTCGCGCCATTTATCAGCTAGTGGTTAAAGACGGCGGGAAAGCGCGAAAATGTATATGTCTGTGGACAGAAGCCATTTCCTCGGATCTCTTCCATGCAACATCTTTCAAAACCACTTAACATCAAGAACAAGGCTAATCATTGTCGTGCTTCAGCTTTTGGCAAGCACATTTCATCCATCAAGATGGTCGCGTGGATTACCGAAGACTACGTCTACTTTTTCCATGATTCCGTCACCTGCATATTTAGAATAAGTTGCTGCCAACATCCAGGACTGGAATAGACCTGGAACTAAATCCAGAGGTGAAGATGTGTCGGAGATTAACTTATGGCCTTGCTCTGGGGACACTATATACTGGTGGTAGTCAAAAGTTTATTTTCAAGATTGCGCGTTATCGACAAGGACATTACCCTCGCGGTTGTTATCTGATGGCATTCCTGTGCGAAACACGTGCCAAATGGTTCTGCCTAAAAGAATACATTTTACAAACTGGTATTAGAAGAAACATGAAATTATTTATTGCTATCAAGCATAAAATTTCAAAGTTTAAAATTCTGAGGTATGTTTCTTTGTTTATAATTAATATTTATCCATTTACAATAAACTGAGTTGATAGACTCTTTAATCTTACTCCAGCTTTACGTGCAAGAATTTTGAAGAAGTAATAGTAACATATTTAAAAACTGAATTAATATCAGCAAATTGTTAGTGGATATAAGTAAACAAAATAAAATTAGTGAGTTACTTAACAGAACTGTTTACAGCTCTGTTGAATTTCTGTAAGGATGTATGATAAATTTATTGATTCTCTTTGTAAAGATAAGCAAGGTATTATATACTCATTTTTTGTGTATCCTACATTGTGCATACACCAACTTCATAGTACTTTAAATATTTTTCAGGAGGTAAAAATATTAAATGCAATAATTTGGTATATAATTCGGGTTTATAAATCCTACTTAAGTAGCTTGTTTATTTACAGTTGGAGTGCTTAAAAAACCTTGGTAACATACTGAGAAAGTTTTGTGTAATGCAAACTCCTGTCGTTGATTAAACATTTAATTCTTACAGATATATATAAGTATTCATATAGACAAGAATATTTCAATAATTACTTAAGATCTCAGTTTTTCAAACTCAGCCTAATCTTTTAAAAATTATCTTTTATTTTTCAACCAAGGAATTATTTTATAAAATTTATAAGAATAATTTAAATAAGTTGATATTAAAGGGTGTTTAGTGCTTAGTTCAGAGTTAATACATGGGCTTAGAGAAACTAGATTCCCTGAAATGGAGGGTTTAAAATAAAAAAAATTATACTTGATTATTACATTTAATTATTTTTTGTAGGAATTATTTATGAAAATATATTTTTATATGCAGAGTTTTTTTTTCAGTACTAAACTATAAAAGTGTTTAAAATTTAATAAAATCCTTTAAAATAAGTTAAGAAATCTCTGTTACACCAAGAAAGATGAAAATGTAAAAAGCAGAAAGTGTTCAAATAGGATACAAATGAACGAATTATATTATTCGAAATATACATGCAGTGTTTCATATACTCTAAAATATAATGATTTTTGTTTCGAAAAAAAAAACGTAGAAAGTAATTATTATTAACGATTGTAGTGTTTGTTATTAAAATAATTTTTCGTCAAATAATTATGGATATTAAAAAAAATTTCTTGCTTCTTATACTTAGTTACATTTCATAATTCATCGAGACAGAAATATCAAATTCCCCGATGTCCACTGTCTTTTAAATTTAATAAATGTATTTGCCGGTTTTCCTTTAATTTGTATACTAAATTCTTCTCTAAAGGAATTATGTTAGATTTTAACAGATTACTTCAAGAAGCAATAAAGCTTTATCTAAACAGGTCATTTAAGCCCATTTGTGTAACTTAACCTTAATAATGAAGATATAGAGAATTCTAAATTCGTTTCTCATAATCATTGGATAAATAATAGGGGCGAAAGAAATCTATACGTAACGTAAGTCGTAAGATATACTTGAATGTTGGAAACTATGTTCCCACGAGCTGCTCGTATCTACTTATTTCTGGAATCTCGGCTAAAATGG
>CM063503.1:88286182-88291182 GCA_032207245.1 Pardosa pseudoannulata | reverse complement strand
TTTATTGAGTGCGATATACACCTTTAAAATATGTGAAGTATTTTTAATAAAACATTAAAAAAATCTCATGAATATAAAGTCTTGTTGCTTAAGAATGAAAGAGAAATGAATTTAAACTTATCTATAGATTAAGAGTCTAACTCTTGATCATTTAAATAGATCCTAAAATGTGCTGAATCCTAGTTGTAAATAATAACACATTAAGTAATATCTTATCAGTTTTATTAGTAAATTTAAATAGTTTATAGTTTTTATTGTACACGAAGACTTTTTATATAGCTACATCTTGAAAATATTTAAAGTATTTTTACCCAAATAAACAAACAAAAAATAACACCTCATGAATAAAGTACGTCTTGTTGCTTATGAATGAAAGAGAAGTCAATTTAAACTTATCTATAGATTAAGAGCCTAACTTTGGATCATTTAAACAGATCCTATAATGTTCTGATTCCTAATTGTAAATGACAACACATTAAATAACATCTTATCAGTTTTAACAGTAAATTTAAATAGTTTATAGTTTTTATTGTACACGAAGACTTTTTATATAGCTACATCTTGAAAATATTTAAAGTATTTTTACCCAAATAAACAAACAAAAAATAACATCTCATGAATAAAGTACGTCTTGTTGCTTATGAATGAAAAAGAAGTCAATTTAAACTTATCTATAGATTAAGAGCCTAACTCTGGATCATTTAAACAGATCCTATAATGTTCTGATTCCTAATTGTAAATGACAACACATTAAATAACATCTTATCAGTTTTAACAGTAAATTTAAATAGTTTATACTTTTTACTGTACATGAAGATTTTTTTATATAGCTACATCTTGTAAATATTTAAAGTATTTTTGCCCAAATAAACAAACAAAAAATAACATCTCATGAATAAAGTACGTCTTGTTGCTTATGAATGAAAAAGAAGTCAATTTAAACTTATCTATAGATTAAGAGCCTAACTCTGGATCATTTAAACAGATCCTATAATGTTCTGATTCCTAATTGTAAATGACAACACATTAAATAATATCTTATGAGTTTTAATAGTAAATTTAAATAGTTTATACTTTTTACTGTACACGAAGACTATTTTATATAGCTACATCTTAAAATATTTAAAGTATTTTTACCCAAATAAACAAACAAAAAATAACACCTCATGAATAAAGTACGTCTTGTTGCTTATGAATGAAAGAGAAGTCAATTTAAACTTATCTATAGATTAAGAGCCTAACTCTGGATCATTTAAACAGATCCTATAATGTTCTGATTCCTAATTGTAAATGACAACACATTAAATAATATCTTATCAGTTTTAATAGTAAATTTAAATAGTTTATACTTTTTACTGTACAAGAAGATGTTTTTATATAGCTGCATCTTGTAAATATTTAAAGCATTTTTACCCAAATAAACAAACAAAAAACAACATCTCATGAACAAAGTACGTCTTTGTAGTTGCTTTTAACAGCGGCAACGTATGAAAGAGAAAGTCAATTTAAACTGATCTACAAATTAAGAGTCTAACTCGGGATCGTTTAAACAGATCCTCTACTTTTCTAAATCGTCGAATTTATTGAGCACGGCATCGTTTAAAATGCCATTCCCGTAACAGACCAATTTTCCGCCGTCGTACTTCTTATTACCTTAACAAAGAGACAAAAAATATTATCTCCGTAATCAGGTCGTACTGGTTTTCAAACTGCTGCCACTGGAGTGATTGACAATGCCCCAGCAGAAATGGCCTTTATAATGGAGCTAATAAATTTTTATTACTTATTAGCCACTGTCTCATTTACAGTGAAGCCTTATTATCGCTTAGATAATGTGGGTTTTTTTCTCGTTTGAGATTCTTGTGAATTCACCAATGCTAACGAGCATGAACTCGCTTCCACTTAATGACAATAAATCATAGTGTAATTTCAATGATGAGCTTTTCTTATAAGTACGTTGAAATGAGGAAGAAGTCGGGGTTTTTTATCACTTCATTTTTTCCCTGTCACATCCATGGGATATTTTAAAAGTCGAAAAAACTTTTATTCCATTCATTCCCTTCAATTGTTTTCTTTGAATTTTTTGTAGTGACCCTTTGTATTTCTTCCACCGCGGTTTTTCGTCCTATATCTTTTAATTAAAGATTGCAAGATCATGTTTTTATTCACTTTCGATTGGGATTTTTTTTTTTAAATTGGCAAGTTCATTTTATTTTAAATACTATTTTATAAAGCTTTGGAGGAGGATGCAGTTATATAACGGGGATTTGATTTTGGTATTTATATGTTTATATCAAAGAAAGAAATAAATATTTGACGAAACAGAACTAATTTTAATACTTTAAAAATTTGGAAAAGCAAACTTGTTGCACCTAGGCCTATTATATATATATATATATATATATATATATATATATATATATATATATATATATATATATATATATATATATATATATATATATATAACATGGACGAGTGGTTAATATATAAAAACTTCTTTATTGTAATCCTTCTGTCCATAATTATATTATTTATATATCCTTTATTCTCATACTTTGTCACGACAAGCGTGGAGGATGTTATCAGCCCGAGTTCCCGCTCAGAACTGACTCTTTGGCGGCGTTACTACCTAAGCAAAATTCCTATGTCTACGTCCGCGTTGGCTTCTTCACTCTGTCTAGCTCCGCTCGAGGGTGTGTCTTTCTCCTATTACGTTGTTGTTAATGAGTTCTAACTATTTTTAATTATAACTCGTTTAATTCTTAACCCCCGTTTTTAAACCTGACATATATGTATATATATATATATATATATATATATATATATATATACATGTAATGAGACTGACTTCTCGATGGGGGGTTTCAGTCATGGCCATAAAAATGATACCGTTTCAGCTAAAGAACTTTATTAGGATAACTTTGAAGGACGGGTTCCCACTTCATCATAGGGACAAACTGAATGGTCAGCTAGCATGAAGTTCTATGTACAAGACAAGTAACACCTGGGTCAACATCTGTGGGAAAATATCTCTAGAAAAATCTGTCTCCGTTAGTGTGTATCTCCTTTTTATTTGGAAATTTCCTAAATTGTCCGCTAGGGCCATGTAGGTTTATAATTGGCCAGGCCCCTTCTCTGAGGGCGTAACCTGTAGCCCCAGTGGTCAATTTAGGTTAGGGGTTAAAAAGGGGAATGGAAAATGACGCGGGAATTTTTACCCTTGATTTAAGTTTTGAAAACCCCTGAGAATTTTCCTTACACACACACACACACACACACACACACACACACACACACATATATATATATGTGTGTGTGTGTGTGTGCGTGTGAACTGCGAATAACGAATCACCTGTCTAAAACGACATTTTCTTTGACCCGGTGGGATTTCTTATTTGCTCAACATATTGCGTATTTACTCGATTCAAAATCACTAAGAACTTAAGTAATATTAATAAATATTTATATTTTAAAAATTTTAAGTGAGCAAAAATTTTATCTCTGAATGCAATGCGATATTAACACAGCCTACATAAATACTGCATTGAAAATAATCAAACAGCATGTAACAGAGGTCGTCAAGCTTTCAAGAAAAAGAGCAGAATTGTCAATGAAGCAAGAGTACAAAGACATCAGAGTCATTTATATGTATGTGTATTGTTCCTCATTTATCTAGATATCGTGATTAAGGCTATCATCATTTTAATATTTTTTACTATTGCTTAAAGTTTTCTACAGAGTACCATACCTTCAAAAATTAAAAACTATTGAAGAGTTTTTTATATTTTTGGCTGAATGAAAGAACCAATTTCAAATTGTATTTTCAATGACGCATAAAGTGATTTTTCAATCTTTCGCCGTAGCTAGGTTGGCGGAGCAGCGGACTGCAGATGCGTCCTTCCGTGCTTTGATTCCCAGTCAGTGCATTCTATAAAAAAGTCTGTAATTTTAATTTAATTAAATGTTATTTATTATTTGTTCAAAATCTGAATTATTCTAAAGCTTTCTCGGCAACCAATATCAATGTACATTTTATATACAAGATTTTATATATTTTATATTTTTTATCATTGTGATATACAAGCTTATAAAGCATTAGATGTGTGTATCATATGAGATGTACAGAACAGGTAAAGGATTAAGGAATATTTTAAGGTAACTTTTTTACAGAATCTTTAAATATTGTTTAAGTAACTATTTTAAAATCTGAACTATGTTTCAAAGTTCATTTCTTACGAAGTATCTTATTTTTAAATCACTATATATTCAATGATTTATTTATCAATCTATATACAGAAAAAGTATTCAATCGTTAATGGGTTAACTGAACACACAACATATAAAACATATATGTGTAATTCGAAAAGTCACAAAAACTCTGAAGAGAAAAAAAGTAGAAAAATGTAAAGTAAACACAAAGAAAATGATAAGTACATTTTAATATAAAAATGTTATAACACTGAAATCTCGAATTCAATCAATCAAAAACGTATGGCCGAAGCACCATAATTTATAAATCTTTCTACAAAACGCTTGGTATTAAAAAAAATAACTTTCTTCTCACTTTTGCTTCTGCGGAGGTTTGTAAGCTATTATAATATCAACTTGTGTCTACTAATATAGTGGCAAAAGCCAAAAAAAAGTTAATATCTTTGGTCTAAAATCATCTGTAGCAGTTCCTAAAACTTTGCTATTTGCAGCTGCAGATATTCCACATGGTTACATATAGTACTACTTGTTACACATTCCTCCTATACAGTTTTAAAAGCATTATACATCTTCAGTTGTGTAAATCATACTACAACTACTAGTAGAAATGAAAAGTAAATGGCCTATACTATTAAATATGTATTATATTTATCATAATTTTAGTAAAAATTAAAATAGTAGTGTATGTTAACACCGAGAAAATATAATCTGTAGTATAAATTTAGAGTTGAAAACTCTTCTTGTAAAATTTGGAGAATAATTCCTTGAATTCTCAAAACCGCAAAATC